>JAUMHE010000068.1:8661637-8685114 GCA_032359235.1 Enteromius mattozi | reverse complement strand
TATATATATATACAACCTTTCACATGTTAGAGAACAATCCCCCAAGAAAAATAAATAAATCAATATGTATATTACAATTAAATACATAGACACCTCCATAAACATATACCATTTATATTGTGTATTTATTTATATTTTAAAAAAACAAATACAGAAATCTCTACACACATGCATAATCATTATATACATAATCATTAAATTATATATATATATAAATCTACCTATACAAATAGGCAATGGAAAAGTGCAATTGTTACACGCTACTATATTTTATCAACTTTTATCAACACCACCAAACCATCCCATATTGAACTGTCTGGGTTTCATTGCAAATACATTTCTCTAAGTGGATATTGTATGTTCGTACCTCACAGGATTATATACCAAAATGTAAAAGAATGGTAAATAATTAAATAAATGAATGGAAATTCTAATTATTCCCATTCTTGTACAACCATTTATTTAGGCTATTTGTTGGTTTGTTTGAATAATCACGTTGTAATAATAAAGTATTAAACCTTCTTAAAGAAACAATTCACTTTTAAATGTTATTGGAAATGATCCTGCATGGAATAAATTATCCAGATGTGGGAGTGCGTGAATCAAGTGAATTCTTGAGGATGTAACAATTTTGTGTTACAGTTTGTGAACGATGACGCGTTTGAGTTTTGTCTGCTAAGTCAAACTGACTATATTTATATTTATTACACTATATAAGTGAAACAAACCTTTTGGTCATGACTGACGTGTGGCCTGGGTGGAGGGGTACATGTAGCATGTTGGATGGTAACCAAGGCAACTGGACGCTGTACCACCCCTTTTTACACTTTCTCTGAATGAAATCTCTTCAGTGTGCGTGAAGCTGAACGCGCGATATGTAAACACGTGACACTGATTGCGTTCCACCTGCTTCGGAAAAGTACGCGTCAACTTTTTGTTTTGAGCTTTGGACTGTTTGAGTCTGTTTCACACGGACATGAAACATGTCAGAAGAGGGAGAAACAGCGTTTTCCGAAGACCCCAGGGTGCAGTATTTAGGCGAGATACTCTGCCGGATGCTCAAACTCAAAACTGACGCGTGGGAAAAGTTTGTCAATGTTGAAAAAAATCAAATACTTTTTACAACGTTTTTCGAAACGCGAATTACGCTGTTATTTTTCAGCGTGACGGCGTCCAGTGCTGTAACTGTTTCTACAGAGGTAAGTGAGCAAAAAGGCCTTGTGTTTACATTTCTGTTCTTGCTAATATAGGCCTGTTCAGTGCATGCAAAATCACAGACCACAGGTGTGTTCCTTTAATTTTTCAGAGCATCAATAACTGATTTGCACTTTAGGTTTGTCATCTCTCTAAAGACAAGAAAGTTTACATTCTCAAAAAAGGAAATGCCCACATCCTGCCAGAAACTTGTAGGAGTTCTTTACTCTTTGGGGTGCTGTCACCCTCGTTTCTGCCACAGCTGTCAGACACCATGGAGAAGGTAATGAACACTTGTAGACTGCCAAGTCCACAGTTGTTTGATTTGCTGTCAAAAAAGTAAATAAATACACAATGAAACAGAATATTAGCAGGAACGCCCACCTTTTCTTTTCTAAGCAGAAGTGAATAGAAGTTTACCATTTGAACATATAATTTACAGTGTTAAACATTGGTGTGATGTATGCCTGTAAAACTTGTCTATATTGTGCTTCAAGGTCTGTCTGCCGCTTCTGTCAAACAAGAAGAATCACCAAATGTGGCCAAATATAATATCACAGGATGTGAGGCAACACACAGAGAATTTACAAAGCAAGGTCACCGTGGTGAGGGGACGGTATCATGGCAAAACTGTCCTTCCTGTTCCTGCCATCAGAGAATGGATAGAGCAGTGCCAAGAGACAACGATCACACTGTATGAATGTTTTTTGTTTGGGAATAATATACAAACCGTTTGGAGTCAGTTCATTTTATTAGAAGAAATCACTACTTTTATATAGCTAGGATGCAATAAATTGTTGAAAAGTGTCAGTAAAGATGTACATTTTGATACAAATGTAAGATAAAATATAAATAGTGAAACATATTATTTTAATTTAATTAAATATATGCATAGCATAAGAGACTTTTTAATTTTTTTTTTTAAATCTTACCAACCAAACCAATCAGACTTTTAAACAATAATTCTAAAAAACTAATTCTGTTAAAAAATTTTGACTTCAGGGGACTAGTTAGTCAGCTAAATTGGTCATAGCTTTTTTTAATTCAGTTACATAAAAATGTAGATTAGGCTAAGTTGAATCCAAAAAATAAAACCGATTACTCTTGGCTAACTGCTAGTTGGTCAGACTAGCTCTTAAGACACTGTCTTAACATGGAGGCTAAGTTTATGCAACTGGCCCCAGATGAACATGTTTTATTCTTTCTGGTTATTGTCTTGTAGTCTGACACACTTATTAATCCTCAAAGAGTAAGATTAAAAAGCATGAAGTGTCTTTGTTTTGTGAGAACAACGATCAATTTCTTATTTTCGAACAAGGCAAGACGGTCGCAACAGAGCCATGGTACATGCAATCGAGTCCATGGTCATCAGCTGGACGCACATGATCCATAAAGTCTTAAGAGCAGATTCTGCTGACTTGATTGTGACAGGATTGAACCCTGGACCAAAAGCTGAACTTGACTTCTGGAGATCCAGGAAAACCAACATACAGAGTATTCATGAACAGGTTAGTCCAGAAACAAACATTTCAGTGTGTGTAAGCAAGCATAAATGTTTTATAATGTACTAAATCTTTGTAAATCTCAGTTACAGAATCCTTGTGTTCAGAAAATGATGAGGATTCTGGAAATTATAGACAGCAGTTATTTCCCATCATTCAAAGCTCTGACCGAGGCTGTTTTTGATGGTAAGGCATGTGATTTTCCCAGTACATTTGATTAATAATACAATTGAGTTTACATAATACCATTCTGTTATATTCTGCCTAGTTATCATGTGTATTTGTCTCTCAGCTTTGCAGGAAGCCAGAGCTATAGACCTTCACCTTCATCCTCTCAGATCACTGCTGTCTCAACTGGAGGCGGATGAGTTCTCATCCTTCCACACACTCATTCCACCAGTCTTTCATCTTATATTTCTGGTCTGGACTCACTGTTCCTTCTATCGTTCACCTGCACGCATCGTTGCTCTGCTTCAGGAGCTCTGCAACCTCTTCATTCGGCAGGTATGACATATGTGACAATCTAATTTATGGTTAGTGTGTGTTATTTAAAATGTTGCCAAATCAGTCATGTGGCATGACCAACATGCAGAAACACGCTCATAACTGTGTCAAGGTTAAGAAGTCTCTTAAGATAACAGATAATTTTGCCTTTTATGACAAGATTAGTTCAGGATGTTAAATGTCATGTGGTGCGACTCCTCCAAAAATTTTATTATATTTGTGAATTAATAATTCATGTTTGTAAAATAAATTAATAAATGATTAAAAACAAAACATTTGAAAATTGTGAATCTGATGTGTACACTCACATGTATTCAAGGTGTCAGAAAAAATATACATTTTACATGGTATGTAGTGCATTTAACTTGATGGTTACACCACATGACCAATTCTGATTTTGTGATTATATCCAATTTTTTTGGATGATGTGCTTACATTTCTTTTAAACGTGACCCGTATCCGATGTGTGCTTTTTACACTGCACTTGCTGAAACAAGCAAAAATAGCATGTATGACATCACGTATCAATTTGAATAGTACATTGAATTGTATTTATTGACATGGAATTCATATAGAAATGTTTTAAATTCAATAGTTAGCCTACATCTATACATCAAAATAATTATATAGTACAAATTCTTCAGGTGATTATATACTGTAGCAGCTCTGCTCAGGTGTTTAGCATGTCACATCTTCTGTGTTTTTTACTCATTTAAAAACAAATGTGTTCAACAGTGATTGTATTTCAAAGCCATAAAAATCGTGATATTTCAAAACAACACATTTCAGAGTCAGATCGCCTTTTATTTAACACAAACGAATGCAATTAATACTTTGCTACTCAACTAGAGGTGTTTAATTTGTTACAGGTATGTCTGTACTGCAAAATGTTTTCAAAAACTCACTTTTCAATGATGTAGGAGTTGCTTTTACAGGGAAATATCTGATTTGTCCACCTATTAAACGGCAGACGCAAAATGCACTTATTCAATTCGTATCTGATTTATTTCCAGATATGAATAAGGCCTGAAACGGATCTGAGAATATTGGAATCCATGTGATTTTTTTCCCCCTGCTTACACGGTCGTGGGCCCCATCTGATCTGTCCCACATGGGAGGAAAAAATCGGATTTGGGTCACTTGAACCAAAGAGTCATAAAATTAAAAATAATCTTGATAACAGTATCAAAACAAAAACAGAAAAATCCTGATACTAGATTTTATAATGTTTTTCTTTCCTTTTGTCATGGACAACCATTTATTTGGGAGAGCAGCCATGTATTAATTATAAGTTCTACAAAATAGAGAATGGAAGTAGAATAGAGATTTAAATTTTGTTCTTGTAACCGTAACCTCAATCTTTGCTCCATCTAGGCCACTTCATATCTCCGTGCAGAGGAGCTGCTGAGAGCAGAGACTGAAGATGGTTTGGAGAAGTTACAGACTGTGGTAGGAGTTTTCACGTGTGTGAGAGAAACATTCAAGACATACAGACAGAAGGTGGCTGCTTTGGCCAGTCATTATTCTACACCAAAGTGCTGGGATTTCCCTTCGGCTCTTGTTTTTACTCGATTTGATGGCTTCTTGGCACGTGTTTTACAGTTGAAGGTAAGTAGTACATCTTTTGAAGTGATAATATATACTTTCACTTTCAGCCATGAATTCAGTTTTATGTTATGTGAGTAATAATATTCTTTTTTATTTAATTTTTTGAGGGACTTTGTGAGATTTTGAAAAATAATGATGTTTTTCAGGCTCTTTTCTCCACTATGCTGGAGTTCCAAAGGCTGGAGAAGCTGGTTTTTGGAGGTCTCAGAGGAAGGGTTTACACCGAGCAGGTCTCTCGACTGTATGCAGAGTTTCTTCAGCTTTGCAAAGCCGTTAGGGATCAAGAATACAATCCACTCGATTTGACTTCTCAGGTATGGAGTGTATTTCTTGCTTAGGATATATCAGAATCAGCTATAAGGTAACAACACTCCCAATAAGTCATATAGAAACATATATTTTCAATGGTAACTTAACCTGATGTCTGATAGCATGATTATAATGCTTCACTGGATGTGTCAGTGTTTTTTAGTACAATAGCAGATATAACTCACCCTGTTTGTTATAGTTGCAATAGTTCCATTTTTATGGAGTTCCTGGGGCTTTCTTGTAAATTTAGGGTATGTTTGGATACAACATGCCTGATATTTGGCAACCTTCTCAAAGGCTTAATTGTTCCCATAAATCATAATTTTTGTTCTGTTTGTCATGTAACTTTCATAGTGTTTAAAACCTAATATATAATTATGGAAAATAATTTTATTATCAGCCTATATTGTTCAACACATTAATGTACAGTCTACTACACATGATTGTTAAGGAATGAATTATACTTTTATATTATTGTTAAAAATCTTTTTGACCAGGTTAGAATATTATATTCAGTATTTAACTTAGAAAGCACATTTTAATTTTCTTAAATGTTACATTTTGTGTAAAGGATTTCGAAAAGGGCTTTTCAAGTTTCCAAGAAAGAGTTGCAGACTTTGATCGACAGCTGTCCAGGATTTTGTGCCTTGCCTTTCAAGATTGTTCAGGATTGGAATCTGTTTTCAAAGTAAGTGATTCTGGTGAGACAGATTTAATTAAAATGAATCGTTGATATGTTGTGTTTAAAATAGAAGTCATTTACAGCAGTCTAACATAACAGTATGAGAAAACAATGAAGGGGTGTGAGTACTTTCACAAAGCACTGTAAAAAAGCTAAACCTATGTAACCTTTTACTCTGTATGTTTGAAGCTGGTCGCTGTGCTCAAACCCCTCTTGGAAAGAGGCATCATAAAGGAAACCTTAATTCCTAATTTCTCCAAAGTGATTCAGCTTTTTGCAGATGAGCTGGACATATGCAAACACCTGTTTGATTCTCATCTTGAACAGGTAAAATTGTTGTTTTTCAACAGATTTTCTTTCTTGTACAACAAGGACCTTGTTTAATTCATCATTTAATTCCAGAAAAAGAGAAACAAACTGCATTTGAGCAAGAACATGCCTGCTATGACAGGGTGTCTGAAGTGGGCAAAAATGCTTAGAGACAGAATTCAAATCCCTTGGAACAATTTTCAGTTTGTTCTGAATATGTAAGTGTTTTATATTCTATTCAGATTGTTATTGTTTTCTTTTTTTCTTTAATGCTGATGGTGCATTTATATTACAGGAGTATCGAAGGAGCGGAAATGGAACTGGTCTATCATAAGTACCTGGAGATGTCCTCTTATTTAGATGAGTATGAGAAGCAGGTCTATTTGAGCTGGTGTGGCAGTATTAACCAGGTCTGCCAGATGAACCTGGATCAGCCCCTAATCAAAAGAGATCCCGGCACTGACCTGCTGTCAGTAAACGTCAATCAAGAGGTGAAGAACATAAATGTAGTGTGTTTAAAATCTATCACAGCATAAGGCATTAATTTAAGTTTTTAAAGTGACTAATTTTGAGGAATCTGTCAGTGTATTCATTTGCATAATACTGATCTTTTTCACCTTAGCTGATTGCTGTGCTCAAGGACGTAAAACACCTGAAAATTCTTAATCAGGTGAACATCCCTTCTGCTGCTATGAAGGTGTATGAAAACAGAAAGATGTTCTTTAAGGTTAGTAAATTCTCAGTTTGTCTGATAAATCTGTTAAATCAGTTAAATCTGTTTTTTATATTCCATGGCATTAATGTGAGTGTTTTACCTGATCTCCATTAGAACCTTGGGAGCCTACATTTACTGGTGCAGTGGTATAACAAGGTAAAACAGACAACTCTTGAAGTGGAGGCTCCCCTTGTGAAAGAGGAGATGGAGAAGGTTAACCGGCAAATCTATCAAGCAGAAACTGAGCTAACATGGCAAGACCAGAACTGCTGGAACTACATCTGCACACTGAAGGACACTGTCCATCAGCTGGAGAGAAGGCTACAAAAAACTAAAGACAATATTGAGATAATGGAAGTTCTAATGAATGGATGGAGCAAACAGCCGATGTTCTGCAGAAAAGACAATAAGAAAGAATCCTCACTACAACTGGATGATAGAGCAGCAAGAGTGGCAAAAAGCTACCACAATCTTAGGAAAGATGGAGAAACTATCCATAATTTGTTACAGGTGAGGAAAAGCTTTTTATAGATTATTTTTGCTACACCCCATTTCTCTAACATTCCTGTTTTCTTGCTTATTTCTTAGGAAAATGTTATCCTTTTTGTAGCAGATAGTTCTTCAGATGCATGGAAGACCTACTTGGAGCATGTAGATGATATGATTGTGGAGGGATTTTTCAGTGCGGCCTCAACTTCTCTGGAGTTTTTCATTGAGAATATGGAGGGGTCAGTGAGGCAGGCTCCCTTGTTTGAGGCTCAAATGCTACTGATGGGATCTGAGATTAAGTTTAAACCATCTCTGGATCAAGATGGTGGCGATGGACTTTACGAATTGGTGGAGGAATTACTAAGTGATGTGTTCAAGATGTCTGCTCAGGTGAAGAGGGTGGCATCTCATCTAAGCGTACCTCACTACCAGGTATTTACAGCTGATGAATTTAAAGTGGTTTCCAAATATCTGAGGTCACAATGACAATATGGAATAAAAAAAAAAAGAGAAAAACCTGGAAATATGTCTATTTTTGTGCATTTAGCAGACACTTTTATACAAAATGACTTACAATAGAGGTGTATAAGTGATTTGAAACCGAGCCAAACATATTCACAGTGCACAAAGTTTTACAGAAAGCTCGATTAGGAGACAAGCTTTCGCAGAGGAGAAATGGAGAGAAGAGAAATGAAAGGTTTTTTTTTGCAATTGCTTTGTTTTAAATTTGTGAAGTGGTGGCAGAAAAGGTGTGTCTTCAGCTATTTTGAAAGTTTTGATGGTTTCAGCAGTTCAGGTGGAGGTAAACAGCTCATTCTAATGTGGTGAGGGCTTTGGAAAGTGACTTTGTTCCCTTATTGTGAAGGAACAACAAGGCACTCGTTCACTGACTATAGCTGGCTGGAAGGAATAAATAGGGTTCATACTAGTTTGAAACATGAATGAAATAGAAATGGAGCCATAAACAGTATAAGAATAGAGGTATAATACAATATTTTCTAGGTGACTAGAAAATAAGCAGTGTTTGTGACTTTGTACATGTAATCTAATTTGATCTAATGCTGCCTTTATATAACAAGGGGGATGTAACATATTGAGAAATTATTATTTTATTATAAATAAACAAATACACACAAAGAAATTAATTAATATAGCATATATACTTAATTTATTTAGCATTTTTTATTTAATTATTTAATTTTTACATTTCAAATGATAAGCATTTAGACTAGTGATCTCAGACATTTGTATCCCTGTTAAGTTTCTTTATTTCTGACTTTGCAGTAATTTTGTTGGTACATATACAAATAATATTCCCATATTTCCTTCAAACATTGTTAAGGCTGATGTCGAGGACATGTTAGACCTAATAGATCTCCGACAGGAAGTTATGGAGAGAGTTGATGAAGTCACAAAGAAAGCCTTGCAATACCAGGACACACTTATCCGCTACAGTCCCCTGTGGCTTGATGACAGGGTTGAATTTCTCAGGCAGTTCCTCCTCTACGGTCATGCACTGACAGCTGAGGAGGTGGAAGCCTATGGAGAAGATGCATTTCCAGAAAATCCTCCCACCACAACGCAATTCAAAGAACAGGTGGATATAGATATCATTCCATAAACTGTTTTCTGATAGGTTTGTCATATTATTAATACATTTTCTCCTTAACAGATGAATTATTATGAAGAAGTGTATGCAGAGGTCAGCCGTTTGGAAGACTGGCAGGTGTTTGACGGTTGGTTTAAAGTTGATATCCGTTCGTTCAAGATGAGTCTTTTAAACGTAATCAAAAAATGGAGCTGGATGTTTAAAGATCACCTGATGTCTTATGTTACCGGCAGGTGAGAGCGCCTTCTGTAATTACCAAGAAAAATCACTTAATGATCCAATTTTCCTCCAAACTCTAAATGCTTTCCTTGGTCAATAAAAGTAATTGATTTTTTGCTGGTTTGTGATCTTGTTTTTCTTTAGTATTGGTGAATTAGAGGAGTTCATGCTCCGGGCGCAATCCAGGCTTAAAGAGCCGGTGTGTCCTGGAGACTACCAGGCTCTTGTGCAGGTGATGGGTTACCTGCTGGAGATCAGAGACAGGCAGACTAGCACAGACCAGCTTTTTGAACCTGTCATTGATGTGGTCAATCTTCTGGAGCAATATGGAGAAACCCTACCTGAGTGTGTTCATCTGCAGCTTGAGGTGAGAGTGTTTGACAGCCCTTGACACTAACTATGAAATGGAAATTATGTAAAGAGACAGCCTTTTTAAGGATGTCATTTCTTTTGTCATGACCTTTTTTGTGACCTATGTTACCATTTGAAGTTTTGGGGTGCCAAGGATGCCTTAAGTCTGTGGTCTCAAACTCAATTCCTGGAGGACCACAGCTCTGCAAAGTTTAGCTCCAACCCTAATCAAACACACCAGATCCAGGTCTTCAGGATCACTAGAAACTTCCAAACAGGTGTGATTTGGAGCTGGTTGTAGCTAAACTCTGCAGAGTTGTGGCCCTCTAAGAATTGAGTTCGAGACCTGCCTTAAATGGATAACAGTAAAGGCATTATACTAAAAAAAATCCATTTCAAGTGAATGACAATTTCTGTCATAAAACTCATTCTGGCTGATGGGTCGATAATGCAAACGGATTCTAAACAAAGCATTTACTACTTGGCATAAGTTGATTGGTTCATGTTGTATATGCAGCTAAAAAGCTTGCTGCTTTGCATTTAAATGTCTGGTTAGCATTTTGCATTGTGCAGTGCGCTTTTATAGTTACTCTGAAACCCTCCCCTTCCCCAGCTCCACCTGTATAGATCTGTGACAGGTTATTATGCGCTACATGTGCAGCAGTAGTGTCTTTAATACTCACAGCACCGCATTGGTTGAATTTATTAATAATGAAATACAAGCCAATTATTTTCAATTGTAACAACATTACTGTTTTAATGTATTTTAGATTAAATAAATGTAGCCTTGGTGAGAATAAGAGACTTACAAACTTAAAACGTTTAAACAAGATTGAGGTTATCTATTTACTTCACAATACAATCTTGAAAATTATTCTTTTTTTAATTCAAATATATCAAAAATTAAATATTTTTTTCCAAAAGTCTGAGACCACAAGTAAAAAGTTTCTTTTTTTTCCCAGCATAAATTATAGACTCTTTATAATATTGTAAGGGAGAAGATAATATGTATTACAGTTTATTTATTTTAGAAATGTAATTGTGTTTGTCTAAATGTATACATTATATATAGTATAGGCATTGTATATCCAGAATTATTGCTGGATAATTAATTGTGTTTAGAAAATTTCAACATGAATATAATTCATTTTGTACTGTACATTGTATGATTGTGATGCCTAAATTCACTTGTAGGGTTTAAAATGATTGATTAAAGTTTTTAGCATTGGTCATGCCATCTAAATAATTATCAGCTTATTATTTTTTTTTATTAAAAATCAACTGTATTTAACTGTATCAGGAGTTGCCAGAGAAGTGGAACAACATGAAGAAGTTGGGCTGGACAGTAAAAAATGAGGTTGCTCCTCTTCATACTGCAGAGGTGTCTGTTATCCGCAGAAAGTGTGGGGCTTTTGAGGTGAGGTTCTCACTTACTCATAGCTTAATAGTGATTCAACTGTGAACTTTCAATTTTTTTAAGCAAAATTAAATGGTTTTAGGTCTAAAAGTCTGAAGGTTTTTATTGCAACATAAGGATAAACATTATGTTTTTGCCGATTCATGTTTCTCTTCATAGAAAAAGCTGAGTCAGTTTCGAGAGAGGTTTAAAAGAGAAGCTCCTCTCCAGTACAACACAGAGAAACCGTATGCTCACCTGGATAAAGTAAATTATTATTCAATCTATTTCAAACAAACCATTATACCACAGAAGTAATTTTCATTCATTTACATACTGACCTTTTGTTTATGCTGTGTTTGTTAGTGTCACAGGGAGATGCTGGGTTTAGAGGAAGAAAACGCAGATCTCCAGGAGTCTTGTAAGCTGTTTGAAGTGAGCAGCCCTGATACTAAGCAGCTCAGGCTCTGTCAGAGAGACATTGCTGTATTGAAACAGCTCTGGGATCTGCTGCTGTGTGCTCAGGTGCTAATTTCATTTTTACAGAAAATAAAATACTTCAGCCTTCAGTTTTGCTTGAACTGTGCACTTAACCCAATGCTGTGTTCTCACAGTGCAGTATAGCAGAATGGACTGGGACAGTATGGAGTGAGATCAATGTAGAGCACATGGAGACAGAGCTGAGGAGGTTTACAAAAGTAAGAATGCTTATATCAGTCTTCTAGAAAGCACCAACATTTATCTTTTTTGGAAGGGTTTTTAGTGCTTGTCTATTAGCTCTGTGTGTTTCATCCAGGAAATGCAGGTTCTTGATAAAGAGGCCCGTGTTTGGGACGTGTTTGTGAGTCTGGACTGTGTGCTCAGGGATCTGTTGGCTTCTCTGAGGGCTGTGACAGAGCTGCTGAACCCAGCTATGAGAGACAGACACTGGGCTCAGCTGGTCAGGACTACTGGGGTGAGAAAGAGGGTGGCAAAATATAAATGATATTTATTTTAGAGACTGGCAAACATATTTACTGTACTGCATTTAATGAATTATTTCAAATGTGTTGATTAAACAACCTTATAGCATTCATTGTAGTTTTAAACAATTAAGTGATATTTTTTTAGCAATTTTATTATTTACTATATTTTTACATTATTCTAAAGTCAGGTTTTTCTTTCTTTCTTTGAGCGCAAAAAAATGCACATAAACTTAAAGTGAATTATGACCAAAAAATTACCATAAAAGTACAATAAGGACATACAGTAATGTTGAAACTTTTCTGGTGCTTTTAGTTACTTTTTAAGCTTGATGGCACTATTAACTTCCTTTGTATGTAAAAAAGCAACTTCAACATTCTGCAAAAAGTTTATTTGTGTTCAGTGCACTGTAAAAATATATTAAAAAGGTATAGATAAATCCTGCGCACTGCTATAGCTTGAAAATCATATTTTAATACAACTTTTGGTCATGTGATCTTCATCAGACACAGTCTTGTTTTTCAGTAAAAATTTCTAAACAGTTTAATTTTTTTTTAATTTTTATACTTGATTCAATTAAAAAAAAATTGTTGTCGTTTTTGTTGTTGTAGTAATAATAATAATAATAATAACAATAATAATAATAGTTGTTTTTATTGTTAATATTAGTAGTACATCACATGTGGGCCAGTACATGATGACAAATGATATTTCTATCATCAGTTTTTACTCATGTTTAATAGTTTTCAGATGTTTTTATATTGTTCTCTTAGGTTAATTTCACTCTAACTGAAGAAACAACTTTTGAGGATTTACTGGCTTTGCAGCTGCACAGATATGAAGATGTGGTGCACAGTACAGTTGGGAGAGCAGTCAAAGAGATGTCCACTGAGAAGGTTCGAGCTCTCACATGACTTTATTTACTGTGATACATTTTTGAAAATAAGAATAATGATTTATTCATTTAATGTAAAGGTTTTGACTGAAATCAGCCAGATGTGGTCACGGATGGAGTTTTCTTATGAGGAGCATTACCGTACTGCTACACCAGTGCTGAAATGCAGCGAAGAACTCATTGAGGGTCTGGAGGACAGTCAGGTATAAACATCTCTGAAATGTTACATGGAATTAGCTGGATGGTTTGAACCAAATCTTACACTGATAACACGCTCATTTGGCATATCAGAAAATGTTAACAAGCTGTTGCTTGGCAAAATAAGCTTAGTGCAGCCGGGGTCTTTATTTTCTGCTCTGAGATTGTCCCACTATGCAGAGAGAACGATCTTTCATTGTCAGCCGCCTGTATTCACATGTCTGATTTATAGAGACCACACATTGCTGGCTTTGTTATCACGCTGTATGTGTAGGGGCCAAAATCTAGCCAAACACATCACTGTTGACAATAAGACTGCCGTCTGTGCGAAACCGGCCCCTTACACCCACATGTCTGAAAACATTAAAGACAACAGAAGGGCACTAACACAGCATGAACAAAAAAACAACATAGGCACATTGTGCTGGAGAAACCAAATCTCTAATATTTTTTGGATTATTTTTTGAAAGCCATGACGAGATCAAATGTGATCTGAACTTTAGGCTGTGAGCTGTGTTTTAGTGTTTTTATCATGTTTTAAATTTTATTTTACTTTTGATATTTTGTTTAGTACATCAACATCAAAAACATATTTCCCCATTTCCTTCCTAATGCTCATTAACTTTTACATCCACTCAGGTTCATGATTACATTAAGATTTAATTTACATTTTTTGTATTTATTTAAATTTTTAAGTGTAATTTAGTTTTGTTATAAGAATAATTATTCTTTTTTATACACACTAATTCCAATTATTATATTTTCTCTGAAGAAAATAAGTTCAGATACTCAAATGAAGTGTTTGATGATAAATCAAACATGATCTAAGTAATTTTATTTCAGACTCATTAAGTTGTTTTCATTAACAATGCATTATTTTCCTCTGGGCTTTCTGCATAACTCCACTATTTAAAATGATTTGGCTTTTCCAGTGAGTAGGCAAATCTTAATGAAAATTTAGACAATTGTGCCTCCAATTTCTTAATTGGAGTCTGAATCACTAACACATGAGTGATATCAGTTAAAGGGTTAATGAAAAACTTCACGTCCTTCTAAACCTGTAAAACCTTTGTTCATCTCTGGAACACTGATTAAGATATTTCTGATGAAATCAGAGAGCTTTCTGACCATCCATAGAGAGCAATGTAGCTGAAATGTTCCCAGACCGAGAAAAGTAGTAAGGGCATCATTAAAATAGTCCATATCAGGGTCAGAAAGATCTCAGATTTGATCACAAATATTTTAATTTGTGTTCTGAAGATGAATGGTCTTATGGTTTTGGAACAACATGAGGGTGAGTAATTAAAGACAGAATTTAAATTTTTAGGTGAACTATCTCTTTAAAGAGGACCAACTTAGATCATAAAATATAAGTATAAGAAACTGTCCAAGAAACTGTTGAAGCTGGTGTCTGCTGACTCTCTCTCAGGTGCAGCTGCAGGTGTTGCTGCACAGTAAGCAGGCGGCGTTCTTCCACGGCCAGGTGTTGGAGCTACAGGCCCAGCTGATTCGGGCTGACTCAGTGCTGTTGCTGTGGCTGGAGGTGCAGAGGACCTGGGCTCACCTGGAGAGCATCTTCATGGGCTCCGAAGACATTCTCCACCAATTGCCAGACGAGGCACATCAGTTCAGCTCCATCGATTCTGACTTTAAGGTATGCTTGAATTCATCTCTAGTTCATTGATTACTGGTGTCCTGCATGGAAAGTTTAACAATAAGGTAGTCTGTGATTTTTGTGTAAAGGTTTGTTGAACATAAAAGATATTCAGAATGATAAGTGTATGGGCCAGTTGGTTTCTGGTTAAGCTCATTTTTAAATGTTAAGATGTAAAAATGTTCTTTTGAAATTAGCCGAAAACATGAAGTGTATAGTAAAACCAATATATGTTTATTTACTAAACTGTACAAAAAACAAAAAAAAAACAGTCACCCTGGACCACAAAACCAGTATGGCACGGGTATATTTATAGCAATAGCCAACATAAATTGTATGAGTCAAAATTAATCCTTAGGATATTAAGTAAAGATCATCTCCCATGAAGATATTATGTTTTTTGCACTCTGAGATTTCAGATTTTCAAATAGTTCAGACAAATATTATGACTGGTTTTGTGACCCAGGTTCACATATTAAAAGTAAACATGCAAAAATTAACAATTACAAAGATGTTCATTCCACTTTTGACAAATTTAAATTTAATTACTGGTAGAGAAAATTGACAAAATGCATTGGAAAATAATTAATTCAATTAAATTAAGCCCCCATTTAATATTGTGTCTTACTACTACATGCTAATATTTAAATTATTTGATACAGTGCACTCATTTTGTATGCACATTTAAACATTATATTTAGATTTAAAAATATACCTTCATGTAATTTCATCAGTAATTAATTTTTGACTCCTTAACCCTCCCTTGAACCTATACCATTAAACCTAACAAAAGTCACTGAATATAAATTGAATTGAATTAAATTAAATTGAAAAGATGTTGTTATAATGATGAAAACATTACAGTGTGTATGCATTTGCGAAGTATGTAAATACTTGTATATATTTACTTTTGTGTGTTGATGTTGAAGGACCTTATGTTCAGAAGTAGCAAAACAAAAAATGTGATTGCTGCCACCAACAAGCCTGATCTTCTACCGATGCTTGAAGATCTGCAAAAGAGGTCTGTGAACATTTTAAGTTTATTCTTTACAAGTAAACTCTTTTTGAGAACTTTCATTGGTTACACATTAACTCAAGAGAGATGCGTAGATAATTTTGTTGATTTCCTGTGATTCATTCTAGACTGGCTGTATGTGAGAAGGCACTAGCCAAATATCTGGAGACCAAGAGAATGGCTTTCCCGCGATTCTATTTCCTGTCTTCAGCAGACTTACTGGACATCCTTTCTAAAGGCAGACAGCCCAGACAGGTACTGCTGTGTTACTTAGCATTTAACTTTAATTTAACTTTATTTAACTTCACATAACAGTCTGTCTATTAGTTTAAAAGTTTAATTAGTTTCAGATTTCTCTAATTACACAGTTCATTTCAGTATTACAGCAATTCATAAACGGGTCAACTATAAAGTGTGCAGTCTTTACTGGTATTTATAATAATGGTGACCGAGATTCACAAAAATATGTTTTACATTGTACCATATTTCCTCATATTTCTTCTCATTTGCATACAGTAACCTTTATCTCCATGATTAAACTTTTTTTATTATCATGGTGATAATTCCAAGGGCAGCGCTTCACTGTGAAATATCATTACAATAAAAAAATGAAAGTTCTACACTTGGATTGATTCTGACCCTGGCCACCTCCTTCTTTGAGCCGATCCTCCCACATATGTGCAGGTTTTCTCCTGAACCGTTCAACCAGAACAGGGTCAAAGTGCTTCATCTTGTTCTCATTGTACCTCGGTTATAATAAGGATTGCAAATACATCCACAATCATATCATTATCTGCGGATATGCCTGTACTTAACCATACATAACTGTGCAGATTGATTCAAAGAGTTACAGTGTACAGTATATTGTTCTGTGAAAATAATCCTTCATGGTTCATTACTTTTTAGGTTACCTGTCATCTGGGTAAGCTGTTTGACAGTATGACTGATCTAGAGTTTTCTGATAAGAAGGGGGAAAAGGCCACAGCAGCGGTGGGAATGTTCAGCAGAGATGAAGAATATGTTTCGTTCTATTCACCGTGTGACTGCGTTGGACCGGTAAAACCCACATTCAAATCAAACCGGCATCTAATTAAATCCAACTCGGATATTTTTAAAAGTTAAAGGCAAACTTAAAGAAAAAAGCAAAATTATTTTAAATGTAATATGAATATAAATGTTATGTTAAAAGCTTATATAAAATATATTAATTAAGTAATAAAATTCTTTAATTAGATATTGTTTTAATTAAAATTACATATACACCAGTTACACTCTAAAATAAATACTATAAAATATGTTCAGGTAGAAATAAAAAAAATAGGATATCTCGGCCATTACAAAATGGTATTTTATATATTATATATATATATATATATAAGTAAATAATTGGCCCTAATATAACAAATAATTGGCCCTAATATAACAATATATAGCAACAGTAACCATACATAATTGTTGTTCATTTATTTCTGACTGAGTGAGCTGTTTCCTGTCAGGTTGAGCTCTGGTTGAAGCGTCTGGAGGATGTGATGAGGGAGGGAATGAGGAGGCACATAGCTGAGGCTGTGGTCGTCTATGAGGAACGTTCGCGGGAACACTGGGTCTTGGAGCTGCCGGCTCAGGTGGTTCTCACCGCCTCTCAGATCTGGTGGTCCACTGACATGAATCTTGCATTTGAGCGGCTGACTGAAGGTTTTGAGACGGCGCTCAGAGACTACAACAAGAAACAGGTCAGTTGGTCATGTGTATTTTGCACACTTTTTATTTTTTTTACACACTCATAATTCGACTGAACAAATGCCACAGAGTAGATTCTTGTTCATGAATTAGATGTCTCTTTCAGAGAGAAGTGTTCACACTGAAAACGTCAATCAGAAACATATCAAACAACCATTGTAGTACGATTTACAAACCGAATTGCAGAAATTTTAAATCCCATGAGCCAACATTTTATTCACAATAGAACACAGAGAACATAACAAATATTTAAACTGAGAAATTGTACAATTTTATGCACAAAATTAGCTCATTTCAGATTTGATGCCTGCTACAGGTCTTAAAATAATTGGCACGGGGGAAACAAAGGGCTGAAAAAGCAAGAAATTTTGAAAAGATTCAGCTGGGAGAACATCTAGCAACTAATAAGGTTAACTGACATCAGGTCTGTAACATGATTACCACTGTCCATTTTATTCAAAATAATTAAAATAGAAAAATGTCTCTACATTTCCAAAAATTCGGGTTGTGAAAAAAAAAAATGCAGTGTGTTGTCCTTTTCAGGAACAAATAATAACCTTTAATTTTGAACAGGAGATTTACATTATTGCTGATCCTAAAAGTCACCAGTCCTTCCTGCTCCTGTGTATAGACCCTTTACTAGGCAGCGCTAGACTTCTTTTTCATGCACAGATAGAGCACCTCTGAAGTATGAACGAGGCAATGATGAAGCCGTCTCAAACACACTCCTGCTTCTTGGTTGTAAGTATGATGAAGTGAATAGTGCTGATCTGTGTAGACTGCCACAAGCACGTCCATATCATCCCTGCAGCGTCAGGATCTGTCATCAAGCGCAGAGAAGGTTAGCATGTCCTTGGCCGGCGTTTGAATAATCTGCCTCTTTCCCTTCAAGCCTCTGATTGGAGTCGCTGTCAGACAGCATGGGGTGATAAATGCAGTACAACCTAAGCTGCTTTTACACCAAATACAGGCAGGAAGATTACATCTCATTTGCCTGTCTGTGACAGGGATCCACAGTATCGCCTCTTAACTGCCTCCCCCCAACTCACATGCACATATTGGCCCAGCACTCTCATTCATTGTCACACACACACACACACCAGCTGGCCACTCTTATTCATAGTCAAACAGTCTTACACACTCGCAGTTCCCCCCAACATTGATAAATGAGCTCTGTGCTTATTTGGCCTCCCAACTGGAATATATGACCTTGCTCCATAAACGTGGGGGGATTTCTCTGATGAACACATGACCCTGAGCCCCTGTCAGCGCAGTTATTACCATCCACTTCTCTCTGGCATGTAAATTGATATAATTACTGTAAGCAGGGGCCACAAAGCTCACTGTATGCTCTCACAAGCCATCATTGTGCCCTCTGAAACTCTAAAATATCTGCCTTGCTTCTCCAGATTGCCCAGCTAAACTCCTTGATAAACATGTTATTGGGGGAACTGAACCCGGGTGACAGGCAGAAGATCATGACCCTGTGCACCATAGATGTTCACGCCAGAGATGTGGTCTCCAAACTCATCGCTCAGAAGGTTGGGTCATGTTTACTGCGCTTCGTAAATAATGATCATGTCGACTAAAGGATGCTCTGTTTCCTTGTTTTAAATCATTTAGTGGTGTTTGGCACTTAGTCATTATTATAATGGGCTTTAAATTGACAAGCGGTAATTGATTAATTAATTGAGTTGGGAGCATTTAGGCGCTTTTTCTCTGGAATGTGGAGTGCTGGAATGTCTTTTTCAGAGTTGTTTTATGAAGTGTTGAGTGTTTTTGTGCAGGTGAGCAGTGCTCAGGCATTTGCCTGGGTTTCTCAGCTCCGCCACAGCTGGGATGAGGAGCAGAACCACTGCTTAATCAACATATGCGATGCTCAATTTCGATATTCTTATGAATATCTGGGCAACACGCCTCGCCTGGTCATTACACCTCTTACAGACAGGTAATTTAGTTAAACTATTCTTTTTATTATTAATTTTAGAATAAAATGTATTATGTAGTATGAAGAAAATACAGAAAAAAATACATCAAACAAATAAAACAACAGAACAGGATGTATCTATCATGTTTTTGCTGTAACTCTTTATAATATTTTTTAATAAGTCTCACCGAACAGATCAGCAGTTCATGTACATTCCAATATGCATTTATTAAATATCCATTTATTTAAATGCATTTATTTATTTATTTTTTGCTTTTTTGAAGAAGAGCATACTAATTTTTGTTTTGGTTCTTTTTTAAAATTACTTTTATGTAGATTTTATTGTCTTTGCCCTTGTCACAGATGAATGAAAAGTCATTATATAATTATTATTATTACACTTTATAAACTAAAAAATATTGCAATTATATTTTTTAACTTCTTTCTTATATTTAAGTTAAAATATTTTATATAAGTTTTCCAAGTAATTTCCACAGTGACTAATGTAACAAGTGCCCTCAATATAAGTTGGAGCAATGGACCAGTTTCTAGGTAGGTGGAGAACAGAATTAATTATGGTAGTAAATGAAATCACAACCAAATAAGTAGAATAATTCAAAATGTGTACTGTAATTCATCAGTCACATAGATGCGTGAAGCAGAATGATACAAAATAATAATAAAATAGATACACAACCAATAAATTCTCTGTTGTCTTTCCTTCCTTCTTGTAATGAATGGTAATAAGATTTGATTTCCTTTTCTTCTCCTGAACCTTAGCTTATTTTTATCCTATTTTGCTTTTAGATTCACACTATCCCTCACTATTTTTTTTTAAACAACTAAAGAAAATCCCATGATTGATGCACAACGGCACATAACAGTTCAAGCAAACAGGACCTCTTATCACAAGGTCGCTGTGACTTTGCCAAGTAAGACATGATTCTGTATCAACATTACTGTCCAAAAATATAGACTTATCCCAATCCCTACCCCTAAACCTACCCCACCCAAAATGTATGCCTAAAATCAGTGAGATATGATAGCTGATTAACAAGGGTGTAGAAGCACCTAACCCTGATCATAAGCCTAAAACGTACTTCAAAATGTCCAGTGGGTGAGTGCAAATTTAGTTAAGTCCTACAAGTTCGAACAAGTGTCCTGCAAAAAAAGAAATGTTCTCCCAACTGATTGTAACGAAGATGTAGCAAATCATCCGTTTGTCACAGCAAAGACAGATCCTTCCAGGTTCAGCAATCAACATTCAAATTTGGGTGGCTCCCCATCTCAAATCCACAAGGGGGAGCTTTCACTCAAGCAACAAACAAAACATGAAAATTCAATGCAATTTTGAAATAAAAAGAAATTGTGAAAAGTATGTTTGTTAATGTTATAAACATGCCTCACAATAACTGAATCTATACATTGTTTGAGGTTGCATTTTTGTAATTGCAGATGCTATATAACACTGACTCAGTCACTGCACTTGACGATGAGCGGAGCTCCAGCGGGACCGGCTGGCACAGGAAAGACCGAAACCACTAAAGACCTGGGCAGAGCTCTTGGGGTCATGGTGTACGTCTTCAACTGCTCGGAGCAGATGGACTATAAGGTAAACATACCAGCAGAAATGGGACTTGGCAACCTCAGGACAATTATGAGTGTATTCTCACTTCAGATGAGCTTTTAACGCATATAATTACTTTGCAGAATAGAATTCTGCTTTTTAATTGAAAGAAATCAATGATTGATTGTTTGAAACTTGAAAACTCACAGTCGGCTGATGTTTTGTTTTGTAAGTTTTTGTCCTTAACTACTGTTGGTTTAGTTAAGTTTTTAACAGAGGACACAGTGAAGTGTTTCCTTCACTTATGTCATCGTTTAGTCCATAGGGAACATCTTTAAAGGTCTGGCACAAACTGGGGCTTGGGGCTGCTTTGATGAGTTTAACCGAATCGCTGTGGAAGTGCTGTCAGTCGTGGCGGTACAGGTGAAGACCATACAGGATGCCATTCGCAACAAGAGGAAGAGGTAGGTTTTTTTTTTGTTGTTGTCATTTTTAGATATTCTGAATGGATTGTATGAATTATTTAGGCATGTTTTAACTAATATCTCCTGCAGGTTTCTGTTCCTAGAGGAAGAGATTAGCTTGAAACCCTCTGTTGGGATCTTCATCACAATGAACCCCGGATATGCTGGAAGAACTGAGCTACCAGAGAACCTCAAAGCACTTTTCAGGTACAGCTTGTGTTTTTAACCAAACACATTAGCTAAAATGTGTATGTTTGTGCAGTATCATTTATATGCGTGTGTGTATGTGCTAGTATGTGTGTGTATAGTGCTGTCAAATGATTAAACGCATCCAAAATAAAAGTTTTTGTTTACATAATATGTGTGTGTACTGTGGATATTTAATATGTATATATAAAGCAATGATTTTATGAAAATATTAAAGTATTTACTGTCAATTTTAATCACTTTATTGCTGAATAAAAGTATTAATTTCTTTTAATAATTATTAACTATATGCTTAATACGTATTTTTTTTAAATGTTGCTAATATTACAAATATCCATTAGTAAAATGAACTAAAATAAGACCACATTTAATCGGTTTGCACCGGCTTAATCAGAATGTATTTAGTTCCGCATGTTGTGTAAAATAGATATTTTCTTTAAACTCTTTGGCAGCAGTGTATAGAGGAGTTCATGAATGTGTTTGGCAGGCCGTGTGCGATGGTGGTTCCTGACATGGAGCTGATCTGTGAGATAATGTTGATGTCTGAAGGATTTCAGAGCGCTCAGGTTCTGGGCAACAAGTTCATCACCCTCTACAGGCTCTGTAAGGAGCTGCTCTCTAAACAGGTACGCTGAGCTGAGATTAAAAGTGCCACTTGTCCGGTTTGTGCCTGCTCTTGAACTGTGTATATATTCTCTGCTGTAGGATCACTATGACTGGGGACTGCGAGCTGTCAAACCTGTCCTGGTGGTTGCTGGAGCTCTAAAAAGAGCAGATCGGACTAGGCCAGAAGATCAAGTAATGGAAATGCATTTATGTGCTTGATGCATAGCTCTATAGATAAAGCAGCCTTGTGCTTTGACGCTTCCTTTTACATCATGTAGGTGTTGATGCAGGCTTTGAGAGATTTCAACATGCCAAAAATCGTTTCGGAAGACGTTCCCGTGTTCTTGGGTCTGATTAGAGATTTGTTCCCGGGCTTGGATGTGGAGAGGCGGACTGATGCAGAGTTTGAGCAGATAGTCCGTCAGACGAGTCTGGAGTTAAAGCTTCAACCTGAGGACACGTTCGTTCTGAAAGTAAGAAACTCTCTGCACACTGTGACATCATTTGTTTAGCATTAAGTTATCATACTGTTTTAGATTCCTTGTTAATCCAAATTTTTTTTGCATGAACTTTTAAATAAAGGTTGTTCAGCTTGATGAGCTTCTATCTGTTCATCACTCTGTGTTTGTGGTTGGTGATGCTGGGACTGGAAAAAGCCAGGTCAGAACACAGTCTACATGAATATAAAACTGTTTCCCACTATCCGCTTTCCCTGAAGTTTTAAATGAATCCACTAATTACTTGTATTTTGTATTCTTGTACATAAAAAATCTCTCTGTTTGATTATGACATTTTGCCTGATAATTAACTGTCATGCAAACAAATGATTTATTTGGCAGTTTTGTGGACAATTATTTTATTGTTAAGGTCAGAAATTGTCCTGAAGTTATATATTCATTATCTGGGCTAATTTCTTTGTTTTTACTAGAATCCAGCAATCGTAATATTATTAAATAATTAAAGTTTATTGTTTATTATTTATTAATTATTTAATATTAGTGCTTTCAAACGATTAATCCCATCCAAAATAAAAGTTTTTGTTTAGATATTGTGTGTGTATACTTTTTTATTTATTATGTGTATATATAAATACAAACCTATGCTTGTATATATCTAAGAAAAATTAAATAAATATACAAAATAAATGTATTTATTTATATATAATATAAAATATAAATGTACATGCATGTAAATATTTTCAAAATATATATACTGTGTGTGTATATTTATGTATGCATAATAAATATACACAGTACACAAATATATTATGTCAATATAAAATATATTATGTAAATAACTTTTATTTTGGATGCGATTAATCATAACACTAATTCATATATTGTATATACTGTATCAT
>JAUMHE010000068.1:8633617-8646695 GCA_032359235.1 Enteromius mattozi | reverse complement strand
TATGTGTGTGTGTTTTTTGAAAGAAGCTTCTCATGCTCAGCAAGACTGCTTTTATTTAAGGGTTTACAGTAAAAACAAAATATATTTAAAATGGTTTAATACATTTTAAAATAAATGTAATTTTTTTTTTGTGATGGCAAAGAGAAATTTTTAGTAGCCATTACTTAAATCTTCAGTGTCACATGATCCAATAGAAATAATTATAATATGCTGATTTTGAGCTCAAGAATACATTTTTATTATTATTAATGTTGAAAACAATTGTGGTGCTTATTTATTTATTTATTTATTTTTTTCAGCAAACTTGAATTAATTCAACAGCATCTTTTCAAATACTACTATAACAATTTACTGTCACATTTAATCAAATGAATACAGCCTTGCATAATACATATAGAGGGGTGAGAACCAGCGTGCTTTTGTGGCCCTAACTTATCTTCCGGTAAACATCTAAATAGAATCAATAACAACAGCTAAGTCCTTTCTAGAGTAGATTATTTTTTTGATAACAAGCAAAATATGTTTGCTGCGTAAATCAGATGGATTTATTAAAAATGCAATCTCATTCTCTGCCAGCAGGAGATGCTTTAAGTACAAGAAACAAGAGGTTTCCCGGTAACGGCTGTAGACAAAGCAGCTCTGAGCTTACAAACACTGCCTTACATGCAGGATGAAATGAAAATGACATTTACTAAGGACAGTCTTCCTTCAGAAACACAGTGATATAAAACCACTCACGCCTCAGTTTGATTTTTAAATGTGCATTATGTGGTTTTAGCCGGCGGCACTAACCAGACTGATAAACAAACACAGACCGGAAGTTAACAGGTCCAGGCGCGTGCCTATATTATAAATGACACTAAATCATATCAAAGTATGGTAAATTTTTATTTTGGCCCTCCTGTAAAGTTGGTGAAATGTCACTCGCGCCTTCCTGGTTCTCACCCCTCAATATATTAATACCTCCAAAATGCAAATAAAATGAATGAATAAATAAAAAAGAATGGTATTTTATAGGTGAGTAGAAACAGAAAAGGTTGACAGTTTTTAATAATGAATTAATGAAGGTAATTATGAATTAATAAGAGGTTATCATATACTAAATGTCAATGTTATATATATTTACATCAGGTTGAGGATCTGACAGTCAAGCTGAACTCACAGGAAGTGGAGCTGACCCTGAAGAACCAGGCAGCTGAGGCTCTTATGGCCAGGATTGGTCTGCAGACGGAAAGATTGAGCCAGAAGAGGACGGATGCTGACCTAGAGGAGCAAAAGGTAGAGTAACCAAAGTCTTACAGCTGGAAGATCTGAGATGTATCTTTAGTGAATTTCAAAATGGTGCTTTAATATTTCCCCATCACGCATGAGTGTTTATTCATCTGCAGGTGGCTGCCATACAAGCAGAGGTGTCACGAAGACTGAGAGAATGTGAACGTGATCTGGCTAAAGCTGAACCTGCTTTAGAGGCGGCTACAGCTGCTCTTCAAACTCTCAACAAGGTCATATTTAAAATACAAAACTAGAGAGAGAAAAGTATTTATGTGTGTATATATATATATATATTACAATTACAATATATTACAATTCAAAAGTGTTTCTTTATTCAGCAAAGATGCGTTAAATTGATTGAAAGTGAATATTACAGATCGTTTCCATTTCACAGAAAATTATTTTTTCTATATATATGTGTGTGTGTATGATGCAGGCCAGGCCTGTTTTTGATATTACCAAATTATTAATAAATATTACTGCTGTAATTGCATTCAAGATAAAAGTTTTTGTTCACATAATATGTGTGTGTACTGTGTATATTTGTTATGTATATATAAATACAAACACATGCATGCATATATTTAAGAAAAATGTTATGTTTATATAATAAATATATTTACATATAATATAAATTATATGAATATAAATATATACATGTAAATACATGCAAATATTTTCAAAATATATACTGTATGTTTGTGATTTCATATATACAGTACGTAATAAATATACACAGTACACATGTAAACAAAAACTTACATTTTGGATGAGATTAATCGCAGTTTATCGTTTGACAGCACTAATAAATATATGATGGTTTTAATAAACAGGGATAAAACTGAAATAATTTAAAAAAGAAATACTGTGCTGAAAGATGTCAATTTTAAAGTAGTAATTTTTCTTTATATATTTGTATTTCTGTAAAGTGTAATAAACATTATCTTATGGTACAGTCTATGGTGATATCTTATGAAACATATCACAGATATGTCATATTACTTCCTAAAAAAGGACAAAATGAAATTGAAAAGTTCATTTGTGTTTAAAAGTGTAAATATTGCTGTTTTTAAAAAGTAATAGCAGGCAAATTTGTGGGAAATATTGTGTCCCGTGCCTCATAAATCACAGCCCAGCCTGTTCAAATATTTGTGTCACCTGAACTTGATGGTTGAAAGGGTAACACTTACTCAATTAGCAGTTCATGAAAGATCTTTTTTCTTTCTCCTTTGTTTCTTGTAGGTAAATCTGACAGAGTTAAAGACGTTCCCTAATCCCCCCGAGGCTGTGATTAACGTCACCGCGGCTGTGATGGTGCTGCTGGCTCCACGTGGGAGAATTCCTAGAGACCGCGGGTGGAAGGCAGCCAGAGTCTTTATGGGCAAGGTAAAGGCATTGCTATGACAACAATACACCTCATTCTAGTGCAATCCTCACGCAGCCCTTGACCCGCAGACCCCACTAACCCGGTGTAGTGTCATGAATACACTACATTATGAAAGCGCTTGTGTGGAAGAGAATATTAAATACATGTCACATGAGATAGACATGGAAATATTAGGGAAAGGCTGATTTATGGGGTCAGCATGAAGGGGAGGAGATGGCTTTGGTAAGTTTGTTGTGTGATATATATCAGATGGATAAAGAATCAGGATGCAGATTCAGAGGTAAGTCCTAAGTAGGAATGACCCAGGAACAAAAAGGTCAGAATTGCTATTACTTCAATGGACTTGAGTACAACATTTCATCCTTTGTTCCAGGTCCAGCATTTGTATACTTAACATTTTGTGTGTACATAATAAAGCATCATAGCTAATAATGTCTAATAATAAGCTGGTAATATTAGCTTCCTCTAAATTATAATTTTTTCTCTAAACTAGAGAACTAACTTTTGCATTTTTGTTCCTAAATGCAATATTTGTAGCATTTGCTAAAAAAACATTGTATGGGTCAAAATGATTGATTTTGTACATTTCTTACCATAAATTTTATGTAATTTTTTGAAAATATTTGTATAAATATTGACCTATTGTAGCAATTCATGCACCAATGAAAAGCTTCTTTATTTCTTACAAGTGGTTTTTGGGTCAGGAAGAATTTTTTTTTTTTTTTAAATGAATGCATTTATTCATCAAGGACACATTAAATGGATCAAAAATGACAGTAAAGACATTTATAATGTTACAAATATTTCAAATAAATGCTCTATGAAACTATATATTCATCAAAGAATCCTTAACAAATAAAATATATGTTTTTGCATGCATATTTGGCAGCACAATGGTTTTCAACATTGTTATTAATAACAATATGATTCCTGAGCACCATATTTACCTATTAGAATGATATCTGAAGAATCATGTGACATTGAAGACTGGAGTAATTACTGCTGAAAATTCAGTTTCTGTAATATTTTGTACATTTTCCATAAAGGCAAACTTCATAGGCTTTTATGTACATGTGGTTCAATAACTGTTGTTCTTTAGGTGGATGAGTTTCTGCAGATCCTGCTTACTTATGATAAAGAGCACATCCCTGAGTCCAGTCTGAGTGTGGTGAAGCAAGAATACCTGAGAAAACCAGAGTTTCATCCCGATCACGTCCGGACCAAGTCCTACGCAGCTGCTGGCCTCTGTGCGTGGGCCATTAACATCGTGCGCTACTATGAGGTGAGGGAGATTGTGATCAATGAGACAAAAAACACATACAAGTATTTGAATACAATATATTGCATATATATTTTGAGTTTTTTAGATGAATAATATATTCTATAAATTTGAAAATAATGACATTTACAAATTTGTTAATTACATGTTTAAGAAAAAATCTCACTTAGTAAACTAATAAAGAATTATAAAAATAAGCAAAAATATATTTGGGACATGTTTTGAAAATATTAACCACTTCAGATTTATTTCAGGAATTTATTTTATTTAGTTTTAATTTATTTAGATTTTTGTTTATATTTGACCTTTGAGTGAAATTTACATTTTATTTACATTTATTTTATTAACATCAAACAAACTTCAATGATATTAATAAATAAATAAAGCTAAAAATTACATCTAACTTAAAAAAATAACGTAAAAATGCATGTGCACTATTTCGAAAGCTGTAAGTTTCTTTAAGTCAAAGTGGTTTTCAGCTTTAAAATTACAAACAATTGTTTATTTCAAGAATTTATTTTAAGTAATTAATTTTTATTAGATGTTTTGATTATATTTAAAATTTAAATGGCATTAAAAATTTCTTTTTTTACATTAGTTTTAATTTGTTTCAATTAAACGTTATATTATTAAATAAAAAAAGCTAAAACTTACATCTAAATAAAAAAATTAACTAAATAAATAAAAAAAAGGCATGTGAACTCTTTAGGTCTTTAAGTAAAAGCAGTTTGTGGATTTAAAATCAAACAATCATTTATTTTAAGAATTCAGCTTTATGTTTATGTGTATGAATGTTTGTTGTTTTTCAGGTTTATTGTGAGGTCGCACCGAAGCGCCTGGCTCTGGCACAAGCCAATACTGAACTGGAAACTGCTACTGCAAAACTACTCAGTGTTAGAAAGAAACTGGAAGTAAGTGAATCATTTTTCTATAGCATGACTTAAAAAAAAAAGTCCTTCCATTCACCATAACCATTCAATAATATTCCATATTAAGATATAAAGTAGTACCATCTAATAGTGGCTTTGCACTGCCAGGATCTGGACAGGCACCTGCAAAGCCTAACAGCTCAGTTTGAGAGGGCGGCGGCTGAGAAACTGCACTGCCAGGAGGAAGTGACACGCACCAGCCAGACAATTGAGCTGGCCAATCGGCTGGTGGGAGGCCTGCAGGTACTGGGCGGCTGTGAGAGGAGAGGGTCTGGGTTTAGGGAAGCGCACTAACAGACCTAATCTCAACATGAGTTTGGCTTGATTCAAAGGGGAGGTGGTCATGGCTTAAATGTTTGGCCAGACGCTCAGATTGAGCGCTCGGAAGGAAGGGGTGCACCACGGCAAATGCACCATTGATCTGGGCAAGTGGCTAGATGGCTGCAGGCCAGTTTGGGACAGTGAAACAAGAAGGGCCTATATTCATCTGCTATCTGTTTTCCTGAATGAGCCGATCGGGGTAATTGGTTTATGAGGGATGAGCTGGATTCGTGTGTACATGCTTGACTTGAACAACTTTCCCTTTTTCACTCCCCGTGGCATTGATCATATATATCCCGGTGAGATCATCTGAAATCTTTACCGCCGTTAATGCAAAAAATAATAATAGCGTAATGTTTCTTTTAGCGCTTTTATTTAAAACGTTCGACTTTCTTATTCAGAGAAATGAATAGGGCTACAATGGGACAGCTTGGCTTTTAAACATATCAAGACAAATGATTTGTCTTTATGCCATTGACCTGAAAGCAATAGTGTTTAGACTAATAAATCAGGCCGTCTATATGTAATCATTAACTTACCTCAAAGCCTTAACAGCTGTTGGAAATTAAAAACACTTCACCCAGGACTGAGTGATATTCCAAGCAATCCATAATGCATTAGGCTAAAATTATAGTGATTTTTAACTGTCGGAGAATTTATTATGCGACATGTTCTAGAAGCTCGGCCCCTGCAAAGGCAATGTCAGACAAGATTTATCGTTGCTGGAGCTTCTCTGCGATATTATTGAAGTCTTAAATGAGTGCTAAATTGATGCTGAGTGAAAATGTAACTAAACTTTCAAAGCCAGTTTAGGTGAATTGTGACTGTATACATTATCGCTCATGTTCTGTCTGTGTTTTTGATCAATTGGGAGGAGAGAGACGGCGGATGGGTTAAGAGTGAGGTTTATATCTGGGTCTGAAGGATAGATTTGAGGTTGTAACAGAACTTTTAAGTGTTTCTTCTTTTTCTGTCGCAGTCGCTTTGACTAAATATTACTGGGTCGTATTTGCACATAAATGTACACTACCTTTTAAATGTTTTGAAGTCTCTAATACTCACCAAGGCTGCATTTATTTAATCACAAATACAGTAAAAACACAAATATTGTAACATAATATTACAGCTTAAAATAACATTTTTCTATTTTAAACAATAATTTATTTCTGATATTTTGAATTTCAATCAGCCATTACTCGTACATTACTAGTCATGCGATGTTTGAAAAATCTTATTTGATACTCAAGAAACATTTTTTGCTATAATTAATACTCAAACTGTGATAGTTTTGATAAATAAATCAGGCATTAGTGTAATTTATTTCTTTTATGAATAGAAAGTGCTTGAAGATGTGCTCAATTTAATGCATTTTTGCTGAATAAAAGTATTTATTTCTTTCATAAAAAATATAAAAATAGTACTTTTTACATTGTGACTTTTACATTATTTTCATGATTAAATTTAGAAATGTAATAATGGAAAAGTATTCATACATCATGATTTTATTTGTCAAAATATGATTGTTTTTTATTTTGAAATAACATTAGTGTAATAAATATTTTAATAATTATAAATATAAGAAATAAAATACACTATTATAAAATATATAAACTACAAAATATATAATATATAATTTAGTGCTGTCAAATGATTAATTCGCGATTAAATGCATTCAAAATCCAAAGTTTTTGTTTTCATAATACATACATATATATATATATATATATATATATATATACTGTATATGTGTGTATGTGTGTGTGTGTGTGTGTACTGTGTATATTTATTATGTATATTATAAACACACACACATGCATGTAAATATTTAAGAAAAATTTTAATTTTATACATTTAAAATATTTATATATATCAATTATGTGAATATAAATATATACATGGAACTATTTTCAAAATATATACCGTATGTGTGTGTATTGTTCTATATATCATGAATATACACAGTATACACACATATATTATGTAAACAATTTTTTTTTATTTTGAATGTAATCGAGATAAATCAGTTGACAGCACTAATATAATTGATATAAGATATGTAAATAAAAAATACAATTACTGTGTAAGATTAATGAAAATTGACAAAGTAAATAATCTGATTGTCATTAAAATATTAAACTAAACATAATCCACACTTACAACATCTAAATGTAATTGCATTAGTTTGTCAAAATATCAAACCAAGTGACTTCTGCAAACAAATTGCTTAAGCTTTTCTAAATTTCAACGGCATTCATAATAGAATGCATAATAGATCATATATTTTTAAGTGTGTGATCATTTTTTTTGCACTGGGCATGATTAAGTGTGATTGACCATGTCATTCTCTCACTGTAGGCAGAAAACGTTCGTTGGTCGGAGGGTCAGCTGGAGCTGGAGTCTCAGCTGAAGTCAGTGTGTGGGGATGTGCTTGTGGCTGCTGCTTTCGTCTCTTACGCCGGATACTTCACACAGCCGTACCGTCACCAGCTCCTTGACGACATACTCTTTCCTTTCCTCCGAGAACTCAAAGTATGATTCCTCCTCAGCCTGTCCATAATTTTAATTATATAGTGTTTTGCATTTATGTAATTTTTATATATATTTTTTGTGTTAAATTTCATGTTACGGCTTTTGCCAATTCTTGCTTCACTTTTCAAGGTTAAGAGTGTTTTGGATCATTGTTTCTTCCTGAGCTGTCTACTGTAAAATCCTGTTACTGTACTACTGTGTCTGCACTCCAGTGGAGCGTTGAATTGAATAGCATCACTGTCTGTCTTCCTCTCCTCACACCTCATGATCCAGACCCCTATCCCGCTGACAGACGGTCTGGACCCTGTACTTACGCTGACTGACCAGGCCACTGTGGCAGGCTGGCAGAACCAGGGCCTGCCAGCTGATCGGCTGTCCGTTGAAAATGCAGCCATCCTGACGGTAAGCCAGCGCTGGCCTTTGATGGTGGATCCTCAGCAGCAGGCCAGCACGTGGATCCGAAATCTGTATGGGCCCAACCTGAGGGTGCTGCAGTATGGCCAGAAAGGGTGAAGTGATTGTAGTTTGGACAAAGATTTTTTTTTTTTTGTATGAAATAATATGAGGCTGACTCTTCTTGTCCTGGACTGTTAATGCTATCATACAGGTATCTGGATGTTATTGAGCAGGCTTTGGTTGCTGGTGAGGTGGTCCTGATTGAAAACATGAGGGAGACAGTGGACCCTCTTCTGGAGCCAGTGCTAGGGAGGCAAACCTTAAAGAAAGGAAGGCAAGTTTATTGGCACTGATGAAGGCACTTATTCTCTCATTGAATGCGTTGCAGTAAAAATTGCTCAGAGAAAGGCTGTTTTGTACTGCAGCAGATTTTAGCATACAATCTTTATTGAGCTCTTAAGAGCCCCATTTTTTGCTCTGTGCAGTATGAAAACTAGAATAGAAGATGAATTAGGGTTGTGTGATCTGAATAGAGGTGAAGGCAGCGGTATTGATTCTGCACTCACAGAAGCTGATAAATGTGCATTTGTTTGCTCTTTTTCTTTATGTGTGTTGAATACGGATCAGTTTTGGGCAGCCAGTGTTGGGTTTTAACCCTGAGACAACAATATATATCTCTTTTTTTCCCCCAAACATATAAATGTAATCATAAATTATTGTAATTATGATTAAAAAAATATATATATTATTGTAATTTATAAATTCTATTATTTTTTCTAACCAGTTAAATTATTTAATCTCAATTATTGTTTTTACTGTACAGACAGATAAATAATATATATTTTTAATAGTTTGCAGTTATTTTTTTATTCTAAATGTGCAAAGAAAACTAAATTATATCTGTATAATATAATGATTTGGTTTTGTCTTTTGTACTACAGTGGAAAATATTAAAATATTGAATATTAAAAATATTGGTTACACTTTATTTTAAGGTGTCCTTGTTACAGTGTACTTATACAGTTAAGTACTAAGCAATGTTAATTAACTACTGTACATGTTCTTAATATATGGTTAGGTTTAGGATTTGGTTTATGCTTACTCGCATTTAATTATGAATAATGTATTGTTATTATATTAAATAAATACATGTTACATGTGTAACACCTTAAAATAAAGTGTTACCAAAATATTTTATTTACACTCAGTTTTCTCTGAATGAACAAAGTTGAGCTAAACCAGTTTGTCACTAGAGAGATCGTAGTATAAAATATTAATAAATCAGAAATTTGTCAATTTTACTGAATGAGTAAACTTTTTCAGATTTCTCAGTGAATGTCTATGCATTTGGGTTACTTGATAAAGTGTATATGAATAGTAGAAGATATTGTTAACCTCACATTTATATTCATCAACAGAATAATTAAAATAATAGTGTTTATCGGGTATTTCTAGTATGTGTGAATAGCTGCAACACCTCATCTGTTTTTCAGCGTGCTGAGTTATTAATTTCTCAGCTCTTATTTATCTCTTTCTAGTCTTTTGTCCTTGTAGCATTGTACCACGGGGACACCAACAGTCCCCCTCTTCTGACCCATAACTGTGGCTCAATGTTTAATTTGATTACAAGTTTATTCCAGCGCCTGACCCACGCACCGGTCCATTCCTGTGATTAATCCGGCCACGGCAGCCATGATGGATCTGGTGCGGCTTCTCAGCTGAAGTTCATTAATAATTGGAATGTTGCAGAGTGTGAAGTAATGAATACTAATTATTCCTTTCATGTCTGACGGAGGAGCATGAGCCAATCCATCAGCTGGGACTTTAATTTGGTGAAGTAATGGTTCTATCAATAGTACATTAATTCCATCTTTTGAAGAAATAGCGCAGGAGCGGACCCGGGCCTTGGCGGAACCTTTGGCATGAGAGTTGTTGCCGCTGGCTGACAGGCACCAGGGTAATTAGGGAAAAATTAAAAGCCGCCACTTTGGCCAGCCAGGCCTGATTTAATTGAAATGCAGATTGGGATAAATATTGGCTGCTGGGAATATCATCTTCCAGTTTTATTTAACGCCTTTGCCTGTGGTGGCTATTGGGAGCATTTGTCATGCTTTTCTGTTTGCTTCAATTAGACATTTTGGTGTCTAGTATGGGTAGAAATGCTTTTTCTGGCTCTTTGAGTAGATGGCAAGCTGTTTAGTATTATTTAGTGCAGTCACATTCTGAATTCATAACACAGTGTGGTGTTTTTACAGGTACATCAGACTGGGTGATAAGGAGTGTGAGTATAACAGCGGTTTCCGTCTCCTTCTACACACTAAGCAAGCCAACCCCCACTTTCCCCCAGAGCTGCAGGCCCAGACCACGCTTATAAACTTTACAGTGACCCGCGCTGGGCTGGAGGAACAGCTACTGGGGCAGGTGGTCACGCATGAAAGGCCTGAGCTGGAGACGATGAAGGTCAGTTACAGTACAGATGTTGCTCATAATTGTCACACATTAAATGAAGAGCTAAATAAACTAGATTTGCATTTCCCAAAGGCAATAAAAGCATTTAGAAGGCAGAATAGTGGGAACGTTTTTGGCACACATTTGCAAGGAAACAAACTAATTTCCAAGTAAGAACAATGTTTTATAAACGGGAGATTTTCAAACTTGAATCTTAACTTTTTATTGTAAAAAATTCTGAGGAAAAAAAAAAAGTAAATAAAGTAATGAAATAAAAGCATACAATGCAATTTTATTTTATTGTTTTATATATTTGTTAGAGCTGTCAAATGATTAATCGCAATTAATTGCATCCAAAAAAAAACCCATTTTGTTTACATAATATACTGTGTATATTTAATATGTATATATATATATATAAATATATTTATGTTTGTATATTAAATTTCTTTATATATAATATAAATTGTAGAAATATAAATATATACATGTATATATTTTTAAAATATTTACATGCATGTGTTTATTTATATTTGCATAATAAATATATATATAGAACACACACTTATGTTTTGCAAAGGAAAACCTTTATTTTGGATGTGATGTAACTGTTTGATAGCACTAATATTTGTCCTGTTTAATACTGAATTCAATCTCAAAACATAATTTAATGATACAACTGTTCTTGCATTGTCCATTTTTGATTGCTTCAGTTGGAATTGAGCACCCAGCAGAATTTGTGTCAGATTGAGCTGAAGAGACTAGAGGATGAGCTGCTGAGCAAACTGTCGGCAGCAGAGGGAAACTTCCTGGGAGATACAGCCTTAGTGGAACAGCTAGAATATACTAAGAATACTGCCAGACACATCCATAACAAGGTATGGTACCTCATATTGTTATTGCTTGCTCTCTTTTTTGCGTTGTTCGTGAAAGATGGATTTACGGCCAATGTGTTAAAAAAAAAAAAAAAAAACTAATTTGGAAATGGAAAGTGTAGTTAAAGAATAGTGTAATAAAAGAAATTCAACGTTCATTGCAATAGTATGCTATAATAAAGTGTATAATCATTATGTACATTCTTCTAAGAATTAAAGTCTGACTGTATATCTCAACAATTGTGATGTTTACACAGGCTGTTGCAACTCGAGAGAACGAGATAAGGACCAATGAGACACGAGATCTTTACCGGCCAGCGGCAGAGAGAGCCGCACTACTCTATTTCACCATTAAAGAGCTCCACAACATTAACCCCATGTACCAGTACTCCCTCAAGGTAACAAACTATACTGGAAAATGTGTAGTTGTTGCCCTAAATAATTACTACACAGTATTTACATTTACCAATCAAAGGTTTGGCCTTGGTAAGATTTTATGTATTTTTGTTTTGTGTTGCTGTACTCACCATAGCTGCCTCTAACTGATCAAAAAAAAAAAAAAATACAGTGAAACAGTAATACTGTGAAATAATTATCCCAATGTAAAGTACTGTTTTCTAAATATATTTAAAAATATAAGACCAAGGGAATCAGATGAGTCCTCTGCACAATCTGACTCTGCTGCAGTTTAGATTTAAACTGGGTTTTGGCCGCAAACAACTTGACCCCACCCACAAATACGCCATTGTACTGATGACTGTTGTACACGGTAGATTAATCAAACCAGACTAGGCCATCTGACCAATCAGAACAGAGTAGGCTCACGGAAAGGAGGGGTTTAGAGAGACTGAATTATAAAACTACTTTGAACAAATCATTTGAGGAAACTTAAACATGGCATAATAAGGGCACTTTAATACTGTAAAGCTGCTTGCTATATAAATAATGGTAACTTGGCTTTTTAAAATGTTATTTACTTAAGTGACAAAGCTAAAATTTTTAACAGCCAGTTTACAGCATCAAATGATCCTTCAGAAATATATTTTCTGATGTGCTGCTCAAGAAATGTTTATTATCATTATCACTGTGATTTTTCCAGATTTTTGATGCATATGAAAGTTAAAAATAACAGCATTTATTTTAAATATAAGTTGTTTTGTAAACATTTTTAGAGTCACTTTTGATCAATTTAATGCATCCTTGTTGAAAACAAAAATTACTGACCTCAAACTTGAGAACGTTTGACTTATTTAAAAATTATATTTTTGCTGTAACAATATAGGTTGATTCAGTCATAGTAAACTATATTCTGGCCTAAAACCATGTTAATTTACTTTAAAACCATAAAATCAAGTTGTGCTTGATCGTGCATGTACAAGTACTCTTCTGTTGAAAAAAAAAAAAAAAACCCATCATAATCCTAGTAATATAAATATATTATAATATCAAATACTGTATCTTTGCTTTATAGGCGCTAAGTTTCAGAAGCTTTTTTTAGATGTGTTACCTCAATACATTACAGACAAGGAAAAACTGTAGGCTGTTCATAGATAATCCATTACGTACAAAACACACTGTGTATGTTCCACTATTCCAGCAACATGCTTACTTTGTTTCCAAATAATGCTATTATTTCAGCTCA
>JAUMHE010000068.1:8622136-8633517 GCA_032359235.1 Enteromius mattozi | reverse complement strand
CAAAACACACTGTGTATGTTCCACTATTCCAGCAACATGCTTACTTTGTTTCCAAATAATGCTATTATTTCAGCTCAACTTATTTTACATTTAAGGCCTTCAACAAAGTGTTCCTCAAAGCCATTGCGAGAGCTCCTGGTGATGAAGACGTGTCTGTGCGTGTTTTATCTCTCACTGAGGCCATCACCCACTCTGCCCTTCAGTACACCTGCCAGGGGCTCTTCCAGAGGGACCGACTCACCTTCCTCACCCACACCGCCCTCCAGGTGAGTGGGACGGGACGCCGGCAGAATAGAAACACCTCCCATCCACCCACCACCACCTCCTACCTTCCTCCTCCTGCGCTTTGTCATTCACATCAATCACTCCACTTTTCTGCCCTTACATTAAGTTCCATTAGGCCCTGTCAGTGGAGTCGGGTCCGTTCCTATTGATTAACTCTCACAGCCCGGGCACCCCTCTCCCTCAACTGGTCAGCTCTGACAGGAGGGTGGGCCGCAGTGGCAGAATGCAAATACCTGTCAGGACAGCACCTGTTTTCCCTGCTGCTGTCTGTCTCCACTGCCTGTCCTTCACACGTCCACATCAAACAGAGTAAAGCTATTCCGAGACCCGCTTGTCCTTCTCTGATGGATGGAGACATCTGTATTCAACGGACCTGAGGTGTAATGTCCTCATTACTTTGCGCCTCTGGTGTTTTATTTAGATTCTTGTGACGAGGGGCTTCATTGAGGCTCAGGACCTGGAACTTCTGCTGCGATGTCCTGCAGAGGTTTGTCAGAGCAGTCCCGTCAGCTTCCTGTCTCCACAGGCCTGGGGTGCTATTAGGGTAAGGACTGCTTGTGCCTGGAAATCACTCTCTTTCATGTGTTCAGACGGCATTTAGCATCGCCATTTACAAAATGATTAGTCTGAAGCACCTTTTCAACCTCTAAATAAGTCAGCCCATCTAACCCAGAGGTGTCTGAAATTTGAAGGACCCCCGAATATATGTGACCCCTTTCCTAAAATACGAATGCGGCTACCTTTATACTTTGATATTATGCAGACAATGTGTTCTCTTCTAAATTGAAATGCCTTTTATTTGGCCATTGCTGTAGATTATTAAAATATTACATACTTCTTTTCTTATTTTGTATTAAGAATATATTGTCTGTTTAACCACTATTAATTGTGTAGTATAAATGTAATAACATAAAATGAAACATAAATATAATGCTGGGCAGTGATTAATAGATTGTTAAAATATGTTCCATATATGAAATTTGTATTGTATGTATGAATATGCAACATATTTTAAATTTATTTTAATCATTTAACATATACACTTTTACACTTTTTATTTTTATTATTATTATTTTTAAATAAGTAAATAATAAAGAAATAAAGGTAAATAATAATTTATAATTTTGGGTAAACTTTGTGAATATTTGTGAATAATATGCGAATCTTTATAGACCATAAATGCAGGATATATGCTATAAATATCATTATTATTAAATATAATAGTTCAGTGTTTTATGAAAATATTTTTGAAGACTGACCCTTTTATTTCCCAAACCTGAAACCTCTTTTTATTGCAGAGCTTGTCCATGCTGGACGCATTCAGGGGTCTCGACAGGGATGTGGAAGGCTCTGCCAAACGCTGGCGGAAGCTGGTGGAGTCAGAGTGTCCAGAAAGAGAACGTCTCCCTCAGGACTGGAAGAATAAGAGTCCCCTCCAGAGACTCATCATTCTCAGAACCTTTCGGCCTGACAGGATGACCTACGCTCTCCGGTAATGAGCATTCTTCAGAGAACCAATATCTGTCTAAAATTTTACTTTAAAATCAGCTGGAGTTGACTGGGTTTGAAACACCAATATGTTAGTCCTTAAACATTTGTCTTTTTACACCAGAAATTTTATTGAAGACAGTTTGGGCTCCAAATATGTGGATGTCAGTCAAATGGCATTTGAAAAGTGTTTTGAGGAGTGCAATCCCTCTACACCAGTGTTCTTCATTCTTTCTCCTGGAGTCAACCCCGTCAAGGATGTAGAAACGCTTGGTAAACACAGAATCTCTTCACACTTAATCTAACTTGTACCATAATCAGAGTATTAAACTTATCATATCTATTAACTAGGGCTGAAGCTTGGATTTACCACAGACCAGGGGAACCTCCATAATGTGTCCTTGGGTCAAGGACAAGAGATTGTGGCTGAGAGAGCGTTGAAGACCGCAGCCAAAAAAGGACATTGGGTTATACTGCAGGTAGAACATTTTTGGTTAATTTCTTATCAAACCAACCAACAGTGAAGTGTCCAAAACATGGAAAACATTACTAACACAATAAATGGCAAATGATACTCTGGAGAGCAGACATTTTTTAGAAATATTTGACAACTTAATGCCACAATTGACTACCCAGAATAAACTATTTTGCCAAAATTCTTCTGATACATATGGATATGTGACCCTGGAGCACAAAACCAGTCAAGTCGCACAAGTATATTTCTAGCAATAGCCAACAATGCATTGTATGGGTCAAAATTATCAAAAAAAAGAATCATTAGGATATTAAGTAAAGCTCATGTTCCATGAAGATATTTTCCCTCAGATTCCACATTTTCAAATAGTTGTATCTTGTCCAAATACTGCCCTTTCCTAACAAACCATACATAAATGTTAACCTTAATTATTCAACTTCCAGATGGTGTATAAATCTCAGTTTCAACATAAATTTGATTTCTGTTTCAGAATGTTCACCTGCTGGAGCAGTGGTTGGGTCGTCTGGAGGAGCTGTTGGAGAACACAGGAAGCGATGCTCACTCAGACTACAGAGTGTTTATGAGTGGAGAACCGTCCTCCAGCTCCCATGAGCACCTCTTCCCTCGCTCCATCCTGGAGAACGCCCTCAAACTCACTACTGAACCACCCACCGGCATGAACTCCAGCCTACATGCAGCTCTGGACAACTTCACCCAGGTCTTCACACACGTGGCACAGACAAAATCAGTGAATTCACCCAGTACAGTCAGACATTCTGCTTACTATTAATATATAAAGTAGAAACTAGTAATCATATAGAATGAGTAGAAGGATCTGACAAAAGAATGAGGTGTCTACTCTTTTAACTCTTAATTTCCCTTCTGCAGGAAACTCTGGAAATGTGTTCTCGAGAGCAGGAGTTTAAAGGACTTGTGTTCTCACTGTGTTACTTCCACGCCTGTGTGACTGAGAGGAGGAAGTTTGGGCCTCAGGGTTGGAACCACAGATACCCATTTAACAATGGAGATCTGACCATCTCTGCCAGTGTTCTGTACAACTACCTGGAAGCCAGTACTAAAGTAAGAACCAACATTCAACAACCTGAAAAAAATATAATGATTCTATCATAATATCAGTGAATGATTTTTTTTTTGGTTGATAAGTTAATACTTTTATTCAGCAAAGATGCATAAAACTGATCAATAGTGACAGTAGCCATGTTTCCTTCACTTTGTTTTAATGCACATTTTGAAGCATCAAATCAGACATGAGCCATAGAAATGTCAAATTTAGAAAAATCTAAGTTTTTACGCTTGCTTAAGGTGGTTTTTGATTTGTTGGAAATAATAAATTCCTCCATCCGCATCAAAAAAGTCAAATGACTTTGCGCGGCATAACCTGACTAACCAGTGGACTTGTTGCACATCATCTGAAATGCTGAAATGAAAATTATAATATTCAGTGGCGTCTCCTTCTTTTTTAGGGATATTTATCACCAGATTATAAGGAAGTAAAGATTTTGTTCTCTTTGACTCGTTGGATGGAAAAGGTGCTTATTCACATATTATTTATGCGAAATTCAAATTTTGCGCACAAGTAAAATTCGCAACTTCAATATATTTAATATAATGTTTTCCATAAATATTTCAAATAAATGCTGAAAGAATCTTGAAAATATGTATCACAGTTTACATTATATTTTCTCAACATTGGTAATAATAAATGTTTTTTTAAGCACCAAATCAGCATATTAGAATGATTTCTAAGGGGTCATGTGACAGGCTGGAATAATGGCAGCTGAAAATTAAGCTTTGTCATCACAGGAATGAACTTTAATTAATTTTAAAATATTTTGAAATAGAAAACAGTTTTTTAAAATGATAATAATACTTGAAAATATTACTAGTTTTACAAGACTCTGTTACAAAATATAGTGTTTTAATATGAACAAAAACTAATACACGTTCACATTGAGATAATACACATATTTTTAAAACTCAAATTCTACTTGTTTTTATATGCTCGAAGCTGTTTATGTTCTAAATAAATCCTTTTTATTACTTACTGTCCTGTCCTTTCCCACAGTGCTAGCAAACACGATCTCACTGTATCCATACAATCATGTTTTTCTTCTCGCAGCGTTACTTCACTCACAACCAATTATGGTGGCTCTAGATTTCACCCCTCCCCTCAAAAAACGAATGTCCTTCATTATGTTAACCAAACAGTAACCTGTATGTGCGTACACTGAGGATTCATTAGGCGGCAAATGAAGCGTCATGCTAAATGTAATTACACGCGTTGTGCGTGACACCTTACAACGCTTTATAAGTGATCACTGCAATTAGAGCTGATGAAAGAAGCAATTTGCAAAACAATACAGGTACAAATGATGGTGAACCTCTAGCGTCTGTCATCGGTTATAAGACACACGCTCCCTTGTTCTTCTCTCCTTTACAATTACACATCATTCGCTCTATTCTCAGGCCAGACTTAAGCCAAGCACAGCAGGAGTTCAGGAAGAGCTTGATCTTTGCTTGAATTATACATGAACTGAATTTCTTTTTGTTTAATGTAGAGCCATTTGAAATAATAAACTGACTACAGGATGCTCTCGCATCATCCAACATCAGTTCCTCAACTCGTACTCCTGAGAAAATCCCTGCATCCAACATCTAGCCCTTTTAGCAGTTTTTACCATGTATTTTTTTCCCCCTCTGTCAGAACTTGCCAACCTGGCTGAAAATAATGCTGTGGGTATTAAATGCAGGGCGCTGAGGGATCAGTTTGTGCTAGAGGTTTGACATTTTGGTGTGTTAATATGTGTGGCTCAGGTACCATGGGAGGATCTGTGTTATCTGTTCGGAGAGATCATATACGGAGGTCACATCACTGACGAGTGGGACAGGAAGCTGTGCCGTACGTACCTCCAGGAGTTCATAAATCCCAAGATGGTAAAGACATTCAGAGCACTGTAATATACTACAACGCCACACCAAACATAGTTGATCAAAGCATTGTTAAATCATCTGATTTTGCTTCAAGAGAGATTTCATGTACATTGTAAAGGCATACAACTGAAAAAAAAAGTTTCAGAAGTAAACAGTAAAAGCTGCGCAAGCATTGGCTCAACAAACTAAGTGATGTACACCAGTAGTTCTGAACCAGAGAGCCTCTGCAAACTTGCTAAAAAGCATACAATCAAGATATATTTTTATCCCACAATAACTTTTTTTTTTAAGAACATAACATCTTTAAGCTTTAGAATCACTAAATAAACTGGGTTTAATTATTTACCTAAATATTATCATTTTTGATATTTGCAACAACAATAAATCAGTTTAATTGTTAGATATTAATAGATATGTCTTTTGCATTTCTTTTATATTGTTGTAGTTTTGAGATTTTCACGTTGTTCTCCAAAGTAGATTAATGTGAGCTTTAAATCCAGGGAGAGGATTTAAAGGGATAGTTCACCCAAAAATATTAATTCTGTCATTAATTACTTTTTGACCCTGCATAGACAGGGCCTTGAACATGGCAGAGGAATGCACTCGTATGCATCATGATACTCTCGTGAATGGCGGTGGACACTGAGTCATTTATTTCTTTATTAATTTTTTTGCACACAAAAAGCATTCTTGTAGCCTCATGAAATTAAGGCTGAACCACTGATGTCACATGGACTATTTTAACGATGTCCTTACTATCTTTCTGTGCCTTGAACATGGTAGTTCCCTTGCTGTCTATGCAGGGTCAGAAAGATCTGGAATTTAATCAAAATGACCTTAATTTGTAATGACAGAATTAAAATTTTTGGGTGAACTATCTCTTTAAGCTAACTAAATAATTGGAGAAATCCTATACGCAATATATCATCAGAGAGATGTTTGTTACTGCACCCAAAGATCGAGTTACGATATTTTGATAAACAAAATGTGGTCAAAAAGGTAAAAAAAAAATAAAAATCATTCACAAAAACATAAATTTACATGCATTTACAAAACAGATCTTAAGTCTTACGGTGATGCACAAAGTAGTAATTGTGAGAAATAAAGTCAAAATGTACATTTTTAAAGAAATCTAGATCTATCTAGCCTCTTCAAGTGCTTTATTCAAGCCCTGCATGTTGAAATGAGACTAAAGTTTGTCTGTGGACCTCACACTAACAGATCAGGTTTGTTGTCATGTAAATACTGCAGCTCTATGGGGCTCTCTAGTGGTGACGATCTACATTGCATGACACAATTTACCTTGTGCTACAGTTTATAAGCATAGATAACAAAACAGGAGCTGAATGTATTAAATGTCTTTTGGTTCCCACATACTGAAGACATGTTTGTTATGTTCAGGTATTTGACATCATATTTTTAATGCTCACTTTTATCTTAAGTGTGTCTTTCTGGAGTGGTGTTTGTGTTCCAGCAGTGGTCAGGCATACAGCCCAGTGTTTCCTCACTGAGTCTCATTAGGCCCAGAATGAGCAGCCATCAATCACAGGGTTATTCTTTAGCCTTTCCACAGAGCTGCATTACTCTCCCAGTGTCCAGCAGCAGCCCTGCTATCGATTACCACACACACCTTTAACCGTTACTGAGCAATGCTTGGAGGTTTAGCGTGGTAAAACGTTACAGTACTTATCAGGACAAAATATTGTGCAGTAAAAAATAAAGTTAGTCATATTTGCAACCTAAAATCCTGTTGAGTCACATGATAGATTGTGTTTGAATCTGTCTTTTGGTTACCAGACAACAAATTTAACCATCATCCTCACCTTCTCCAATATCTCCTTGTCACTCCATGATCTTGCAGTTTGAAGGAGAGCTGTTCCTGTGTACTGGGTTTCCAGCTCCTCCTGATCTGGACTACACTGGGTATCACAGTTACGTGGATGAAAGATTGCCTTCGGAAAGCCCTGGTCTCTACAGAATGCACCCTAATGCTGAGATCGAGTTTATGACGGCCACATCTGATGCCCTCTTCAAAACTTTACTGGAACTCCAGCCCAGAGACTCATCAACAGGAGAAGGTGCAGCACAGTGCACAGAGGTGAAGGTAAAACTATGTATCATGATTATTATTGTCAACATCATCATCAGTGTTGAAAACAGCAGCTATATGAATAGTTCTGAATAGTTTTTATTTGGATTGCCACCCAAAAATTCTTAAATACTTACTAACCCTCAAGTTATTTTTTCTTTTAAAGCTGTATGATTTTCTTTCTGCTGTTGAACACAAAATATTTTGAAGAATGTCTGAAAAAAAAAATACTATGGAAGTCAGTGGCTACTGTCAGCTGTCTGATTATCACTATTGTTCAGAATAGCAGAAGAAAGACAAATGGAGGGTGAGTAAATGATAATGGTACATTTTGGATAAACTATCCCTTTAATGGCTCTGTGCCATTTTCTCCTATATGGCTGCAAAAAAACTTTTGATTCTTTTAGAAAGCTGTGTTTAGAATGCACTGCTGCTTTTGATACTCAGGTGAAGAGTGTTCTGGATGACATGCTGGAGAAGTTACCGGAGGAGTATAATCTGGCAGAGCTCATGTCTAAAACAGCTGAGAGGAGCCCCTATATCCTGGTGTGTCTGCAGGAGTGTGAGCGAATGAATGTTCTGCTGGCAGAGATACACAGATCATTAACAGAGCTGGACCTGGGACTGAAGGTACGAGACCAAACAATCAATACAGAGGATTACTGATTATTCAGAACCAGCTGTATTTGAATACTGCACCTTTAACTTTGTTTAAAGGAAAAAAACCCTGAAATGTCAGAAGTTTTAATAAAAAAGACTTTATACTCATGATAATAATTGTGACACATTTCATGTTGTTTAGGTACCATTGATGTTGCTTGGTATCCTCTTTAATGAGTCATATATTAATTATTAGACTTTTGTTCAAAAGTTGAAGATTTTTAATGTTTTTTAAAGAACTATGTTTTGCTCATTAAGGCTGCATTTATTTAATCAAAAATGTATAACAGCGAGCTGCAAGAACAGCTTACATTTCCAAAAACCTGCAGTACTCCAAGAAAAAGTGTGTATGTCTGCTCAGACACTGACGTGATGCTAAGCCCTTTTCCACATCAAATATGACAAAATACACACTCTAAGATCAAATCTGTGCATATGCACATTTTAAAAACGAGGCCCCTTGAATCTAGAACATTCTGCTGAGATATTTTTTCTTTAAACTACATTAAAAGGATTTTACCATAAACAAAAAAAAGGAAGTAACATTGGTATCACTTCATTGCCTGTGCCAGTAAACATGATGTAATGTCATGCAATATGTTTTCCAACTGTTTTATATTTGTACGCACACAGACTAATAAATATATTAAACGAAAATAGATTAAAATGATTAAATAATATAGAAATGAATAAAAATGTATGAAAATATTTACAAACATATTAATACATTAATACATTGATAATTATTTAAAAACAAAACCTACATATAAATGTGTGTGTCTTTATATATACATAATAAATATACACAGTCCAAACACATTATGTAAGCAAAAGCCTATGGATGCGATTACTCGGGATTAATCTTTTGATATCACTAATAATAATAATATATATAATTAACAATCATTAATTAAATTATTAAATTGATTAACATTCCACAAGTGAGATATTGTTTCTTTATCATAAATTGTATTAAATATTTGCATTTCCTGTGAGAAATGTAAAGAACGCTCTTTATACATGCACATTTTTTATAGCAAGTATGAACCGTATGACTGTTCTCTATCATGATATTACAGGGTGAACTGAGTCTCTCCTCTGACATGGAGCAACTCCAAACAGCTCTGTTCTATGACAGCGTTCCTGAGAGCTGGAGCAGACTGGCCTACCCTTCAACCAAAACACTGGCTCTGTGGTACAGTAAACTTCCTATAACAGAAAAAAATCGACAACACTCGACTGTTTCTCTGTAGGCTTTAGTGAGAAGGTCTACATAATCATATCCTGCAGGTTCAGTGACGTTCTGGCTCAGTGTCGAGAGTTGGACACGTGGACTCAAGACTTTGTGTTTCCTGCTGTGGTTTGGATCTCTGGACTCTTTAGTCCTCAGTCATTTCTCACGGGTAAGACAAATGCACACATGAACACATCCCGAAAAAAAAGACTTGGTACCATTATACTAAAATTCTTCTGCTTTGCAGCGATTCTGCAGAGTATAGCTCGAAAAAACAAGTGGCCTTTAGATCGGATGTGCCTGTCTGTGGATGTCACCAAGAAAACCAAGGATGATTATGGGCATCCTCCTCGAGAGGGAGCGTACATCCACGGACTGTTCATAGAGGGTGAGCATGAGCTCTGTTCCGAAGTGAATTTCCTGTTTGTGTGGATGAATGTTACACGGCTCTCCTCCTGCAGGTGCTCGCTGGGATAGCTCCTCGGGTCTGCTGTCAGAGGCTGTTCTGAAGGAGCTGACTCCAGCTATGCCAGTGCTGTACATACGGGCGATACCCATCGACCAGCAGGATGTGAGGAACACCTACGAGTGCCCGGTGTACCGCACCAAACTCCGAGGCTCCACCTACATCTGGAGCTTCCGTCTCAAAACACGCCAACCGCCTGCAAAGTGGGTTCTGGCAGGAGCGGCACTGCTTCTGTCCATCTAACTCCATTCTGCTCACAGAGGTTGACTTATATAAGTTCGAATCATCATTTTTTTTAGCCAAAAATGTGTTTTAGTTTGGTGTTAAATGCAGATAAGATGTTATGTTGTCTGATTCAGGGCTGCACGATTAATCGAAATTAAACCAACATCGTATTATGCAACCGTGGACCACGAAACTAGGTCAGTTTTTCAAAATTCAGATTTATACATCATCTGAATGCTGAATAAATAAGCTTTCTATTGATGTATGGTTTGTTAGAGATCTGATAATCTGGAATCTTAGGGTGCCAAAACATAAAATCGTGCAGCCCTAGTTTTACAGAAACATCAGTATACTGTACAAAAGTAGCCCTTATTGGCATAAGTATTATAACACTGTGCAGTATTGATGTTGTTATTAGCTTAATTAAATTTAAAACTGGTTCTTGGCAGCTCTGTGTTCACTGAATGACACAATCTCCTCAGTGCCGCTACAATCAGACTCCCAGTAGATTATGAACCAGGCTGATACTGATTTTCAAATGAGGTGTGTTTGACCTTCCTCTCCTGCTGAATACAGATAGATAGTGTGATTCATCTCAGGCCCCGACAGAAACCAATTTGTTACCTTCTCTGAATGACATGCTTGGTCATGTTCATTTTTTCCCCTCATGTGTCCCTTGATGTGATTTAATAACTAGCTACAGTACGTGTAGCTGATGTGATTTTGTTCAATAGCGTTTCGAAAGGTAAACTATTAAACGCAAAAATTCTACACAGTACACAATCACAAAACAACATCTGCTGTTGGTCTGGGATTGTCCGTATGGTTCTTTGCTATGACGCAGACCTTGTCAGGAGACAAGAAAATGATACATCTGTCCCGGAGAGGGAAATGAGAGGTTAGCACAAGCTGTGGAGCTGTTCCTCCCCTCTCAGTGAGTCCAGCAGCGGCCTCACAGCAGGTAATAATGGCCCAGAACAGGATGGATGTGTAACTGTTTAGACAATTCATCCTCGGTTCACACTGAGACAGCTGAGACGCACGGTAAGCCAATCGAGCGTCACAGAGAATTTTCACACTATTACTGACGCATAATGAGGTCTGGGGTTTTTTAGACCCAATGCGGGGGTTTTCTAGCATTTCCTGTTAGTCTCTATGAGCTAATGTACACTTAAACGTTAACAAACCACTAGGTGGCGGTAAGTGTGTAGTTTAAAGGGTTAGTTCCCCAAGAAAGAAACTTCATTAATTACTCACCCTCATGTCGGTTTAAACCGGTAAGACTTTCGTTTATCTTCGGTACACAAATTAAGATATTTTTGATGTTATCCGAGAGCTTTCAGACCCTCCATATAGAGCAAGGATATTACCACGATAAACTTCTGGATAATTCATTTTGTAGTCAACATAATGAGCGTTGTTTCTTCTAAATGTAATCAATGCCGATTATGTTCTGGGGTAACGTTACTCTTTAAAAAGACGATACGTTAACTCGGGGAGAAGAATT
>JAUMHE010000068.1:8606977-8622036 GCA_032359235.1 Enteromius mattozi | reverse complement strand
TTTTTTAAATTACAGTTAATTACAAAACAAATTTCACAGATGTCCTCGCTACATTTCTGTGCATTGATCGTGGTAATATCCTTGTTGTCAGAGAGCTCTCAGATTCCACCAGTCTTAATTTGTTTCGAAGATGAACGAAGGTCTTGAGGGTTTGGAATGACATGAGGGTGAGTAATTAATCACAGAATTTTCATTTTGGGGCGAACAATCCCTATAACATTTTAAAACACACGGCATAAAAGTTAGTCAAATATTAAGCAGAACATGAATTTTACAACATGGGTGCACACGAGGAAAAAAAACAGTGTCAATAATTATCAGTTTCTTTAATGTCAGGCTCTTTGTGAAGAAAACTAGTGCAAACAGCAGCTACAGTCAGTCACTGCTAACATTTTTTACTGAAGGTGAGACGTACACCTTGCTATTGCTTTATGGCCGGTTTATCATTAAAAACAAAGTCTTAGTATTTACAGAGTTCACATGTGAACCTCACAGGCATTATCAGACTGGTCAATCAATGGCGTTGCCAAATCCTTCAGACCATCTGATCACATTTACAGTACGTCTTTTCTTTGTATTTAAAACCTGTTTTGTCTTCCCTTCTGAATCAGGGACAAGTTTGTTGTTTAATAAATATCTCAATGTCTCACAAGTCAAAGTACAACTTACAAGAAATCTATACATTTGCTTTCTTCGAGCACCATCTCATGTAAGCCATAACAGAACCACTGCTCAGTTATTTTCAGTAGGGCTTTTCCAATAAAATACATCCATAATTTAAAACCGATTATCTCTATTACAGTTTTCACAGATATTGTTTCTCCCCCCTCAAAGATACGCATAATTTTAAGATGTCCTTACAGTTTATGCAAATTCAACAAATTGTGGCTTTAATCTAAACTTCTACTAGCAACTCTGCACCTAAAATACAGAGCAAAATATCTTGGGATATTTTTGTGATTGTCTACAAATTGTTTGTTGGCCATGATCTAAAAAGGCATCACATTATTTAGTTATTTGTGCATGTAGCTCACATTTCAGACTAATTGGACTACACAGGAATAAAGACGTGCCTATTATTTTCCCATATATGGATGTATTCTTATTTATTGGTGAAACTCCATATTTTGCATTGGCAAACTGTCTCAATATAACTTCAAATCTGCCCTACACTACTGAGTGAAAGTGTGCTGTATGAAGACATCTCACCGTGATCTTTCTGTACTGTAACTTACAGAATACTGGATCACTGTAATGATTCCTGTTATAACCCATTCTTCCTGTTTTCTTGAATGATTCAGCTTCTTATGTTGGGTTGAACTGGTTGAAATTTCTTTGGCTGTGCGATACTCTGTATCTGTTCTGTGTTGTTGGCGAGATTGTGTCTCCCCCTAGTGGAGGACTTACTCGTCACAGTCTTCAGTTAGAGGAAAGATGCTGTCCTGTCTTCAGTAGTGGTTTTAGGATATATCAAGTTGCTTTATGTCCTGGGCTCAAGTCTGTGTGAGAGCTCAAACAGAGTCTGTTGATTGTCGATGACGTGCAGGTAATTGATGTACGTTCTCACTTCCACGCTGTCCTTCTGGGACAACATGTTTGCTAATGGACAAAAAGCCAAAGATAATGATTAAACTCTATAGAAATCAACACAACGGTAGTGAAGCTGACTTTCACAGTACTTCAAACTGGGACAAAACTATGTTTTGAGTGTAGAGACAGATCTGGGTTATGCAGTATTATACGGTCTATGTGTTCAAATTTAAAGAGATAGTTCACCCAAAAATGAAACTCATTAATTACTCAACCTTATGTCGTCCTAGACCTCTGTTCATCTTTGGAACACCAATTAAGTGTGACCCTCCCATAGATGGCTATGTAATTAACATGATCAACATCCAGAAACATAGCAAGGTAAAATAATCCATGTGACATCAGAGGTTCAACTGTAATTTTCAGAAGCTACAAGAATACTTTTGGTATGAAAACTAAAATGACGACTATTCAACAATTCGTCTCCTCAGCATCAATAGCGCACCTCAATTTGTGTTCCAAAGTTGACCGGAGGTCTTATGGGTTTGGAGCAGTTGTAGTTAATGACAAAGTGTTCATTTTTGGGTGAACTCCCTGCTGAAAAAAACTGCTAAAACCAACTTAGACCAGCTAAGACCAGGCTGGTCTCCCAGCTAACCAGCCTAAGCTGGTTTTAGCTGGGGGTTTATTCTGTGCAAGTGGTCTTTGTTAATTTTAAGCCTAGCTAGCAATAAGTATTTAATACAGACAACTTCTGAAGAGACCATTTGTAGGCTGATTCCTTTGAGAAGTATAAACATTGTAGCGCTATCAAAAAACATTTTTGTTGTTTGAGCAGTCCGACCAGCAACTAGCCTCAGCAACACTGGCTCAACCAATGGCATGAGTGTGTGCTGGGATTGTGTTCATCTGGCCAATGGGAATTTGTGGGTTAGATGGGAAACCTGTTTTAAACAGGTTGCAACTTAATTTAGATTCAGTTTAGCAGATATTACACACTTCATTAAATATTTAGAACTTTTAAATCTGTGTGATTTGAGCACTTACCCATGTGATCTGTCCGACACTGCCTGATTATCCGCACCGTGTCTCCTATCATGTGCTGTACATAAAATACACTCACATTAGCTTGTTTTGCTCATTTAATGGGACACGATATTAAAGTAATAGTTCGCCCAAAATGAGGAATTCTGTCATCGTTTACTTGACCCTCAGGTCATTCCTAACTTGTATGACTTTCTTGAAAAAAATAAAATAAATAAAAATACTATATTTTACAGGTCTGGAACAACGCGAGGGTAAATAATGATGACAGTTCTCATTTTTGGGTAACCAAGCTCTATAAGGTCTAGCTGTTCACTTACTAGTTTGTCAAAGTTGACTAGGTTGTCGAGAAAGGTTTTGTTGCCCTCATGAATGAAGGTAATATCTGTTCAGATAGAAATTGTTCTGATTTTAGTACACGCATTAATTGCAAAAAAACAAACTCCAAAATTAGTCCAAAATCCCACTCTTCATAACTGACCATTCAAGTCAGCTACAAAAGAAATTCACCATATTTTTTAAATACTGTATATTATTCATTTAAGCATTTATTTCATTAATTAATTGATAATTGTTTTTCTCTGTGAAAATGACTTCTCTTTGGTGACTTATGCTCTTCTCCAATCACGCCGTCCACATAAATGCAAATCACATGCAAATATTTAATAATCTGATGATATCATGTATGTTAAGAAGCATAAATTTCCTCACCGCACCTTTCAGAAGCAGAGGTAGGAAAGGGATCTTGGGAGACTTCATCTTCCTGAAGGCATCTCTGTAGGCTTTGTGATTTAAAGAAGGGTCCTGCGGGTCACAAAAAAAGCATTCACATGTACATATTTGTGTGTTTGTTTTGTCTTACACTGAAACCATCTGCTTTGTCTCAAATCTTTTCTTCTGTAACACCACCTGCTGTTTCCTCCCTGGAGGCCAGAGGCTCTGATATGATTACGGCTTCATATATTACATCCTAATGAGCCGTAAACAGCACAAAATTCTCTAGCAGGAGGTGAACTAGCAGGAGGCAACTTAAGACAATCACTTACCGTCAGGCTCTCCAGCTCGGAGAACAACTTCCTGAACTTCCCAGGGACTTTCTGAAATGAGGACAGATAAAAAAAACTGAAGAATTGAAGCCAATGCACAGTTCCTGTTTAACAGTTTGCAGTACATTCTAGTTTCTTGCTTCTAAAAACATAATTCATCGTAAATATAGACTGATTATGTAAGTTACTACCACTTCTTAATATTTAGTAGTATATTTCTGTCTTCCTACCTCCCATGTCTGAGTGAGTCGACTGACGGCAGGACTGTTCAGTCCCATAATAATAGAAAAGAAGGAGTTCAGGTTCCTCTGTGCTTTACAGCTAAATAAAGAACAGAAGATAACATGATTCATTTGAGTAGAAAGAAATACAATCATAAATCATTTCAAGAAACATGTCGCCACAATGTCAGGGTCAGGTTGATGTGACCCTTTAACAAATTATGTACTAAAAGTAGAAGTTCATGTTCATAAAATAAATAAAAAATAGAATACCAATTTGAGCTTTACTAAAATATGATAAGTTTAATATGACAATTTTGCTTGGGAAAGAATAATTCGAGCAGCACGACATGACAAAAGACAACAGAACCTATAATCAGTTATGTCTCATTTAGCAGACGCTTTTATCCAAAGCGACAAGTAAAAGAGCATTTGTGACCCTGGACAACAAAACCAGTCATAAGGGTCTTTTTGAAATTTTTTTTATTGAGATTAAGATATCATCTGAAAGCTGAATAAAGCTTTCTATTGATGTATGGTTATGAATAGGACAATATTTAGTTAAGACACAACTGTTCGAAAATCTGGAATCTGAGAGTGCTTTCAAATTGCACAAATTATGTTCTTAGCTACAGAGGCCCTTAAGGGACATGGTGGAGAAAAAATTTGGGGCAGGTGGAAAAAATTCAGCGTGGAAGGAAAAAATGTTTTTCAAATCTTTGCATTCACCTGCAAAACATTGCGTTCACTCGCGACACGTGTGTTCTTGATACATGTGAGACTGTAAAAGTTTTGCAAGGGAACGCAAATATCTTTGCGAGGGAATGCAAAGTTTCTCGGGGGAACGCAAAAGATTAAAAAAAATTATTTTTTCCTCCTACCCCTAATTTTTTCCACTCGCCCAGAATTTTCCCACCACCATGTCACTTAAGGGGCTCTGTACTTAGCAATGCATATTATCAAAAAATAAGTATTGATAGCCTATGTTTACAGTAGGAAATTTACTAAATATCTTCATGGAACATGGATAATTTTTATTTTGTATTTTTGGATATTGCTACAAATATACTTGATCCAGGGTCACATTTAACACACACTGGATCTGTCGCGTTGTGACAAGGTTCTTAATGGACTTTTTGCTTCACTTTGATCACATCGTTGACATAGATGTGACGTTACGTTAAATTATAACATGGAAATTTAATCGCGTGATTCGTGTCGTGACATAACATTCAGTGTTTGTTTTGAAATAAGGATGTAATTGTCATTTTTATGGGGTGCATTTTACTCCCGACTGCCACAGAGTATGAATAAATGTGAGGAAAGTGAATGAATGAAAGATCGCAACAGGAGATTTAAAGCTGATTGCAGACGCGCACAAGGGATGATTCGTCTTGTGATTGGCGTAATCTTACTTCACTCAAATCTAAGTTAACAAATCGGAGAACACCGGTGGAAATATTTTGGGCTTGTTAAGTGGTTGCTTGCCGACCCAAGTCCAAAAGTGTATGATATTCTTGAGATCCTTCTGCACCATTTTTTTTTGTTTGTGAGCGTATACTCACTGTGCTGCGATCTTGATGAATTTCTTGAAGAGCTGCACACGTTTGCAGAGGGTCGGGCACAGAAGCACTTCGGTCATCACCCACTGCTGAGTCTCATTGCAGCGCTGCAACAGCTGCTCCAGCGCCACCGTGTGGCCAGCGCTCACGTCACGGCTCAGAGTGAAGTACACCAGCTCTTGCTGCAGAGAAAGGAAACATGACATGGCTGTTGAATATTTTACAAGATTCGTTTTGGAATTCAGTATTAAATTGAGACTGTTGAGTGTGTTCGATTACAAGTCAATCATGTTTTTAAAATGACCATTCTATAAAGGCATAGTAAACGTAATCCATATGAATCGAGTAAGATAAATAATTGTGTTATATGATGAATAGATTTAATTATTTTATTTTAGTTTCATTCACATGTAAACACACATAAACAGTGTTTACCATAACAAACTTCAGTTTTGGGCGAATATACTTTCAAAGGAGGGACAGAAATCTCTCAAATTTAATAGGTTGAAGATTTTTTCTTTTTTTTGGAAGATAAATAATGTCAGATTTTTCGTTCACTTTTAAGGTTTAATTATGACTTTTGATTCGGGTCAAAGTTTATTTTAAGGTTCAGTTCTTACTACTAACTATTTACTACTTTTATCTCAATCTCCTAATGTGCTGATTATTAATATGTAGTAGTTGTAAATTTAGGTATGGGGTAGGATTAAGGGACCTAAAATATGGTCATCCAGAATAAGCCACTAATGTATGCTTTATAAATACGATTTACGCAGCAAACATATTTTGCTTGTTATCAAAAAAAATTAAATGTCAAATAAAATAAACAAATAAACTACTCTAGAAGGACTTAGCTGTTGTCATTGATTCTATTTGGATGTCTACCAGAAGTTAAGTTAGTTAATAAATATACACAGTACACACAAACACACACACATATATGTGTGTGTCAATACTACCTATGCTACCTAAATGACTGATTTTCAATTTAGCTTTATTTTACTTTGTATTTCAATGTGAAGACTTTACCTCATGGATATTACTAAAGAGACTCCAGTCACAGTTGGTGAGCGACACGGCCACATCCCACGTGTTCATGCTCAGCATCTTTACTGAGCGCTGCTGCCCGTTATCAGTGAAGGGACTCTGGGAGAACAGAACACAGACACTCTGCTTATTATGAACAAGTGTGTTATTTTTTGTGTAATTTCAAGGGATTTTACTTAATCAAATGTAATGTGTATACATAGTCCCTTCCCAGTTGAAATAACCCTTTATGAATACTAAGATAAAGTGGGTCAAATTAGAACCACAAGCATATTAACACATGTCCACCCATATCTGCATACTGTATCAACACCTATTTGATCATCTGCAACCTGATCCAGCATATGTGAATGTAATACTATTGGCTCTCTGGAGTAGTGAGGTTTTTTTTATTAATAACGTAGTATTTTTGCACACTATTCAAGTTTATTTTTGTACTTGCACAGAGTTTTGTTTCTGGCATAAAATACTGGCAGGAACTTTGATACAAGAAAAGTTTAGAATGCAGTGTCTTTAAGGTTGTACAGCTGTGTGTAGACTTGAACTAATGGAGGGGAAAGCAGATTTCTTTTAAGTGCAGTTCAGAGAACAGCATTCCGACTCTCACCATGATCTCAGTCAGGTCTCTTCTGCAGACGTGCAGCCGCTCAGCGGCACTGAGCGAAGACGAGAACACACACTGATCCGACTGAAGCAGAACTTTCTCTGGAGAAAGACAGAGGGAGAGGAATAACATAAAGCGCCAATATCCGGGAATACCAGAGGGGTAAACAGTGAGCTACAACAGAAACAAATATATTTAGAAAAAAGTTACTTGGTCCCAAGAACCATTTGGTCTGAAGGAAAAAGTATAAAAATACTTGAGATCATGATATACCAAAAGTGAGTAAACTAACTGGCCAACCACTAAAAATTGGTGCATTATTTGCTCCTCCTCAAACTTAACGCTAACGTGGGTTGCCAGGACATGTAACAAGAAAGATTCAGTAAACTGTGTTTTCCACTAACTGGCAACCCAGTGTATCAAAATAGAAAAAAAAAAAAAAACAGACATTCCGACACAAAATCTACATTCAAAGTAGAATAACTGGCTTTAGCCTTGTTTTTTGGAGAAACAAGTATGTGAGCTTAACACTTAACATAACTGCAAACATATGGTCATTTTTATGCTTTAGAACAGTCAAAACAGTTACACACAGCATTTAAGACAGGCTTTTAGCTCTGTTGTAGCCCTAATGATTTGTTTAAAAGCATGGATGGCACCCCTGCAGACCTCAATCAATATGAAAACAGACAGATGTATGAACTTCAGACCTCCAGGATACGTGACGGCCATCAGCACCATGTCGTCCTCAACACAGTCGAGTCTTTCGGCCACAGTGCTCAGCAGTTCCTGAACACACACCTCGCTGTGTGTCCGCACACTCACATATGAGTCTATGGTCACGTACACACGACACAATACTGAGGAGAAACACACACACAGAATTGCATCAATTAACCACCAGTTCACATAAAAATGCCATAAAACAAGATTCTCACGTGCTATTATTCATAAACAACCTGCTGTGGGTCTCCAGCAGCACTGTAGGCACTTAGTAAAGCTAGTGAAGGAGAGAAATATGAGGGAATATTAATGAGTTTACCTTCTTTCCTGTCCCTCTGAGCTCCTCTCACTGGGTGCCAGTTCTCCTTCAGACTCAGCTGGTGGAAGAGTGCTTTATTCTGGAAGATAGTAAACACATGGTATAGAGAATTGTATTGTTTATGAGAAATACACACACCTTAAGACAATGGTGAAAGCCTGACACTGTATAACTTAGTAGCGAGTAGTGGTAATGCTGACTAAAAACAGAAACTATTAAAACTTAATAGAAACATTTACATGAACTGAAATAAAGCTGAAATTAAAATAAATTTGAATTGCTATACTAAAATACTGTACTACGTAAATATGGCTAGATATTACTAACAATTACTGGAATAAAAATTAAGCTAAATAGAAATATTAAAAATAGTAATAAAGCTAAATAGAAATATTAAAAATAATAACAAAAGCACATAAAATAACTAAAACTTGAACTACCACTGTAAAAAATAAATAAAAAATTAAAATAAAAAAGCTAATTCCAAATATTAATAAATACTATAACAGTATATAAATATTACTAAAATAACACTGAACATAAGAAATATTTTTTATTTCTAAACTATTAAATTAATAACAGCAGGAAATTAATTCTGGTAAAATTTCTTCACCTAGTATGGATATATTAAAATAGAATTGTAATAATAATATTGAGTCCACATCAACATTCAGTTTATTCTAACCATTTTTGTCAGCCACTTTAAGCTATTTAACAGGATAGATTCTGATTGGCTTATTGGCTTTTGAAAGTGAATCTAACGATATTGTTATATTGCCTAGTTGTTGCTATCACTGCAGCAGTAGTGTGGAATTAAAACTTTATTACTTTATCACCCTTGGTGTGAAGGGACCCATATTTCACATTTTTATATTATCCTTGAAGTACATTTTTGAAAAGCTCTCTATCGCCATCTCAGGTCAAAGCATGGAAAAAGGAATAAATAATTATCCTGTAAATGTGGGCTGGCATATGTTAAAAAAGCCACGGTTTGACAGTCAATATAATGTTTTCTGAATACGTTTTGTGATATAGCCTCTTTAAAACACAAGGAGTTCAATCAAAGTACACTGAGGTGGTTTCATTGAGATTCTGTGCAGGTAACACAACGGCTGGTCTTAACTCTTACCTTCCTCTGCGGAGAGTATTCATCTACCGTGCTGAGAGATGAGAGGGGACGGAAGACAGAAAGAAATAGAGAAGAATGAGCCAAAGGGATCACTTGAAATATAAATGTGCCATTATATCAATACTGCAAGATGGCATCTCCCACCCGCTGCGAGGAACGCTCATAAAAAGCCTTTTCTCATTCAGATCAGGCCTGAATCATCAGCGCTAACATTAAAGTCTGACACGATGTGATTTACTGATTGCCTCATCTAAATGAAAGCGTGCGACGTCCTCATCCATGCACACCTCATTCTGATTAAACAGCCTGATAAAAACGGGCAATCGGAGGGAGCTTTATAGTCTCCATATTCCCCATCTGATGCCTCTCTAATTAATCATTGGCCTTTCATGAAGCACCAGCAGGCGTGTGATGTATAGCCCAGAGGTCAAAGCCAGGACTTCTGCTTACTAAACAGAAATATTGGATAAGAGCTCATATGCAAAGCAGAATTTATTCATTCTGCTCGGTCCTGATCTGGATATCACAAAGCCACTTTCCTAATTCTGTGTTAATAAAATTCAAGGCTTATGTACTCAAGAAGCCTGTTCCTGACATTACTGTAATTACTGTATATATTAAAAAGAAAGGCAGAAAGCAAGGCAATGTTTTTAGACAATTTTAGTACTTTTTTTTGTAGTTTTTTGTAACTGGTTAGAGTTTAATTAAAATAACAATAATTATTACTAGTAACTAGAAGTTTAATATTTTTTATAGTAACTAACTCACCTCTACACACACACACACACACACACAGACACACAGTGTTGAGTTAGTTACTCAAAAAAAAGTAATTAGGTAATAGCTACATCTCCAATGTTATAATTAGATTACTGGACTAATTATTCTCTTTAATAAGTATTGCATTACTTATTACTAATTTCTTTCTAAATCCCATATCAATCTTAACCTGTTGAGCAATACAAGGACAGACATAAAACTGCACTTTTAATTCTTTTAAATTAATAGCATGAAGCTTCATAAGTTATTATTGGATTGACCAAAGTCTTTAAAAGGAGAAACTCACATTAAAAAAACATACATTTTAACATTAGATTTTAAATGTTGATGTTAAATCTACTATTGATTTATATATAAATGTTCTACAGTCTATACAGTTTTTTAATGCAATTACAGCAGAATTAACTGTAATAAAATTACAGTAAAAATCATAGTATTCCCTAATCCCCTAAAATAGAGTAATTACAGTAATTAAAGGAATATCTTCTTTTATGTTCAACATAAGAAGGAAAATCCTAAAAGTTTGGAACAACATAGACTATATATATATATATAAAAATTGTGGGGACTTCTATTCTATTCTATTCTATTCTATTCTAAGCAAACTAATAATTAACCTGGTACTAACAATGATTTACTGTAAAATATAATATTAATAATAATAGAATTTAAAATGTACACTATAATATTACAAATATTACAAAGTTGACAGTCATACTTTTTTATTGTAAGTGCAGCTCTAAAATAAGCAAATATAAAATATTTTAAAATAACTAAAATAATTGGTATGTACAATATAAATGTATAATTATAATATAATATAATAATTTTAGAAGTATGGTAGCTGCATCAAATTTATAGAAGGGGCAAAGGTGGTACTCTGCGCTTAATATTTACATCATTGCCATCAAAGATTGTGTGTCCTTTTCTTCTGAAGTAAATTATTGTGCATTTAGTAGATCCTTGGATGTAATGGCTAGTTACAGTTAATATATGTTGAGAGAAATTCAGCCTTTTAAATCCTTTTCAACAAATTAAAGCTCAGTTATCACCCACAGCAGAATCTGTCATCTGAGAGCGACTGATGAGGGTTTCATCTGTCAACAGACTGTGGGATGAGAATCACATACAGCAGAGCTTCTGCGTAACATCATTTCCCTCCCTTATCATCTCTCTGTTACTCTATTTCTCATCACGTCTCCCAGGGAACACACAAAGGGAGGAAGTCGAGGAAAACCATGTCACATTGGGCTGGAAAAATGGCTTCATTGATTTATTCAAAATGTAGATGAGAGTTTATAGAGCAATGCTCTGTCTTTTTCTGGCTCTCATTTTCTTTTTAGGAGAGCGAATAAAGGCCGTAATTGTGCGAATATAAATAACGCATCTTAAAATATCGACCATATCAACGAGCTTCCCAATAACCAGTTACGAACATGAAATGGATAATTTAAGCCTAATAAAACTCAGCGTGTAACATCAGCTGTGGTGATGAGGTGACTCACTGTCTCCTTTGCATCCGAAGAAGTTTCTGAAGTTCTTTCAGATCCTTCTCCAGCGAGGGAAACTCATAGAGATCATCCAGAACGTATCTGTACAGGGTCTGCAAATGTGAAGCAAACACAAGATAGACATTTTAGCTTATAAACAGGAATTGTAAACCGGATTTGTGTGCACCATTTCACCGAGATACATGTTCACATGCAGCGTATGATAATGAAAATGTCTGAAGGCATTTAAAAATCTTCTGAAGCCAGCAATAATCTCGCCATCTCATCCTCATTATGTGGCAATAAGGAATCGAGAGCTGTAGGGGTGGTGGCATTTTTGTGCTTCCAAAAATAATTCCCTCCCTTCTCTCCATCCGTACCTTGAGGAAGAGTTTGGCGTGTTCATCGTCCCGGGGCAGGTCTGGGCACAGCGAGCTCCACTGGGACAGCAGGTGCAGCACTTTTCGTTTCCTAAGCAGAGTGTCTCTCCCCTCCTCTTTCATCCTGCCTTTCTTTGAACAATAGGTGGACCAGGAGCAGTTAAGGCATCAAATCTAGACTTCTCGGATACACAGTTCAGAGGAAGGAGGAAACGCCTGCGGCTGAATTCTCTGGATTAAATTAACAGGGCTTCAGTAACAGAGAATTAATTGCGTGCCCTCGGCTAAACGGCGTGGAATTTGTTAAGTGGTTTAACGCCAGATAGATCGTGTAAAAGAACATGTATAACACAGTGCGGCGTGATCACAGTAGAGTTCATCTCACATTACATACAAAACATATAATGCATAATTTACAGCACATTTACATACAATACACTCAACACTAATTTTGACACTTTTGACACTTAAAATATTTCAAGGGCCTATGCTTAAAATCTTACATTTCGTTTTGTAGATTAAAATTAATTATTTTTGTAGAATTCAAAACTAAGATCAATATAAAATATATCGTTAATACATATTTACTGCATGTGGACTATATCATTTATAAAAGACTATTAAATTAATTAATTATTTAATTAAAAAGTATTATAACCATATAGTATTATGTGTTATAAATATACACATTACCATTTAAATTAGAGAACTTAAATAACAATTAAATAAATTAATAGTATATTTTATATTCAGCAAGTAAGGACACATTAAGTTGATCAAAAGTCACAGTAAAGACTAATAATAATAATAATATAATACTACTAATAAATGTTGAGTAAACATATATTTTTGAACTATGTATTACATTTAGCATATATATATTATTTTTATTTATTTATTTATTTTTTTAATTTATTAAAGAATCCTGAATATGTATTATAGTTTCCACAACAATATTAAAACAGCATAACTGTTTTTAACATTGATAATGAGAAATGTTTTTAAGCAGCTAATCAGCATACTGGAATGATTTCTGAAGGATCATGTGACACTAAAAACTGAAATAATAGTTGCTGAAAATTCAGATTTGCATCACAGGAATAAATTACATTTTAAAATTTATTACAAATGAAAACCATTCTTTTAAGTTTCATTACTTTTTGCAATATTACTGTATTTTTGATCAAATAAATGCAGTCTTGGTTAGCAAAAAAGTGACTTCTTTTAAAAACATTCAATTACTGACTCCAAACTCTGAAATGGTTGTTTATATTGTATAGCAAACACAGCTAACCTTTAAAAATGTAAGCAGGCAGCTATTATAGCAAAAACAACATCAGCAGTGAAGCATATGAGAGCATGCGTGCATATGATGAGAAGGATATTGACCGAGTAGGGCTTGGCACAGGTCACTGGTGGACATGAACACAGGGTACGTCAGCAGGAAGTCATCCAAAAGATTCTCTGAAAATGAACAGAACATGTAATACGCATTAGACATGCAAGACAACAACACAAAATCACAAAAAAAACTACTGCATAACAGAATAATGTTTTTAGAATTTTAAAAGAATAGTTAACCCCTGTCAGTTTTGTTTGTTTTTGTGAAACACCAAAGAGACGTTTTGAAGAATGTTCACTCTATAATAATGGTGGATGAGGCTCGAAAAAGGGCAAGAAGCATAAAAGCATCATATGACTGAATTTTATGTGCAAGTCTAAGTCATAGTCTCTGTACTGAAGAGAGCAGCCTGAACAGCAGCCCGAAGAACAAAGATCATCATTTTTTGTGAAAGACATGAAGATGAGTAAACGAAGGCCAAGATTTCATTTCAGAATTTCAAAGTAAACTCTGCAGCTATACAGAGACATTAAACGTAAGACTGCGTGTAGCGTCATGAAAAATTTAGCACAGCTGAATCAAAGCCAACTGGCAGTTTACATGTGCTCTTGTTTGTTTTCTTCTGTTCTCTCTTTCCTCCTGACCTCCTTTCTCCTGCATTATCACACTTTGCTATTGCACCACTTTAATTAGAGTTGTGTTTGCCTGGAAGCGCTCTGTGCTGCTGTTCATACATCATCTCGCTGTGAAAGTATGACTGAAGGAAGGAACGCTCGGTGCGTGGTGACCTTGAGCGAGACTGCTAATGTTTTTAATCCCGCAGCGCAGAGATGGCAGCAATCCTTATCTGCCTCGCAGACCAACAGAACGCTTCCTCTGTGTATGGTAATGGGCCACATTTAACCATTTACTGTGTAACCTTTGTTAAAGAGACTGGTTTCTTTCTGGAAAAAAACGAAGAGTCCTTTATCATTTACCTTAGTGTGACCTCATATGGTATGCAGGGATTCTTTGTTTCTATTATTTCACCTGCTGGCAATAATTCTTGATGGAACAACAATTCATGCACAGAATTATAAAGTTCCTGCCTAGTATTTCATAAATGAATAGGATCCAAACAGATCTGAACAGCACACTATTCAAGCAAAATATTTCACCAAATATTAGGCTTAGTCATATATGTTAAGTATATTGCATATAACAATAATAATCTTTGTTATATATACACTATACTGTGTGTATACACATTTATACATACATTATATATATATATATATATATATATATATATATAAATATATAACAATTTTGGCTGCTAATATTTTGTGGAAATCGTGACTCTCATAAGATTTTTCAGCAGGCACACAGATTAATCAAACGTGACAGAAAAACATTCATAATGTTACAAAAGTTTACACTTTCAAATAAAGGCTGTTCTTTAGAATTTTCTATTTACATAAAAATTATTTCTTCAATTTCTTCAAAAAAAAAAAGTGTAATGGCTGCTGACAATTCAGCTTTGTCATCAGAAATAAAGTTCATTTAAAAAATATATATAATATATATATATAAATATATACACACGTGTTAAATAAAAATAAAGGGAACACTAAAGTAATACATCCCAGATGAATGAAATATCCTTTTTACTGTAAATACTTTTTTTTTTACATAGTTGAATGTGCTGACAACAAAATCACACAAAAATGATCAATGGAAATCAAATTTATTAGCCCACGGAGGTCTGGATTTGGAGTCACACTCCAAATTGAAGTGGAAAAACACACTACAGGCTGATCCAACTTTGATGTAATGTCCTTAAAACAAGTCAAAATGAGGCTC
>JAUMHE010000068.1:8596391-8606877 GCA_032359235.1 Enteromius mattozi | reverse complement strand
CACTGGCATATGGTCTCACAAGGGGTCTGAGGATCTCATCTCGGTACCTAATGGCAGTCAGGCTACCTCTGGCGAGCCACCCCACATCGTTACTGACCCACTGCCAAACCGGTCATGCTGGAGGATGTTGCAGGCAGCAGAACGTTCTCCATGGTGTCACATTTGCTTAGTGTGAACCTGCTTTCATCTGTATATATACACACACACTGCCCTCCAAAAGTTTGTAAACGCCCTAGAAAATATTGGGGTTTTACAACTCTGCATAATCTGGCCATCCGAGTTGTCAGTTTATTCAAAAATTGACTTGATATATTACTCCAAGCCTCCTGAAGGATTGCCCAAAGATGACTCACACTGGTTGGACGCTTCTTATGGACATCACGGTCCAGTTCCACCCATAGTAGCTCAACTTTGACATGTACTGTATATATTGCCATTATTATGTAATCAAAATAAAAAATTATTATTGCTGGTCTTTAATGTTAATGTCAGGTTACTTTAATGTACAGTATTTGCACAAAAAAATGATAAGGATTTATGCTGCTATCATTCAAAACCACACTTTGCCAGGGGTGTTTCTAAACTTTTGGAGGGCAGTGTATATATAAAATTATTTATTTTTTATTTAAAAAATATTTCACAATAGTACCGTTTGATCAAATAAATGCAGCCTTGGTTAGCAAATACTTCATTATTATTATTATTATTATTATTATTATTATTGCAAACTTTTGACCAGTAGTATAAAAATAAACAAATAAATTAATCAATTGATTAATTAATGTTAATGTTAAATTACTGCATTATAATATTTTAATTACTGAGCCTAACATAATCATGACCCTGGACCACAAAACCGGTCATAAGGGTCAAATTTCTGAAATTGAGACTAATACATAATCTGAAAGCTAAACAAATAAGCCATTGGTGTATGGTTCGTTAGGATTAGACACTGGGTCTCATTCACTAATAACTGCGTACGTTTTTCACGTTTGAACTTCTCACGAAAATTTTCCGCCTAATTCACAATGCGTGCGTACGCACATTAGTTTGTTCTTAGACTAGTTCTTTTGTTAGTGAATTTTGAGTGTTCTAAATGAGTGCCTCCGTGCACAGGGTTAGTAATTTGCATAATTTACACCCAAACCAGCTCCATATAAGGGCTTTTCGCAAAGTGGCACTAGTCCAGAGAATGACAATTATGGCACCGAAACAAAAGACAAAGAAAAAGAACTTTAACGATAATGAATGTGAGGTTTTGCTGTCCAAGGTGGAAGCCCAAAAAAATGTTGTTTGTTTGTCTCAGCAAACATATCTGTGTGCTCTCTAAAGACACGCTCTCTCCTTAGACTTCTAATTATAGTGTATTATCAATTTTTAATGTCTAGCTATTTTTTACCCACACTGTAAATAACATATCTGATTATATGTAGGGTTCTTTATACGTACTTGATTATTGCGTACGTGCGGTATGAGTACATTTAGAATAAATTTTAGTGCAAAAGTTTTTGATGAATCATGATTTATTTGTGAAAACGTTATTTCACGCAAAAATGTGCATATGCATATTTAGTGAATGAGACCCAATATTTGGCCGAGATACAACTATTTGAAAATCTGGAATATGAGGGTCATCTTTAAAGTTGTCCACATGAAGTTCTTAGAAATGCATATAACTAATCAAAAGATATTTACTGGCATTAATAAAAACGACAGTCTTAACCCATACAATATGTTTTGGCTATTTCTATAAATATCCTTGTGATACTTAGGACTGATTTTGTGCTCCAGGGTCACAATTTAGTGAAAGTGAAGTGGCCTGGTGCTCGGCATTTAACCCATCCAAAGTGCACACACACACAACAGTGAACACACACACCTTGAAGCCACACCCGGAGCAGTGGGCAGCCCGGAGAGCAGTTGGGGGTTTGGTGCCTGGTATTGAAGGTTACTGCCGGACCTGGGACTCAAACCCACGACCTTCGGGTTACAGATATGACTCTCTATCTATTAGGCCACGAATGCCACAACTTAGTTTGCAGATGACACTCAATATGTTGATATTTTTATACTTGTGCAAAGAACTTAATACTTTACATTTAAAAGTGTCCAACTTTTGTGAGTTTTAAGTGCATATCTAATAAGATATTAATTACTGATATTAAGTATAATAATGAATTATGAATTAGTTATACAACATGGATACTGCTCCAAATTAACACCTGCTAATGGGTAAAAATGCTGCTGGTTCATGACTTGGGTCTCGTGGTTAGCGAGCCCTACTGCACGTCATCTGCACTATATCCTACAGCTACTAATAGAGACTAAATCCAGAGAAAGTGAACAAGAAGAGAAAGGGAGAGTAGAACATTAAATGGCCCTTAATAAGCCTGACCTCTCTGCTGATCCCACTGAAACACACTATTACTCTCATAATGACAGTATTACTCTGATAAGACCGTAATGACTGATGTGCATTCACTGTTCATTCCGCCTTAATTTGCTCTGCAGAAATCTAAATTTCTCCATTCGCTCTCACAGACATCAATCGATATTCTCATCTGTTCTGCGGATCGACAGAATCTCGACATTTAAGCCTCTGAATAGCACATATCATAATCAGTTTTTAGTTTGTGAGTAATTTATAGACAAATGTACTTTCTATACACCTTTTAACACATGTAATAACAGTGAGCAAAACCTGATGTCGTGCTTAACTTGTTTTTCAATTTGTAATAATCAAAAATCTAAATAAATGTTCACATGCTGAGTTTCTACTGTATTTTCAAACCTTTATCAATGATACACACACATAAAAAATATGATTTTAAAAGTAACCTTGGCACTTTAAATCAAAGTTATTATCATTACAGTAGAAAATGTTTCATAATTAGACACAGAGGGAACATTACATTTACTGAACACATGTCTGAATGCAAAAATACAATAAAGTAATTCAACCTCTTGGCTAGAGGATCAATAAACATCATTACCTAAATCAGATATGAACTGGTAATGAAATCAGGAGACCAGATTTATTTTATTACTTTTTTTTTTAGAATGAATCTGACAAATATGAATGACTTTTAGGCTTAAAACAAGACAACTTTGCCAGTGGGCTAAGAAAAGTAAACTTAATATCTTAATATTTTACCTTTCAAGTATACAATCACTCAAAAGTTTGTTATGTGTGTGTGCATATACATATACTGTACATATACACGGCCTGGGAGAAAGGAAGGACAGCACTTACAGCACCCATCCAGCTTCATCGACACTTCACCTGTTTGTTCACTACTTCTTTTAACAAATCCACCCTCAAATTCAAACAGTCTTGCCTTGTCGCATTGTCCTTCACCAAGTTCACAAACACACACACACATACACACGTATAGGCATGTATAATATATATATATATATATATATATGGGTAGTTGACATATCAATGTGTCCTATTGTGTGACAACAAAGACGTAAAAAAAACAAAAAAAAACAACAAATAACATGAGAAAAAAAAATCTTCATTCTTAGAGGTACAAATATCATCAGAGAGGTTCATCTTAAATGTTTTTTTTTCATTTTTTTATCACACCATAGGTCACATTGATACGTCAACCACCCAGACATACATATATATAAAGATACATACTGTATATATAAGCTGTGTTAAATGATTACACAATTAAAAGTCAAGAGGAGATATAACATGTTAGCGATTTTGTGTGTTAATACTAAGTAAAAGGTTAGTATAAATGTAGCTCGAAGAACTCCCGGAAAATGTAATTAAATAGAGCCAAATTAACAGACCGCAGCCATTTCTCAAAGTCAGATTTCAGACAGTCTGATGTTTATTCCAATTACCACTAAATTAGACTTATGCAACCCAGAGAGCCAAGTAGGAGAAGAGGAGGGTGGAATAGAGAGAAAGAGAGCATAATGAATGAGTTGAGTGTTTTCTGAAGCAGTGTATAGTGACAGAGGGATTCCTCCATAAGCTGTAAATCCTATTAGTGACACTCTTCCTGCGGGCTGCTGTGTGAGCGTGCTGCATTGGCACTGTTGTAAATTCTTCCTTAATTTCACACTTACTTCCTTGAGCTTTGTGCGTTCTGCTCTACTGAACTGCTCGCATCATTATGGTAATCTGCAGCGAGCAGCTGTACACACCATCGCCAGTGGTGCTCGCTCATACACTATGACACACTGTGTCCGAATGTGCACGCTTTCCAACACTGACAGAATGCAAAACAGAGAGTGTCAAATGAGTGTATGACTTTAGAAAATACAGTAGTCATGATACTGGAAGACGTACTGCGTACTGCATCTGCTGATATTCTATGGACATTTTTACATTTAGTTCAAAATTTGGTTTGTTTTCTTGCTTATTTTGGGATAGTGTGGGCAATAAATGTACCAAAACAAATCGGACAGAAACCACCCTGAAGAGATAAAACCAGTGAAGAAACAAAGCTTGATCAGTCCCACTCTAATTACTGAAACTGTCTACACTGCAAGTGTGCGTCTTTATGCTCTAGTTTTGATGTGCCGTGCATCTGGAAACGTGCTAAACTAGTTAAACTAAATCGAATCATCCAATCAGCAGCTGGATGCAAACGCACACACATACAGTACACGCACTAATTTGCAGAGACACTTTCACAAGAATTCTCATTAGCACTCTCACTCTGCAGCAGCAGATAAACCTCACACACCCTTCACTTGTCCATTTTTTTTTTAGATACCACTAAAACATGATGCATTTTTCATTACCTGAAAAATGAAGGACTTCACTACAGCTCAAGGTGGAAAAAACTCATGCTCTGCCACGAAAAAGTGCGAGACCAGCAAAGGATTAGACATACTTGACTCTTTTTTTTTTATAAAACCTCTTTTCACTCTATGGTAATTATGCATGTAGCAAGCCAATAAACTGACCATGACTAAGAGTGTAGACTGAATCTAGAATCAGATTTCTATAGCTCTTATGTAGCCCTGTCTCTTTTTAGTGCCGTGTTTATTGTCTTGTCTTCCATTTGTGCTTCCACGGTGTGAAGGTAAGGTCGTTCAAATTTATGAATCAATCGCTTGTTTTAAAATTTTCTCAGTTTTCCTACATTATGATATACATTTCAAACATTACTATAACTTTCAATAACTCTACAATAATAAATTTCACTTAACCAGATAATTACCCTTCAACAGTGATGCTATAGAGCTAAAAGTTCAAGGACAAAACTCACAAAAGGTCTAAAAGATTGCAGTGAGATAAGTCACAGATGACTCTTTTTGAAGGTCATATTATTATTCAAAATAGCAATACAAAAATTGTAAAATTAGATTGTTTAAACATAAATTAACCTAATTTTATAACCTTAAAAAAATTTGCAAAATTCTCATCATTTTAAAACATAAAATAAAAAATAAATCTAATTCTCTCTAATTAATGTAGCAAAAAACAAAACACAAAAAATCTAATTTTGATTACTGTAATCTGAAATATATATTGCAGAATATGCAAAATGTTAATAATTTTAACAAAATAAGAGGTATAATAAAAATTGTTTATATATCCTCCACAAGGCAAAATAATAACTGAATTTAATTAATTGAAAATGACCCCGTTCAAAAGTTTACATACCCTTCTTGTTCATGAGCCCCTAGTGAGTTCTGATTTGACTTATTAGATGTACTCTTTTTAATTTATTTAAAATTACACTAAAATGTATTAATGTAAATTTGAATTGGAATATTTGAAAAAAGAAACAGAAAATAAATGCAATTTGAATTGAATACTGGAGCATCTAGCAACTCTCATTATATGGGAAATTGTTTTGCAAGAGAGAACATTTTTTTTTGCAAAAACCTTGGCTACAGTAGAAACAATGTTTTGTGTATCCTCTCACAGTGAAAAAGTAGGTCTAACTACATTCTCTGTGTCTCTTGCATCTTCCGAGCTCTTTCAAGCTCTTCCACCCACACTGCAGGAACGATCAGACAGACTGTGTCAGCTTGACTTGAAAACATGATGTAAAAAAGCTGAGAGTTAATGACCACCTCAATGACAGCGGCAAACCCTGGAGGTCAAATGAGCTGCTGTCTGATGCTTTGATGGACAGCTGAGGGATCGCACAGTTCATGGCTTTACAGGCACCGACCCGGTCAGCTGCTTATGATATTGACAGATGCATGCAAGAAACCAGAGCATGCAGGAAAAAGAAAATGAGACTGTTACAGTTAATGAGAAGGTGAGACAGATGATTGACTTTAAACAACTTCATCTCATTAAGTGTTTGCACCAGATTTTCCAGCATTTTTGAAAAGCACACACACACACTCACTCCCCTCCCTTTGTTTTTGATGTCTAGAGGAAGTATTTTACTCAAATTATCCCAGTTTTGCATAAATCATGCTCATAGAGCATGGATAATAAGCTCTGACAGCTTCGGGCCCATTATGCTCAGGGTTTGTGTGGGAGTGTTCAGCAATTCTGTTATTATCATCAATGAAGCCATTCCCACAAGTCTCTCCCTCAACCACGTGGTCAAGGTTTGATTATCGCTCATTGACCAGAGCTCGGCAATTACCCTCAGCAGGCCTTGAACACAGATCCGACCATAGTGCTGCTCAGGTGATTGACTTCATTTAAAGCAGGAGTAGAAGATATTGGATCGGGGAAAACCAATTTGCATCCCTGAAGCACATGAGCTCGTTCTTTATCAGATTTGTTCAGCATCGACTATTGGACTGTTAAGGAAAACTGTATAAATACATGTTACTACAACATCATTGTCTGATCTAGATGTAAATCTAAACATTTTTACTTTTGAATGAGAAGTTGATTAATATTTTCACAAAAATGTACTATTAAAATTATAATTTAAAGGAAAAGTTAAAGTATGTTCATCAAGACTACATTTATTTGATCCAAAATGCAGCGAAACAGTAATATTAATATTACAATTTTAAATATTTTTGCTTGCTTTTATATTTGAACATTTTTAGAAATGTACTTATTTTCATTTATTCCTGTGAAGCTGAATTATGAGTGGCTATTTTATATATATTCCTTGTAATTATTAAAGGCTGAAAATAGTTCTGCTGCTTCATAATGTTTTGGGAAAATTTGATAGACCTACTTTTTTTATGAATAAGAAGTTCAAAAGAAAAGCATTTATTTATAGTAATATTTTTAATAATAGAAATCTCAGATAAAATTGATCAATTTACTGTGTCTTTCCTTTATTAAGTATTGCAAGTATTAAAATATTTTATTAAAAAAATACATATACATACACATATGTAATGTATATTTATATACACATGTTATAATTTTGTTTAATTAAATATATATATTATACACACACACACCTACACACGTGCTTGTGTGTAGATATTAATGAATTTTGGAATATCTTAATTCCCAAGACTTCCACCTACATTTCATACAGAAAATTTTTACCAGGGTGATACTTAAAATTATTAATCTGTAAATATACTTTACATTTTTACATACAGTGCACTAAAAACTGACAATTACTGGAGAAAACGCTTCCATATTGAACCCAAAGGAAACATTTAATTCATCAAACACATGCTAGAATCCAAAAATACAATAAACTGATCTATCCTCTTGGCTTGAGGATCAATAAACATTATCACCGAAACAATCAAAGACGAATTAGCAATGAAATTGATCAGACCCATCTGTTTCCATCTGCTATCAGGGCAGAAATCTCCTGAAATCCCTCAACCCTCAAGCAAACACATGCAAACTGAAAGCAGAAAACATTACCACAAAAATACTATTCTGAATGAATCACTGTAGTGAAATGGTAACACTTCTTGCATGTTTGACCATAAAATCTTTTTTAACAAACAAAAGCACTGAACCACTCTCTTTCTTTCATTGTCATTGACATCGCCTTGTTTCTGTATTTATTAGCATTGAGAGATGCCAAGAGCTCCAGCTCTGTTGGGAGATACAGTTGGCTGGATACCTTTCATTTGGAAAAACAATAAAACAACCTCTGCTCTCCATAAACGAATCAATATTTTTACTGTGCGCTTCCCTTCGGCTTCATACGTTAAACAACAAACATTTAAATCCCTTTGTGTACAGAAGCTGCCTATCCTGCAGGATGTAAACACGGAATTCATACGGGATCAGCTGATGGATACATCAGAAGCTGTATGAAATCAATACTGAGCCCTATCAAACTCCCTACACATGTGAGGGGAGTGCAAGCATGACAATCCCATATAATACGCCGGCAAGCTTCATCTCCCCTGAGACCTGTCCTCTGGGAGTCTCCGTCTCTCCTTCTGTCTGTCTGATTCTTTCTTTGTCTCTCTCTGTTCGCAAGAACACACAATACAAAGAAATATGGACATACACAAAGCCTTAGAAAATCTATGTATGGATCACCAGTCATTCGAAGCCAATGCAATGATGGTGCATTTCAGAAACTGCATAAAAAAACCAACAAACCTCATTTATTATCTGTCACACCATTTAAACCATAATAGCTTTATACTGTGGACAAAACCCTCCCAGCAGAATAGAGCTTACCAAGCAGTTAGGAGTGAAACCACTTCATCTGACAGTTCATAGATCACGACGGCCTTTTCTACCAGCAATATGTCATTGTTAATTCTAACAACAACACCTACACATCTTTGTTTTTTTTATAATAGAATGGTGATAATAAGAGGTGTACTACATCAGCACAAAGCTTTTAGAGAAATAGTTCAACTACAATATTAATTTACGTCTTTCTGGCTTTCTTTCCGGTGTAGAACACAAAAGGAGAAGTTTAGCAGAATGTTCAAGCTGCTCAATATATGCAGTGAAAGTAAATGGAGAATTTTGAAGTCTTTTTTCATACAAATCTATTGCATGGCTGCACAAAACTATGTAAGAGAATGTATTTGGACTACTATAGTGCTTTTTGTCCTCTTTGAAGCTTGAAACCTCCAGTCCTTCAGAATCTTATCAATCACATGTTTCAAACATATAAGCATAAGTGGTCTGGTTGTACTGTGCAAACAACATCTTTTCCTGTGTTCAGCAGTGGAAGAGAGTTCTGGAATTGCATTGAAAGCAAACAGAAGAACTGCAGCAGCAGTGCAGGATTTAAACAGACAGACTGTGTGCGCACAACAGAGAAGCGAGCTGAACTATAGCGATTAGCTATCAATGTCTTTAATGAGGTTAGAACTCACTCCACTGGACTGGCTCGCCATTCAGAGGGAGGGGGACCAGCCTCCGCAGAGTCAGGCTTTTTCTGAGAAGAAGAACACTTACTCATTCCTCTAATCCAGTCTGAGAGACATAATAGCTTGCTATCTAATACACACAACTTCAGCAATTCAGAAATACCAAAGCAGAGTGCATTCAAACTACTTTAAATAAGCTTGCAAATGAATTTCTTTGTTCAGCTTCAAAACATAACTATTAAGAATGCTTTATAACAATAACAAAACCCGCAGTTTCACTCCATGTTTGAACCAGACCTAATGGCTTTAGGGCTACAGAGAAGTTCTGTTCCCTTTGGAAAAACAAAATCAATACTTTTACAACAACAAAACGAAAAATAATGTGAGCCTAGCAGGCAGAATATTACAAGCAATGGTACTATGTCATATGACCCTGATTACGCTATAATCTTTGTCGATTTTACAGTTTATATGATAAATTATATGATGTGCATCGCAGTCTGAGTTTCTGACTTTCAAACACCTTGTTTAATTGTTGCCAGCTGAACATGGAGTGCAGCATGCCATCCATGACGGCAGGGCACTGAAGCCAGCAGGAGATAATAACTCAGTACCAGCAGGATAGAATATAGTGGGGCAGTCAGCTAAAAGTAGATCACCACTATCACATTATTAACCTTACAGCACAAAAACAAAACCACAAAATATACTGCTTTTTGAAGCACATGCAACAACATTTAAAGTTAAAAGGAGCATTTATTCATTTTTTGTAGGATTCCAGAAGGTTTTTCAGACTTTTTGCATAGTCTTTGTTTTGAATAGTCCAGGTACTAGTAATAGTACTAGTAGTAGGTAATATTCTTAAAATAAGAGTTATTAAAGTGACGGTTCATAAAAAAAAAAAATTACAATTCTGTCAATTTTCATGACATGCCAACCCTGTATGACTTTCTTCTGCAAAACACCAAAGAACATATTTTTAAAAGATTTTAAGCTGTATTGTCCATATAATTAAACTCAAAGCCCAAAACACATTGGACCTCACTTTCATTGTATGGAAGAAAAAAGACAATACCTTTTTTTTTTTTTCCACAGAAGAAAGAAAATCACCCAAGGTTTGAATTTCATTAGTGGGTAAACTAGAAGGTATGATCATGTTCAAGATGAGGTTTAAATTCTCATTAAACGTTTATTTAGTATTATTGTATACTATTATAATATTTATTAATGTTTTGAATTGTAGTTTTCATATTTTCAGTTATTTTAATTT
>JAUMHE010000068.1:8575841-8586916 GCA_032359235.1 Enteromius mattozi | reverse complement strand
CCCATAGCGTCTTATCAGACGCAGTACTCGTTCCATGTCTAAGGGAACCTGGGTTACGGAAGTAACCCATACGTTTTACCTGTTTTTGAAAATGTGTATTTTAGGGTTATGCGAAATGTCTGAAAACTCATGGCAGAAAATAACAAACTTTTTTTCTACAGTTGTATTCCCCAGACAGTGTAAATAAGAATTTAATTATTTTTAAGTTTTTTAATTTTTGTAATGATGATTAATCTGATTTTTTTTTTTTTTGTACATTTTTTGTTTACATAGTTGAAGACAGAAAGTTTATAGAACGTTTACTGAACCTTCTGCAAATCCACTAAGAGCAGGGTGTTATTATCAAATATTTGCTAAAGACATTGTTTGAGTAAAGATTAAGCATTACTGTAATGCACATAATCAGTTATCTGCTGTAGACAAGTTACCAATTAGATAAAATAGCAAGAAAAAAGACTTATGAAGGATTAGGATTATGAAATTTGATAATAACATACTATAATCTGTTAAGGAGTATATAAAGAAACGTCGTCTCACTTTCAACTGCTTTTATTTCTAGCAAATTTCTTAAAACGTTTAAATATTTGCTTTAATATAAAAATGAAACAACTGATACTAAACATGTTTCGCAAGCTGAACAAAAATTTAATTATAAGTCTCTGAACAACAGGGGAGTAAATTATATTATTATTATTATTATTATAAGTGCTTACTGCCACCCTTAAACTTTCCCTTAGGTAAATGTTCAAAAAGTGTTCAAACCTATGAAGCTTACTTGATTTGGATTTTACAAAACTATATTTAAAATACCACATTCTGAAAAGGGATTTTTCTTTTTGCTGAATTTTGTTTTAAATGTATATTTCATTTAAAGTCAGTCACTTTTTACATACATACACAACTTTAGAATATTTTGCAGGCCTATTAAAATACCTTTGTTGGCTGTAGAAATAAAATGTTGATTAACTAGTTTTATACTGTAGTTTACTGATCAGATGCAGTTAATTCAGATAAGATACGTGTACTGTGACTTTTGAGAGTTATTATATTATTCTGTCAGTATCTGTTTTTAATATTTCTGTTCGTTTACACTGCCCCCTAGCGATAGCTCGCGGTAACACAATAATCACTTTAAAACTGATGAGCAGGTGGTTTGAGACACACGCAAGATGGATATATTGGGTCCGATTGTTGTTCGGGCCACGTGCGTAAATGTTACTCTTCCCAAATGGATTTACGTCAGCAGCAGACGGAAGTTTGGGAGCCCCGCCATACGCGGGAGTACTGGAGCAACAGGGAAAGTCAAACAATAAATAAAATATGGGAAGAAAAGAGCACTCACTGGGTAGAAAATCTCGCCGCTTGTTAATAGCGTTTTTTTTTGTTTTTTTTTAGAACAATAATATAGTCTAATCTGCCTATTAATAAACGTATTATTATTAACATCAGGAAACTTTTTGTAATAATATCAAAGCATTTAAATTAAAGCTATAATACATTCTCATTTAATTGCAGTTGTCTATAAGTATTACTTTTAGTTTGTCCTATTATTTTTGTGAGTAGGCTACTTTTAAAAATGTTACGCTAGGAATAAATAATATGTGAATAAGATGTGATATAAATGTCACAACTAGGTGTCGCCAGAACTCTGGCTCTCGCCCTCATACCTTCACTGTTGTGACTGGAGGGAGTCCCCCAATCCCGCTCACGGACTGCATCGCTAGTCATCAGACAGACTCTAGATGTCCCGTCCCGTCCCGTCTGCAGCAGTCTGCCTCAGCACCTTGCCTGCCCGACATGCCCTTGGATATTACCGGCCCTCCTCTTGCAAGAAACTGCTGTAGAAATCTAGAAGCCACTAAAGACTAACAGAGGACATCGCAGTAGGACGGAGCGTACCTGGATTCTTGACACTTTTACACTGCGTCTGATCTAAAGGATTTTTTAGTCGGTCTATACTTTTTTGTTGTTGTACCGACTTTTCCCAAATCGACGTGTATGGATGTATCATGGCTACGTTTGCATGCAGGGTGCAGTTCTTAGATGATACTGATCCATTTAATAGCACAAATTTTCCTGAGCCGACCAGACCCCCACATTTCACATTCAGAGAGGATATTCCGCTCATCAATCAGATCGCTGGAGTTCACAGACTTCTGAAAGCCCCACACAAGGTATGACAGACACCCCTAAAACTGACATATTTTTATCCACTTTCTGTAAATGACTGCTTATTAGAGGTATTTACATCTATATCTGATGCACTGGCACAAATGTTTTGTTATTGCAGTAATTCTGGAGGGCATCATGCAGTTATATGGCAAGCCTATTTAACAATTAATACCTAAAACAGAACTAGCATTTATATTTATGTCATTAGTTCTTATTTTCTGTTTACTATTAAATGCTCGAATAGTGACTAGTATCTTAACGTTTCATTGATTGTACACTTATAGTGTACTTACTTAAGAAAGTACCGGTAATAAAAGGTACACTGGTTAAGTTTAGGTTTAGAGTTAATACCAGTTACCAAGTTATTGTAATTACTGTAATAAGTAAATGTATATGTGAAACATGACTCTAATAAAAGTGCAACAGTGTCATTAAACACTAATATTTGTTCATTAGTTATCTGTTTCATTTTTCTAATCGAATAGACACTGGTATATGTTTGACAGAAGTTCTATACCAGTCTACTAGTGTAATTTAACTGTAAAGCAGTTATTCTGATAAAAACATTGTTAACAACAATTCTACCAATTTTAACATTAATTTAATAGTTTAACATCAATAAATAGGGACTAGTCTATAAGTGTCAATAAATATGTGATCTGTTTAAAAAGGCACTTAAAATGGACACATGTAACTAATCAAATAGTTATAACTAAAAATACTATTACTGTTTACTAGTAAAACTGAAGTAAATAATTGAATTTTAAATCTGATTCAGTTGACAAAAAATAGCAAGTGGTTACCAAAAACGGCTGGTCACTACTGGTATAGTAACTAGCCACAGAAGAATAAGTAATAGTGACTAACTGAAATAGACTAGTTAGTCTGTTGGCAACCAGTACTAATGAATAATCACTAGTGAACCTAAAAAAATATACTGGTCAGTTTTGGAATAACTAGTACAATGGAAAAAGATCTAACCTGCATTGTTGCTTTAAATAGCTATTTTGCTTGATTTAACCCTGAAGATTAGTTTTGGATGATGCATGAATGTATGTAGGTTTGTTTAGTGATTTAAAATAATTTTGACTTGACTAAAACCAGATTATGACATTTTAATGTTAAAATTTTCAGTGTAATTAGAAATATATACAAGTAGCAGTGCACAGGATTCATGTTAAATTGGCTTGCCATAGCATCTATGCAGTGGCAAATGCACTGTTAGAGAGAAGTGATATGATGTCAGGATATTTCAGTGCGTCTTGGGCTGCACTGCACCAAAGTCTGCACTGTCCTGTGCACACAGGAGGATGTTTGTTATTGCCAGTGCTTCTGAAACACACCTTTTCAGACTCAAATAGTTAGCTAATGCTAATTCTATTTAAATACAGCCAATAACAAAACTATTATAGCGGCATTGTTTATAAGCAATCGATTTTCTGATATCATAATAGGTATGACAGGTAACTGGTGTTGATAGTGTAGATATTCACATCCTGTCTCTTCTCGCAGCCTGTAATAAACCTCACCTCTAAATTACCCAGCTCTCCTTCATTACAGGCATGACCCAAAACAACTGAGGTTCTTCTCCAACTGTGTGAGATATAATTGTTGTCTTAAACTTGGTTCATTTCCACCACATAAACAGTGTTATCCTTTAAGCAGGTTTTAGGAGTGCTGTTATTGTGGTCGTAGAGGAATGCACAGCAGCTGAGTGCCATACTTGGGTAGACTGAATGCTTGAACATGCTATGTCCACATACTCAGGATTCTACAGCTGTCATTGGGACTGTCAGTGATGACCGTCCACATAAAAGGGTCATCCAAGGGGCCGTACTGCCCTGTTTGGTGTATAGCTTATTCAGTGTTGTTTGTTTAGGAGCAGTACTGTTCTCTTGTGGATTTAGAGTTAGTTTCCAAACAAGTGAAGGTTAACTCTGTGTTACCATTAGTTGGTTTGTGAGTTAAAAGTTAACGTGACTTAGCTACGACCAGTCATCGATGGAACTTTTAGTACATCAGAGCTGCTTCATTATGAGTGAATCATTACTGTGATTTGAAGCACTGACCTTTCCAAAACAAACACGCATGGAAGTATTTCTGCGACTCAGTCCCCATCATTAAGACGGTTCCTTAAATCACTTAAATGAGTGATGAAACATTTTCAGCAGATGGATAAATAAGTCCAGACGCTCATTAGTTATTTGACTTTTGTTTAGAATTAGAGTTTTGTACTACTTTATACTCTCCGATGACCCTAATGACATATTTTCTGTGAAACACATCTGTTAACACTGTAGTCCAAAAATGGTACGACATGTGATATAATTTGATCTTTCTGAGCTCAATTAAAGGATTCTGAAATAAACATCTTAAGTTATATAAAAAGTTTATTATTCAAAAATATGGTGGTCATTGCCTAAAGTTTTCCACTGCCAAAACTTTAAAAAGTTAATACAGAGATTCTTTTGGAGAATGAGTCCTGTTTAATTGATTTGTTTTGTAAAAACGCCCATTAAAGTGTCATTCCGTGCAACCAAAAAATCTTGTATATTTAGAACAAGAATAATCAGATGTCATTAAAATATTTTATTTAAAGATTAAATAAAAAATAATTTGAGTCTTTACCAATCTTTACCACTATCTGTCACGGATCTGTAGAAGCATGAGGCGAAGACTGAGTGCAGACGTTTTAACATTCACTTTAATAGACACAGAGAGAGCTACATACATCCATATAACATTGACGATCGACGAACTGGACAGAATACACAAGAGGGAAGATGCAGGATAGGTGAGGAACACAGGTGGCAAGGATAAACTCATTAACTAAACAAGAACAGCAACAAGACCAAATAAGTACAAACAGGAAATAACAAAACGAACTAGTGACAGAAAACACAGACGTGGGCGTGACATCATCTCCCCCACCCGGAAGGTGCATCCTCGCACCTAGAGACATCCAGAAGGGGAGGGAGGGTGGGCATCCTGGAGGCTGTACAAGGCACTGTCATTGGGTGCCTCCAGGACGGCATCGACGACCTGACCCGCCACCGCGGATCAGGGGCCTTGGGAGGCCATGGCCAAATCCCCTCCCTACCCACCACTTCCACGACCCTAACCCTTTTACCCCCCCCTAAAATTGTCTTGGGGAAGTCAGCCGACCGTAAGGGCCCCGGGTCGTGTGGGTGTCCCTGGGAAGGACCAGGCTCTGGAGGGCGCTCCTGCAGCGTGAACTCAGGGGAATGCTCTTGCAGTGCGTGAACTCAGGGAGGCGCTCTTGCAGCGCAAACTCAAGGGCTGTAATCGGGATCGGCATTCCTGGCCGAAAAACAGGAACTGGAATTGTGATCGGCTCGCCGGGCCGTAACTCAGGAACTGGATTCGGGAACGGCTCTCTGGGGCCGTAACTCTGGAACTGGGATCGGGATCGGCTCTCTTAGCCGTAACTCAGGAACTGGATTCAGGAACGGCTCTCTGGGCCGTAACTCAGGAACGGGGATCGGGATCGGCTCTCTTAGCCGTAACTGAGGAACTGGATTCGGGAATGGCTTTCCTGGCCGGGACTCTGGAACGGCGATCGGGATCGGCTCTTCTGGCCGGGACCCTGGAACGGGGATCGGGATCGGCTCTCCTGGCCGAGACTCTGGAGCGGGGATCGGGATCGGCTCTCCTGGCCGAGACTCTGGAACGGGGATTGGGATTGGCTCTCCTGGCCGTAAATCAGGAACTGGATTCGGGGATGGCTCTCCTGGCCGTAAACTAGGGACTGACTCGACAGAAAACGGGATCCGCTTTCGGGGAGCTGGCACTGGTGGCCTCCCGTACCGTGCAGGTACTTCGAGGAACTCTCGTCGTGCATCCTTCGGTGGCCGCACCCGCGGCGTAGGTGTTGGATGATGAATCCTCGGCGCGGGGACAGGACGGCGTCCTGGCAGAGATTCAGGAATCGGATTTACCAACGGCGCTCCGGGCCATGATTCGGGAGTCGGATTCGGGATTGGCACTCCTGGCCATGACTGTGGAGTTAACCTGGGGAGCGGCGGATTGGAATCCGCAGGGATTAGGACTGGCATATCGGCCCACAAATCTGGATCCGCAACTGGACAACATGGACTGGAATTCGCTGGGAACTGGAGCGGAACTCCAGGCCGTGACTTAGGAACTGAACTCGGGATCGACCCTCTTGGCCGTAATCTAGGGACTGGATTCGGGAACGTCACTTCTGGCCGTGATTCAGGAACTGGATTCAGAAATGGCACTGATGGCCCTCCAAACAGAGCGAATTCACAGGGAAACTCAAGCCATGTCTCCACCGGCAGTCTGTGCGTCGGGCGTTTTCGCCGAACTGCGAGATGAGAGCCGGGCATCGGTGGACGGCCTCCGGGCCGTTGCAGGAGATGAGCGGGGAGAGGTGTCAGCCCATTGAGGAGGCGGTGGAGGATTTCCTCAGGACTGATCATTTTCTGTCGGTCTCAGTTATGGTCGGTTATGGTCGATCGTACTGTCACGGATCTGTAGAAGCACGAGGCAAAGACTGAGCGCAGACGTTTTAACATTCACTTTAATGGAACTTAGGTAGACACAGAGAGAGCTACAGACATCCATATAACATTGACGATCGACGAACTGGACAGAATACACAGGGCTTAAATACAAGAGGGAAGATGCAGGACAGGTGAGGAACACAGGTGGCAAGGATAAACTCATTAACTAAACAAGAACAGGAACAAGACCAAATAAGGACAAACAGGAAATAACAAAATGAAACCAAAACGAACTAGTGACAGAAAACACAGACATGGGCGTGACACTATCCTTCATACACATGTTTTACTCATTTGTAAGAAAGCATTTAATCATAAAATATAAGACAATTTCAGTAGTATCTCTTTTGCTCTTTATTGTAATAGGTACAAGTCAGAATAAATGTTGTTTAATTTTTTTTATAAATATATCTGTAATGCTGAATGATGATGGAATATTATTTCACCCATGTTTCGACATTTTCCATGACTTTCTATGTATAAAAAATAACTTTTGTGGACACCAAAATGTACGTATATGCCAGTCATCATAGTTTGAGAGTAATAATGTGTGAAATATTTAATGTGCATTTTCATGGACAAATTCCATTCATTTTAATAGGAAAAACTATGAGCAAAAGATCTTTTCCAGTCAGATTTTGTAAAGTTTTGCCACATTGACCAACAGAATGTATAGCTTGATATGAAAGTCACTTCTGTGTAAAGTTTGCATGATTTATCATTCGTTTCTCTCCGAACTACAGATTGAAACATGCATAATCAAAATTGGAGTTGATAGCTGTATTTTGAAATGACTTTCACGCAAACAAGTCCTATCATGTAAGATCTGGTTCGCTTTTGAAGGCACAAGATCTGAAGGATTCTTCCAGTAAACAGCATCCATTGGAACTTGTGAGCACCATTATAAATCCTTTATTATGATTTCTGAGTTGCTTTTATCCAGCTTGGGATGAATCCTCAAGGGCATCATTTCTCCAGTGCATCAGGAGGTCCCAGCAAAAGCTTTCGACTTCCTCCACAAAATTCTCAGTTTAAAACAATCCATTGTTGGCAGTTGAGCAACATGAGAAATCTCTTTGAGCCAACTGTTTGTTTTTTCCAATTTTTTACAATGAAGCAGTCAGTAAGGAACCACAGAGATAATGGGAGTGTCAGTGAAGAGTTGTATATGATGACCATTGAAACAAAGAAAGAGAGGAAAGGGGATGTGATGAGCTGGCATGTTATTTAACATCAGCCTGCAAATGAGCCAGTTGGATTCATTCAGTTGAACACAGTCCATCTTTGTCTTGATTGGTATTTTCATTTACAGCAAGACTAACAGATGTGACATGCTTTATTATGTGTTCAGGGTGTGATACAAGGATGTCGTTACTTTTATATTGTTAATCAAAAAGTCGAGTATTTTAATGTTGTCAAACAATTCCATCAGGAGTTTGGACTTGAATATAAAATGCCTGGGACATATTCGTCTGTTCATGCTTGAATAAAATGAAGAGGAATTCTAATATTTATATGTAAGATACACAGACATGTTTTAGCAGCATTTTACATTGTTTATCTAGGATGCAGGGGTTAGTGAAATTGATCTTGGCTGAGAAACATGAACCATATAGTGTGACACTGGCATTGGTTTTGATTATTTGGAGTCACTTTGGTGAGCCATCATTTCTTAACTGGGAAAAACTAGTAATGTTTCTGTAGCACACCAGAGGTTCAGTATTTACTTCCATTCAAGTCTTTGAGATCATTATGATTTTCCATGTTTTTTTTTATTTTAAGTTTCTTATGCTCATTAAGGCTGCATTTATTTGACCAAAATGCAAAAAAAAAAAAAAAATAATAATAATTTTGTGAAATATTACTATTTAAAATATGTATTTTTTTATGTAAAAAAAAAAGCCATTACTCCAGTCTTTTGTGTCACATGATTCTTCAGAAATCATTCTGAAGGACAGCATTTATTTAAAGTAACGGCTAGAGTGCGGGGTCACTATGTTTTTTCCTTTTTTTTTTTTTTTGGGGAAATAAATTAATACTTTTATTCAGTAAAGATGTGTTAAATTGTTAAAAAAAATGATAGTAAAGTCTTACAATGTTAGAAAAGTTTTTGAATTGTGAAAAGGGTGTTGTCAGAGTAATGTAACTGTTGGTCTTCTTCCAAATTCTAGTGATATGGTACATTCTGACCTTATTGGATAGAATGTATTTTCAGATAGTTTAGTAGTCTTGTTTCTGGATTGATTATGTCCTCCTTTTGTAAAACATCTGGGCCAAATGCTACTTTTGGTTCTGTTTTGTCTTAAAGATTAAAACACTAGACTGATGTAGTGAAATAGAGCACATAGTATCCTTAAACCTTAAAGTCAACATGAAATCAAAATTAAACCTATTCTTAATCCTATCCTGCTGCGTGCTATTATTTAAATATTTAAATTTGTAATAATTAATCAAAATATGGTAACTTGCTCTCATCTAAAATGACTTTCATTTTCTGCTGATGTCACTTAGGCCAGACGGGTTATTGGTTCATTTTAACCAACAGCCAAAAAGCTACTCAGCCATTGTTTTGGTTCATAACACCTGATTGAATTCTTGACAGATATTTTTTTCAACAAATATTCCTTTTCACTCCAAAATATGACATGTCACAGAAGTCAAATTCACTTTGCCTTTGTGGTAATGATTTAAAGTATTTTTAATATTTATTATTTGACATTAAAGCGAATGGCTGCGAAAAGTATAGAAACAAATTTTTCACTAATCTGCTTTTTTCTGCTTTCTGTTTCATCTCTCTCTTTCTCTCCCACACACATGAACAAACACACACTTGCGCACACACTCATCTCTCGCTCTTACTCTTGATGGATGCGGCCCTTCACTGAGTTACTTTTTTCGGGAAACCTTTTCTGTTTGCGCATGAATTTTGCCGAAATTACAGAGTCTGGTAATGAGAAGTTATGCTAAATGCTGTAAAATATAGGTTAGCCCTTCACATTTGTGGCGGAATTCTGGATTAGCCTTACACATTGTTATGCAGAGTTGAGGTTTTTGCAGCCCAGTGACTTTTCCTCTGTATTTTTTTCGGCACCGTCTGCAGAAAAAAACTCCACGTTTCTCGTTGGCTTCACACGCCTTTGAAACACAAGCGATTGCTTGTTGTGGTCACCGTACATGCGACAAACCCTTTTTAACATGTCTGCTAATTGCGCGCTGCATATTTAGAAAGCAACCGCAGACACTGTGATATTTATATAATGGAAACAAACACAGAAATACTTATTGCTAACACATCAACCGGCTGAAGCGTGTCAACGAGTGATCCATTTAGCCGCTGCCCATTGTTATGTCATTTAATTACGCCTTTGATGTAGAACTAGACTTTCTGGAACTCGCAGACCGCTGTGGGTTTCACAGTTCACAGATTTAATAAAAGCAGCTTGGTTAATATGCTACAATGCAGGATGTTGTTTTATATTTTATCAGCCATGACCTGGGGAGCCCAGGGTGTCTGTGGCAACTTTTCTGAATGAGAAAGGTTTATAACTTTCCTTTACTGGCTAAAACTGAGCTTGGAGTTGAAATTGAGGATGAAATTTTGCATGTGGATTTGGAGAGTGACGCTAGTTCCCAGTGTGCTCTTATTTTTAGGCCACCCCCATATCTGTGCTTGCTTGCCAGTGCTGTATTCTGTGGTTGGAAGAGGAAGTCCAGGCCTGGCTTTCCATCCCCATGACCACAGGGTCACAGGGTCAGTGGCTGGGTGGGGAACCATCAGTTATACGGTTAATCCAGGAGCTCTGTGCTCAGATTAGCAGCTCTCCTGGACTTGCAGTCTTTGCTACCACTCTAATCCTCTGCACTACTGTTGATTCTGGAGCTTGGTTATTTAGTCCTACTTGTATGTTTTCAATTTTTATATATGCTTCCATGTAGTAGAGTTCACTTCTGTTGCGCATTTTGTGTGGGTTGGTATTTATGTGTGTAAATGTGATTGGACAAATGACAGAACAGTTGCTACATCTTGCATTTTTGATTTAAATTATGTGGACTTTCTGTATGCCAGCTTGGTTAAATTTAGCTACGTTTGCAGATAAAGGTAAATTATAACATAAGTCATTAATTTAGGGTGTTTTAATGACTGAATGTTTAAAAAAATTACAAATTATCAGTTTTTTTTTTTTTTTTTGCTATCTATGTCTTCATTTTTCTCCAAAAGCTATTTATACAGTAAATGTATATCTGTCTAGAAGTTTTGAATATATAAGTTTAAGTTTTAATATATATATATATATATATTAGTGGTGGGCCGTTATCGGCGTTAACGTGCTGCGTTAACGCGAGACTCTTATCGCG
>JAUMHE010000068.1:8562275-8575741 GCA_032359235.1 Enteromius mattozi | reverse complement strand
TTACTTTTAGTCATTATTTAGGTAGCACACATATTCTGAATGCCTTTGGCAGAATTCAGATGAGCCATTTTAATCTACATTAATCTAGATTAATTTCAGAATTAATCTAGATTAAAAAAATTAATCTATGCCCACCCCTAATATATATATATATATATATAAAAACAAAATATTGTCTTGTTAATTAAATATTTTTTTTATAAAAATGAACTTTTGACAATTTAACAATTTAATACTACCATAAATTTATATTATATATAAATATTTTAAAGGGATTTCGTAATACATGTAAATAGAGGAAGATAACAGAGCATGAAGTTATGAGATTACTTACGATTAGTTTGCACTTATTTTATAAGAAAAATCTGCAAAAATATAAAAAGTATAATAATAGATTTGTAAATATTCAAAAAAATATTTCTTAAATAAAACATGTAAGCAGTAAACATGTACAAATAGAATTGTCTGTACAGTATGAAGAAAACAAAATAAAATGTTTCATACATAATACTCATACATAATACATGCAAATACTATGTATTTAAACACAGAAATATACATTTACTGTAAAAGTAATTTATTAAAATTAAATTTATAAACATTAAATACGTTAGATAAAAAATTTTGGTAGTGAAATCTGAACTACTTGCCCGATCTCACAATCCTTAGTAACTTTTAGTTATACTAATCATAATGCTAGATAAACTATATTTTTGGTGTGTTAAAAGATTCATACATTATTTATTTTGGTAACACTTTATTTGGATAGTCCACTTTAGATATTTGACTAACAGTAAGTAACTTTGCAACTACATGTCAACTAGCAGTCATTAGAGTATTAGTAGACTGTCTGATTAATATCTCCTAACACTTTATTTTGATGGATCCACAACATACTACATACTGACTATGAGAAACTTTGCAAGTACATGTCAACTTACTAACCCTAAACCTACCCTAACAGTCTACTCTGAGAGTTAGTAGACATGTAGTTGTGAATTAATGAGGATTAGTTGACATGTAGTTGACATGTAGTTACAAACTTACTTACAGTTAGTAGAATGTCTAAATGGACTATCTTATTGAACATTGTCTTTGTCTTGCAACAAGGGTGGTAAACAAGTCAAAATGAGATTTGAGATACAGTCAGATCCCTATTAAAGGGGCTGATGTCATTCTAAGGAGAGGATGGTGAATCTCACACCATCACTGTGAGCCTTATGAACCCCTTCCTCCGTTAGAGTTTGATGAAGAGCACAGAGAGACTGAGTATGTAGAATTTACATGACAAAGGGTGAATCTGTCCAACCGAACACCAGCACATTCATTTTTACTCTGTTAATATAATGTAAGTCACCTGGCAGTCAGCAGAATGCTGTTCTCTGCTGTAGTCTGATTGATCCTATGGTGCAGCTGACATGAAAGCACATGGAGCGGAGCCCACCGCTGGAACTCCAGTGCATCTGTCTGATGCTTATCAGAGTCCCTGCCTCGCTCCCGGCTGGGTGACTAATCTGAAGTACCTGCACGGGGGTCTCTTGCTGAGAAATATCTGGGTCAATCTGAGAAAGATGGAGCACAGCTGGAGACCGCAAGGAGGAAAAAAATGAACCAAAAAATGTTTTTTCCCCCTCTCAATTACCCTGCCAAGTTCTTAGGAAGCAATCTACGTTCTGCCTCTTGAAGTTGTAAATACATTACAACTCTTGAGCCAAGACAAGGGAGTTCTGGCTCGAGAACGAAGCGCAACACTTTAGTTTAAGGGTCGAACATAAGGGTCTTATAACAACATAATGGGCTATATATAACGTTTGCCTGAGGATTTATATCCCGCAGTATCAGGCACTTTAATGTTTACAATGTTTTAAAAGGAAGAGTTTAGTCTTAGATCTAAGTCTGAGTTATTTTAAGCTAGTAGAGTCTGAAGTTATAAGATAATTCAGGATAAGTTCTTGTTATTGTAAGGGGGTAGAAAATTTGTTGTTAATCTACTCACCTTTTTTTCTTCGTTAGTGTTGTAAACAATAATTTTGTATGAAACTATTATCCTTGGTGATTTATAAAATGCAAGTCGGCAGCTACTAGCACTTTAAGAGTCAAAAAAAGAAAAGCAAAATTAACACCCGTGACTTCTGATGAAATATTGAAGTTTTATTATTAAGTGAAATCATTGGTGTATGCAGGAAACTGAAAATTATTTACAACATTATTACCTTTAATTCAAAGCCTGAGGCAAACAGGGAAGTTTCTTTTTTTGTGAACTAGTTCTTTCAGGTCAGTTTGTTTCAAGTTTGCCACCAAAAGGTGTACACAGTTATATTATTAAAGCAACGAGATATGATGTGGAAAAAAGTCACCTGCTTGGATGGCTTGAGGGTGAGTAAATTAATAGCAAAATTATATTTTGGGTTGACTATCCCTTTAACAGGAAGGAAATGAGTAAAATAGTTCACTCAAGAATGAATACTAATTAAAAAGACAAAAAAATTAGAGAAACATTGGGATCAAAACAACACTGGGCGCTATTAACTTAACTAAAAAAAAAAATCTGTAAACTATAAAAATAGGTTTGGAACAATAATGACACGGATTTCATTTTTAGGTGATAATCCATCTGTGATCCAATCTGCGTTCCTGGTATTTTCTGTAACGAAACTTTCAGGTGAGGATAAACTGGAGGTGATAAAACTGTGATATCCATCCATCATCTTTGTTTTTCCAAACTTGCCATGACGAACAACAGCATTGTGCAATAGAACATTTTATCAGTAGATATTTTTTATTTTCATCATCTTGCCATCAATAGCCCCTAAAACTGAAATCTCATTGGCCCAAAATCCACTGACCTTGATTTGATTTTTTTTGGTCAGTGAGTAAGAAGCGAAAGAATCTTTTAGTTAAAGGGTTAGTTCACCCAAAAATGAAAATACTGTCATTAATTACTTGTGTAGTTCCAAACCCGTAAGACCTTTGTTCATCTTCAAAACACAAATGAAGATATTTTTGCCATATATCTGCTGCCATTCACAAGATTACCATGACACATACATGTGTCTAGTTGAAAATGTACATTGTTTACTTTAATGTTTGTCAATATTTAAGTAAAAGTATTTTACTTTTCCTTTAAAGAATTTGGTACTTTTTTCTTCCTTGGACTGTTATAACCAAAATTCTCATTGTATCGTAAATGGCTTCAAAGCTGGTAAATGGAACAAAAATGAGTAGAACTTCCTTGTTTTTCTTTTTTTTTTTTCATGATTACTTTCACCTCCTATACCTCTAGCAGACATGCCTCTACCAGGTCCACGTGCCCTAAATATAGCCCTGACTTTGGCTTGCATGTCTGGATTTCCTGTCAGCTTCAGATCTGGGCTGTAATCTTGTGTAGCGCTCTTTCTATCTTAAGGACATGTTAAATTAAACTCTCTCTATTTGTAACTGCCCTCATCCTTTTCCTTCTAGTCCCCTGTCCTATATCATGCTTCACTGAACTTGTTGTCGGATTTTATGGATTGATGAGAACTCTAGACCCTTGAGAGATTAAACGGTGCAGTCATCGTTGCCATGGCTCACCACATGTTGTGTGTTGTTTCTCCGACATGACATGGTGTTTGGGCGCCACTGACTCTTTGAAAGGAATAGAGCAGCCATAGGATCAAAGCTTTTCTGGCCTTAATGCCTTTACCAGTTACAGTAGCATCCTCCCTCATTCTGTCTGTTCTGTTCACTCTTGCTGTCCACTTTTAATTAAATGACTAATTTGTGGCAGGAAATTGAAAGACATATTGGTAATGGATGATGTTAGGATATGTTAGGATGTTGTGTTTTCTATGTAAAGTTTTTTCTGTTAAAATTTCAACATCTACTTAGTAAGTGATTACATCTTTGTTTCCTATATTTTAAAGTTTGATTTTGCTTTAATTAGTGTGCTGATGGATTGCTTGTTGGTCAGTTTTGAAGATAAAACATTTTTGTAAAAGTAGTGCCCCCTTAAATTTCTCAATAAAGCACTTGAAGTTTAGATAGATGCCTCTGAATTGTAGGTTTTTTGAGCGTCTTGCCGTGTGTTGTCAAGTTAAAAATGGCTTGCGTTTTAAAAACAAGCCTTGAACATTCAGTTCCATTCTATTTTGCTTCGTCAAGATGTCTTACGTAAACACCGCTTTAAGAAACACTTCCAATCAGGTCGAACCTGAAACTGGCCTAATTATACAGAGCTTTCATAAGACGATTAGTTGACTAGCCATTCAGACAGTTCAATAAACGGTCACTTTTAAAAATATGGTAATGTGTACATCTCTAATATTCACATGAAGAGCAAAGTAATGTTCAACTCATGTTAAAATTTTGGAATTGCTCGGATGTTCTGTAATAAAAAACCCACACAAATACAAAGTATCTATCGAAAGGACAATTGAAATCTAAAACTGAGATTGAATTTCAGACATTTTTGCATCAAATCACTCTAGTTTGCAGCTATTGTTTCTTTCTGTTTTTGCATTTTTTCTATACAGACCTTCCCCAACTCCTTTTATTGTTAGCTATGGTGACATTTATTGACATAATATTGTCAAATTCGCAAGCACAGAAAACGCGAAAGCTCTGTCAATGTGAATGGACCGGAACAGTGGCCGGAACTACTTTTCTGGAATTTCTGTGAAAAGAGGCTTAAGGTTTCTAGCTGCCACACCTAATGGTGTTGACTGGTGTGTAATTCGCAGCAGACAGGCAGTCAAAGGTGTTAGGAGGTGGAGAAGAGCGCTAATCCTGTTACCAGGCCTCTTGCAATCTGCTTGAAAGTCTGTCGTCTTTATCTCAGTGCTGCCCAAGAAAGAAATAAAGACAGTGGCTTTATGGTAAACACAGCCCAAAACTCTAGGCTGGATTAATCAAGCACAGAGGTTGTAGTTATTTCTCCGGCAGAGTCAGGTTTGGGCAAGGTGCTGCATTCAGGGTAGCCAGTTTTTTTTTTGTTTTGTTTTGTGGTGCAGATCTATCTATTAATTTATTTAAAAGTACATTTACAATGCAATTCATACATATAGTCACTTTTAATTTTTTAACAGGCTTTTAATTTTTTAATCAAATACGTTTTTTTTTTTGATAAGATGGCGATACAATCATTATACTGAGAAATTCTTGAAAGGAAAACATTATATTTGAAAACTGTTTTCCACCAAGTCATGTGGAGCAGAAAAGAGAGAAAAAAACAACAGGAATTGACCCCTCATGATTTGAGTCAAGGTCAATAAATCTCCTAAAATATCAGATCTTTTGACTTTTTAATAACAAAGAAAAAAGTTAAATTATCTAAGAGAAATCATAAAATATAGAACCTTTTGACTTTTTAATAACAATGTCAAGTGGTGCAACTCTCCCAAAAAAATAGTAGTAGTAACACATTTTAATATATTATATCTGAAAAAAAAGTTTAAATAAATAAATAAAAGGAAATATTGAATCTTTTGACTTTTTAATAACAATGTTATGTGGTGCGACTCTCCAAAAAAATTGTAGCAGTAACACATTTTAATATATTATATTTGAAAAAAAAGTTTAAATAAATAAATAAAAACAAACATTGGATCGTTTGACTTGTTAATAGCAAGACATTGTCATGTGGTGTTAATCTCCCAAAGAATACATTCTAAAAACCTTGCATATATGTTTTAAATTCATTTTTAAAAAAGTGTTTTTTGTGTTTTCTTTATCATAGATACTCTATTTTGTTATTGACCCAAATATATGGTATCCCATGCCCTATATTTAGGCTTGACATTTAAGTCTTTTAATTCTAACTCTTGCACATAGTACTCCTGTGGTAACTTTATGGTAATTTTTAGCTAAATCAATTGTCCAAGTATGTGTTTTCATAACGATGCAAATCAGAACTACTAGGATTCCAAAGATCTTACAGGTGAGGACAGAGACTTTCAGCAAAGACCTCTTTGGTATTCTAGACATGCTGGCAAAAGTAAACTACTCTTGGTATCCACGCATGAAGGATATTCTTACCTGTCTCAAGGGCTGGATGTGGCTTGGTAAGCCAGGCAGGGGCTTAAAGGCCTGATCTGGTTCTGGGGTGAGTCAACTGGGAACAGTGCGTGTAATTAGCATGTTTAGAGTTGCGGGTGACCCTGCTCACGCATTGATTGACAGTTCACGCTGCTGCCCGGCAACGGCCCCCTGGGAGGTTTCAAATCCCATCTCTGAGCTGTAATTGAGTGTCAACAAACAGGCAGGCCTCCAACGGAGCAGACCTCTAAAGACTGCTGCATATCTTTAAATGGTGTTGATGGACTTCTCACAACACTTCTATAAATCAGATTCAGTCTGAATGCTTTAAATAAGAACGCTTTGAAGTTATGACAAGTTCTTTGGATTCCTCAGTTGCGATATGATATGATATTGATATGATTCTGACACATTTTGAAATGATGTTCTGGCAAAATGTGGCTATCAATGAAGGTAGTGTAGAAACATGACAGCATAATGACTTTAAGAACATTTAAGCTTTAGTAACACCTAGTTTTAGTTGATATTGAAGTGAAATATGAATTAGAGCATGAAAGGACCGCTTAGGTGTGGTATGTCACTGTTTATGAAGCTGTGTGATGTTATGAATAAAAAATAATGGTGCATTCCTGTAAAGCACATAGCTGACATGTCAAGGCTCAGCGTGATGTCATGCATATCCAATTCACTGGTATTACCTGAATATGTATTTATGATTTCACTAAGATGTAATGTTCCCTAATAATTATTTGTTTTAAGAAGTTATTTTGATTCTTGTTGTGCGTGAATATATTTTTTAATCTGTCTTTTTCGTTTTATCCCTCTTTTAGCTCGATGACTGTGCTTTACAGTTGTCTCATAATGGCAGTTATCTGGACTTGGAGTCCTCCTTGGCCGAGCAGAGAGATGAACTTGAAGGCTTTCAGGAGGATGGAGGGTAAGGAACAGCAAAAAAGAAAAAAAAATCACCTTCATGTTGTTTCACACCCATATGGTTTTCTTCTTTGGATTCTATTTTAAAAACTCTTCACGCAACTATTTTCTATACAGCAACTGAAACCCCCCCCCCAAAAAAAAAGCACCATAAAAGTAGATTTTCATAAATGGATCTTTCACTCTGACTGGTGAACTGAATCAACCAGTGCATTAAATGGTCCATAAAATGCATTTGTATTATTTCTTAATATGAGACTTTTATAATTTTCTCAACATTTTTGCATCAAAACAATCACAATTTAGAAGTAAGCTATTTTCTATTTTTTTTTTTTTGACCCTCTGTGCAGAAAAAAAAACTGTTTTTAAAAGGTTTGGTGCATTCGAGGCTTGGGAGTAAATGCCCACTGCTATGATTGGCTAACAGTTTTGCATATTAAAATAGTAGATGGACACTGATGTGATGCACTCTGAAAACAACATGGGTTAAAACATGGGCATTATTTTTTTGAAATACAGAAGATCTAGAGAGTGAATGCTGTCTGACTCTGACTTCTGTCAAGACCACTATCTTCAAAGATTGACAATTAGCATATAGTTTGGATTGGCGGTATGGTATGCAGGGAGAGCAGTGATAACCACCCCAGGGTAAACAGAACAGATCCAACGCATCATGAATCAGTGGACGGGGCTTAAGAGGCAATAATAGAAGTAGGTGTTGACTTTGTTCTGTAGAGGTGGTCTTTCGTTGCACTATGATGTCATAATGTGACAGATTTTAAAATAAGCTGTTTTTTTTTATTTGGTTTCAATAAAAGGTGTTTTTGAACTCAAGAGAAAGTTTGAGTTTTGAAACTTTCGGCATGTTTTTATAGTATGTTACATGTCAAAAGATGAAGAAAAATTAGTTTTTTTAGTTCATAACCTCTTTTAAAAAGAAATTGCTCAAAAGTATGATTTGTTCACTAATCCAGTTGCATTAGCTCTCTTAAAGATCAGTCTGTTTATGGTATTCATTTTTTGCTTGGAGCTTTAGAGCTGCCTGAAGATTTACAGCATTCTGGTGTGGAACGACATGAAGGCGAATGACTAATGACAGATTTTCACTCTTGGCTAAATTATTGCTTTAATTATTTCCATGTTTGAATTTCCAAAACTGTCAAAAAAAACAAAAAAACAAAACAAAAAAACTTTTACAGTACCTGAATTTGCTGAGTGCGATATGTTCCTGGATCAACATCTTTATTGACCCTGATACAACGTTGTGATTAACCAATCAGCTTTGAAGAACCAGTTTATAGTTTTTGTGAAATTTAGGCTTACAGTCAGTGTTTGGCACTTGTACGTCAGTGTCAGTCATTTATCATTTCCTCTGATTTTAGGGAATACTTATGGGTAAGGTTAGGTTTATGTGTAGAGATATGGTCAAGATTACATTTTTGGATTAAAATGTTGATCCAGGAACATCACTCAGAAAAATCAGGTGTTTTTTTCCTTTTTAAATAAAATCAGGACGTGCCACCCTTTTAGCATGTGTGTGTAAAGTTTAAGTTATCTTTATTGTTGTATTACACAGTTTATTTCATTGTGTAATTAGCAGATTGCACATCAGTTTGAGTGGTCATTTCTCCTGGTCTCCTTCCATTCACCTTGAGAAAATTCTTGCTTTGCTGGTAGATCAGAGGGCCAACAGATGGAGAAATTACTCACATCTCCTTAAAAACCTTTATTGTCTTAGAAGGAGTTTGCATGTTAGAAGGTGAAAGTTAAAGGTGTTGGCTTTATTCTCAATTGGCCTTTGGGTATTATTTTCTTAATACCTACATTTCAGTCTGTATTCACATCTTGTTACATTATAGGCAACTTTAAGCACAATCTGTCACATGCATTCCATAAAACATTCCATCCAAAGCTATCAGAAAGACCTTAAAATCTCACAGCACATGTTCTTTTATCTTCAGCACATACCGCAGACATTCTATGACAGGCCTCTATTCAGCCAGCCCTCAAAATACCTGACTGGTTGGCAAGGGCACAAATGATGTCAGCCTCCAGTCTTAAGAAAGCTGGCAAGATTCGGAGTTAATTGTCTTGTTGAGCAAAGTCCAAGAGTAGATGCTTCTTTTAAAATTAATGAAGGTTTAAAGTGCTATTTAACCCCCCAAAATCTGTTGAGCTTGCAGTTTTATATCCATGGTATTAGTCTGGAAGCCTGTTTCCGACACAATTTGTGATTCTATTTGTTGTAATTTTGACTTCGTAACTCAACGTGTTACTTTTATATTACACAGTTGAATTGATTTCCAATAATTGCAACTTTATCTCTTGCAATGTGAATTTGTCTTGCAATTATTACTTAATTTCTTGTAACCGTTTCACCTTGTTACAAAATATATTTTGCATAACTGCAACTTTATCCCTCATAAAGTGACTATATCTCACAATGTGACTTTAGGTCACAATGTGTTACAATTCTCACTTTGTTGTAATTGCCATTTTATTACCAATAATTGCTTTATGAATTTTTTTGTAATTATTACTTTTTTCCTCACAATGCAATCTTATAATTGCGCCTTTATGTCTTGCAGTTCCAACTTGTTTTTTCACAGTGTAGCTATATTTTATAAGTGTGACTTTATATCATACAGTTTGGACCATTTCTCTTAATTATTACTTTATTTTTCATAACTACAAATTTATTTCACAGTGTTAATTTTTCTGTCTTGCAGTTGTGACTTGTTTCCCATAATTGTGATTATAAATCTCTCAATGTTACTTTTATAGTTTTTTATAGCAATTGACTTTACTTCTCAAAACTGCTACTTTTTTTACTGACAAAATGACTTTATATTGTTACATTTTTAACTTTTCTTGTAATTGTCACATTATCTCACAATGCGACTTTCGATCTCACAGTTGTGACTGTTCAGCTGTTTCAAATAATTCCAACTTTATTTCTCACAAAAATATTATATGTCACTATTGTGACTGTCTTTTAACTTTATCACTCGCAATTTGGCTTTTTATCTTACAATTGGTTTTTATTTTTTAGATATGCAACTTTACTTCTCTCAGTGTAACTTTCCTATAGTTGCAATATTATGTTATACAATGTGTAACTCATAAGTAACTTGATCTGTATATTTATATGATTTTAAACAATTTATAACATTATTTCTTTTGTATGTAATACCGTGTGACTTTCAGTTATTTTAAACTTGATCCAATTGCCTTTTTATTTTTTTAATCTGATGCAAAAGCAAGCTTTCATAAATTAGTGCTCACAGTGGACGTGAACTCTCACATCAAACGGATCAAATACTGGTGCAATCCCTTTTAAACGCACCAAATAAAACAAACAAGTTTTTCTTTGACCCCAATGAATGGCTTTTCACTCACAGTTTTATTTGACAACACTGCTATCTTTTCTAGCCACTGAGTTGATGTAGCTTCCAGAAACTGTCAAACGCCAGTGATTGAATGCTAGATTTTGGCATTTGTTATTGGACAAGGCCACACATACTTAGGGATGTATTTGTGTCAATGTAGAGGCAGGTCTAGCGCCATTTTATTTCCACTGGATTGGGCTCAAATTTGAAATGCAGTTGAAGACATAGTAGTGAATAGATGTCTTTTGGATGAGTGAGAGGCTGAAGGGCCACTTCTTTAGGTCTCTGAGAAATGAATGGTAGCGCCAACTGGCATGCTGTTCCGCTCTTCTGTCTGTCTTCATGACCCCCCCCCCCCCACCACTTCCCAAGAGACTATCAAGGGTGTGCATTATTAGACCCATGCAGAGTGTCTGAGTGGGCTGTGGAGAGCAGGAATGGAGAACTACATTACTGTTAATAACAGGGTAATTCAGCACAGTGGGCTTTTATGGCCTGGATGGGCTGGAGTTCACAGCCCCCTCAATTTACTGCAGTTGTGCTTTACTACGGGGTCTAAAAACCTTGGCCAAAGTACGTGATTAAAACCGAACCCATTTCTCCTCCTCCTCCTCTATTTTGTGGTTTTCTATCTTGCTTCATCTGATGTGTATGACCTACATTTCATCAATTGCTGAAAACACAAAAAAGTAGACTAATTGGAAGGAATAATTTGAGATCCTTTTCTTGCTGCCTCATTGTTGCTACTGTATGTTCTTACTGTTTACATTAGGCCTGTAATGAATTACCAAACTCTGCTTAATTCTTAATTTTGGTGTTCAGTTCTTTTCAAACTGAGATTAACAGTTCTACTGCAATAGTACATTTCCTCCATTGCTTTGATGCACATTTTTGAATATTGTTTAACATTGTTTTGTTGCTTATCCATGTCCTTAAAGATTTCTTTCTGGATGTGGAACCTGGAGGCCTGTGATGGGATTCCAAAGGGACAATCAGAAATGGATACAGATTAGAAGTTGCATTCCACAGGTGCCTCAGTCATATGTAGTCACTTTGCGCTCTGATTGAGGAATGATCCTCTAACGCCTCATTTTGTAAGGTGGATATCTCTATGTCACAGTGGCTTAACCATCCTAATCATTAGCACACCACCACATGCTGGCGTCGGGAAAAGCTGTCGAAGCCTGACACAGGGCCCCGAATTTAATCCCACATTGCTGTTAGTACGGACTCTCAGCTTTGGCTAACTACCAACAAAATTTCTCTCTTACACCAGGGCTCAACAGTGAGGATCATTCTTGTGGACCATTTTGATTTTGATTTTTGCTTGTCTTGTCAACATTTTACCACAAAAACTATAAATATAAATGTTTTAAAATATTTACTTGTTTTTTTTTTTTTTTTTATAAAATAAAATTGATAATATTCTTTATTTAATATAAATGTAACAATATATTTTTGTTAAAATATTATTTTTTCAATTAAATATTCTTTACAAATAAGTCAATTAAGTTCATAAGTTTATAATTCAGTAATATTGAGACTATTAGATAATGCAGTTGCAACAAAATGTTACCAAACAGCTAAAATTACAAGTTTAACTCCATAGTTAAAACTTTTTAAAATCATTATATAAATTGTATAAATAAAGTATAAATAAAATATAAATATGAGATGAAAATGCAAATTAGAAATAATGCACTGGCAGCCACACTGTAAAAAATTATTTATCAGAGAATATATTATTTACATCAAAGCTGAAAATAAAAGATTACTGACAAGAAAATACTATTTCAAAATACTTTTTACTTCTTTTTTTTTTTTTACCATGTTTAATTTAATGTTATTTGCTGTATCTTTGAAATTATTTGTGAAATTTACTAGCAATTTCTGATGGAAAAAATATTAAAACCAAAACTGGAATAAAATAAAAGCTAAAAGCACATAATAAAAATATCAAATAAATACAGCTAAAACATACAAATGCTAATTTAAACAGTTACATACTATAATCGTATATTAATAATGCTAAAGAAAAGTCATACAGTACTAAAGTCATGGAAGTTAAATAAAAGTATAACTAAAAGTTATGTAAAATTTATACAAGATCTAAAACATATGCACATATATAGTGATAATAGTGATAGATATAGTGATAACACAACACTGGGAGAAGATGGGAAAAGTGACAGTTCTGTCAGTTGACTCAAAACTCTCTCATATCATGTGGCCCTCAAGCCCTGAGCTCTCTTTTACTTTGAAGAAAACTGTTAACATTAATAAATAAATGTATCCAAAATCTCACTTTCTTTAAATATGGAAACCTCTCCTATTCTTGCTCCCTCTTGCTTTCTCTGTCGTCTAATATTTTCTTGAACTGTTTTTTTTCCTGGCCGATGTGCCGGAGGAGCTGTCGTCGGACTCGGTTAGCCTCTGGCCCTGGAGAAACGCCTAGTTCTTTTAATGGGAACGCTTCAAATATTTGTGCGGATTACATGGATAGAGGGGTAGGAGGCTGCTCAGCTGGACCGATGGATTTTTCCTTTATTGCTATAGTAAATGGCAAGCAGAGGAGCTGTGGTCGAAAGTGTGGAAACACTGAGGTGTTGTGTATGATCTCTGTTTTAGACTGTCTTATGAATAGATTGACAGGTGATAGCACTTCTGCAGCTTTTTGCATGTTTAGGGTGGATCAAGCAAAATATTGTTTATGTGAATAATATATAAAAAGACTGTGGAATGTCAGCACCACCAGTGGCTTAAATTGGTACTGCAGAAATAATTGTTTTCAAACAGGTTTCCTTTCCAACTTGGGGCAGTTGAGCCAATATTGCTGTTTTAGGCTGGTTTGCATGTGAAGTGTGATTTGTAAGTAAATCATTCAGACCAGCATTGTTATTACTATACATATGTTTTTATTAGGGCCGGGACTCGATTAAAAAAATTAATCTAATTAATTAGAGGCTTTGTATTTAATTAATCGAAATTAATCGCATTTTAATCGCATATAAATATTTGACCAGAGAACAGTGAGAAGTAAGTTTTTTCATAAGGATTTTTAGTATACCATTGAATAATGACTGAATACATAAGCTTAAGCAACAAAATATTGTTTATTTTTGTTCAACC
>JAUMHE010000068.1:8523085-8555632 GCA_032359235.1 Enteromius mattozi | reverse complement strand
GCACTGCAGGATTTGAGTCCCTGGCGGCGCAGTGTGTTACTGATGGTAGCCTTTGTTACTTTGGTCCCAGCTCTCTGTCCCCCCGTGTGGTTCTGGGATTTTTGCTCACAGTTCTTGTTATCATTTTGACCCCACGGGGTGAGATCTTGCATGGAGCTCCAGATCGAGGGAGATTATCAGTGGTCTTGTATGTCTTCCATTTTCTAATAATTGCTCCCACAGCTGATTTCCTCACACCAAGCTGCTTACCTGGATTCAGTCTTCCCAGCCTGGTGCAGGTCTACAATTTTGTATTGAGTGTCTTTCCTCGCACAAAGCTTTCCCTTTGTGTTTATTGTTTGCCTGATGGTTTGTGTACCGACCTCCACCCTGCCTTGGATTATTGTTTTGGTTTTGCCCTGTTTGGACTTTGTTCGCTGATCGACCGACCCTCGCTACCACTCTGGGCTGCGTTTTCCTAAAGCATTGTCAGCCTAAGTTGATCGTAGCTCCATTGGTTTCAATGGGTCTACGATGTATTAAGCTTACAATGCTTTTGGGAAATGCAGCCCTGGACTATTCTTGTGTTTTGCCTCTACAATTCCTGTTTGCTATTGTCTCGATCCGGCCTGTTTGACCATGTCTTTAAATAAAGCCCCGCAAATGGATCCGCACATCTCAGTCCAGTTCGTAACACCTATGATGAAAATTACAGGCCTCTCTCATCTTTTTAAGTGCGAGAACTTAAACATTTGGTGGCTGACTAAATACTTTTTTGCCCCACTGTATCTTAAGTATTGTAATGTAATGTAATGTAATGAATCAGGATTTATTTGTTTTTTTGAGTATGAAATTAAATTCACTAAATTATGTTTGCAAACAAATTTCGGTAGGAGCACATACGAATGATTAACCACAGCTGCTGCCAATCTCCCTATCGCCTGATTACCCTATTAGATCCAAGAGGTTTCCCTTCAAATACTGCAAACTCCCCTTCCCTGGTATCTTCGTTCTTTGCATCCCTCCGCCGCCCCTTACACCGCCTCGCTATATTAAACTGGAAATTGAGTGTCGGGCATCCGGCCAGAGGAGAACTGGCCCCAGCTAAGCCAGATTTCTCCCAAGGTTTTTTTCTCCCACACGTGGAGTTTTGGTTCCTTGCCACTGTCACCTTCGGCTTGCTTAGTTTGGGACACCTAATTTCCAGTAATCATCGTTGTCAGGTTCAGAGTCTGTCTCTGCATTTTAATAAACAGTTTACTTCGTATCTATCTTTTTCTCCTATTCCATTAACGGCCAAATGCTTCACTACGGCCTGCTTCATCGGAAGCACTATTCAAGCAATCTTTTAACTCATCTCACTTTCCCTCGCCACCTAGGGGTTAAAATCCTGCTCCCCGGACAGCACGCCAAACATGCTTACAGTATTTGTTTAATGAGGAAGTGGGAACTCATGAAATGCATATATTCGGAAAGAGAAACCTTACTTTGGTCCATTATATGGATATATGGTCCATATCATATCACATGGTCCAACACAGCTCTGTTAAGTTTTTTTTTAAATTAATTAGATCTTCAGCATGGTGATTTCTTATTTTGTCTTTTGTTTTTTCTTTAGGAGAGGAAAAAAGCACAGTATTGTCCTGAGAACACAGCTGTCTGTCAGAGTCCATGCCTGCATAGGTGAGTAACAAGATGTCGTTGCTCTTCAAATAAACTATAAATGGTGAGAAAAACATTTTGTACTCAATCTTCACCCTTTAAAATTTTTGGCTCCGTCAGCAGATTCTGGCTGCATCAGATTGTTTAGGAATTATTTTCTCATTTGTTGCTTGTTGAATGACGGATGTGTAAATTATACGTACCAAGGCCCTTGCTTGATTTTTACTGTGTGGTAAAGTTTTCCTGTTGCTAATAGGCACTCACGCTGCAACGTTTATGATCTATTTTAAATATGTTCCATGCTTGATTTTTCAATCGATATAAAACAGCTAATGCAGCAACTTTATATGAATGTAAGGGAAGTGTGTTACACACACACACACACACATACATAAACACACATACGTCTCAGCTTGTGTCAAGAATATTGGAGTTTTAAAACATTATAATCTAATTTAGTTTTGGCTGGAAAAGGCTTTTTTTAATTTATAACCTGTGCGATCAGTTTTAAATTTCACATATATGCCATGGTAATGTCTTTTTGCCATATAAAAAAAAGAAAAACTATAGCATGAAGAAATATACAGCAAGATAATGTGAGTCTAAACACTCACATTATCTTACTGTATATTTCTTCATAGTCTCGTTGTTTATCTCATGTCCCTAAACCCTGTTGACAGAATCAGGCTTCATTACCTCCGTAAGCCTTATCCCAGATTAACATCTGTGTCATTGTGTGGAAGCAGGATGGCTATGGCTATCTCTGTATCACGAAGGATTAAGTGTCACAGACAGCACCCACAAAACCCATTAAGCATATAAACCGAGTAGTTTTTCTGTAAGTGTAGTATGCATGTAACTCACTTCAGAGGTTTATGTTACCCCTGTGACTCTTAGTCTCAGACAACACACCCACGAACAATACAAGGTTCATATATATGGACTGTCTGACGCTCATTGGACATAAAAATGGCTTTTATCAGTGTGCTTGGAAGTTATGTTTTACAAGTTAACAGGCTCCCACAATATATGGTTTTCCATCTGTTGTGTTCTTTGTGAATTTTAGAATATCACACAATACTTGTAATATTCCAAAATGTAAATATTTTTAACAGTGTTAATAGGCCTAAAGAAAAGTATTTTTTACTCAAATTTTATGACTTTAAGTAGTTTTATTTGAGATACTACCACACTTTCATTTGAAGCTTTTAAAGTGATCTGATTTCTCATTTCTCCACTCCTAAACATCCTCTACAATTGCGGTTGGCTGCTTCACATGTCAGTCAGTTGGCTTTTTCATGTCTAAATGGGCGGTTCTTGGCTAGAATAATCCACAATGCGGACCAGACTTCATGCCGACAGTCAAACGTCTAAGTGATTCACTGCCGTTGTCTACAGGAACTGGTAGCCGGTGTTTAAGACAAGTGTGTGTCTGTATAAACTTAGTGGTGTGCTGCACTGCAGCCAAGCACACGTGGCTCGTACAGTTTTCCCTCTCCAGACTGCAGGGGAAAATATAACCGTCAGCCTGCAAAAGCCATTAAGCTTAGAACTGTCAGATTTTAATTTGTACGTTTCGCAAAAGTGTTATTTAAGGGTACCAGGGACAGAAATCGTCCCATGAAAGAAGTGCAGTTATCTCTCACAGTCAACTCAATTTACCCATCCTGCGTGCCTGACGGATTGCGGCACCGTTTGGAAACTCCAAAGCTGTTCTGCTAGGGGTATTTTAGTCCAAAAATAAAAGTTGCTGAAACTCCTGGCAAGGTCTAAGAATCTGTTGAGAGAGTTTTTGCAAAACAGACCTGCTCAGACACCTGCCCGAGAGTTGTTTTCCCTTTCGTTCTCTCGCAATTTGCGAACCGTGAAAGAGGGCAGCCGCTTGGCACAAGTACGTCTTGTAGCAAACCCTTCCGAGAAGCTTCACCTCTCAAAAGCTCTGAACGTTTACTGATTTGGGTCTTAATAACATGCTTTGAGTCACTAGGTTGTTTGTCTCTGTGGAATCAATGTTCCGTATCTGTGATTTAAACCCGTATGGAAAGAGCTGCTTGATAAGAGAACCACTATGCTCTGCAGATGTTGCCTTGCCTCTCTTGTCGAATGTTTTCCTGCCATTCTATCCTCTGTCCCGGGACCTGTCCTAAACCACGCTGCATTCCTTGTAGCAATGATGGGATCGCTTTTCTGACCAGCTGTGTGCTTGTGTGATTGAAGGCCTATTGGGGTCAAAGGTGGGTCCCGTGTGTGGGAGGTGAGGGCCGGGTAAGACTCTCTCTCGCTCTCTAAGCGGATGACCCAAGATGACAGCTGCTGCTCTTCAGGCTTAATGTGTCTCTCAGTTTTTGTGTTAATGAAAGAGCAGGATGACTATATTTGGAGTATTTCTTTTTTACTTTGTTTCGGGTGATATTTTGTGTGTGTGTGTGTTTTTAAGTAGTTTTTCAAGATTTTTTTCATTTTTATTTCAGTTTTTTTTATTTATTTTATTTTAGTTCTTCAACCTATGTTAGTTCAGTTAGTTGCCAATACAACATTTCATAGTTTTTTAAAATTATTTTATTTTATTTTATTTTATTTTTATTTTACTATATTAATTATTATATTCAATTATATAAACTACATTAATTTTATATTATTATTTTAATGAAAAGATGTTTCAATGGCTTCAGTTTTGGTTAACGATAAAAACATTGGTTCATGTTAATAAAATATTTTAAAATATTTTATGCTTTGTGGTTTGCATTGTTTTTAAATGAGGAAAATAATACATTTCAACTTTTAATTAATCAGCCGTTTACTACTGACTATTTATTGTCTTTTTGAAGCAGTATTTACTTAATTTTATATATATATATATATATATATATTTAGTTAGATCCATCACAGCCTTATATTTATCACTGCATTTGAACGTTTAAGAGTTATAAACAACTGCAGTTTATGACTTCAGATTTTATGTGTGTCATTCACATATTAATCATGTATCATCATAATTTGAGCCAAATAATGTGATCCACTGATCCAAAGCACTGAACACAGCTCTTTTTGGTCAAATAAAGCACTAATCTAAAACAGCTCTTTTCCGGGAGTCTCCAGGAAACATTTATTTGTAACGGTAATTTAATGTATGAGATGAATGTTTTTCTCATATGCATTGGCCATCTTCAATAATGTGTGGCCACGCTTTTGATCGCACATTCAAGACCCGTTATCTCAAGTCTGATGAAAGGAATGAACTCAAAATCACTTTGCTTCTGCTATTCATAGCAGGACTTTACACAGCACACTGTCATAAATCAACTCAGCAGAGTGGGCTGTCAACAGAGCTGATGACACAACGCCATGAGAACTATTTTCTTGCACTTGTCTGGGCTCATTAGCAAAACCTTTTGCACTTGTGCATTTAAGCCTGATTTATATTTCCATGTCCATGCTGACCGCTTCATTAAATGACAGGAGTGTTTGGCTACTGCTGTGCCCAGTATGGGCACTGTGACCTCTATGTTTTGACTGTCCATCATTATTATTATGGGAAGTTACATGGGTCAACTGTGTAAGTGTGAGTCTAATGGGTTCAGGGGTTTTTAAAATGTTTTGGTGCCAAGGACCCCCAAATGTGACTTGTATCCCTTGTGAGTGGTCTCATTTTGATGATGTAATAGCAGTTAAGTTGTCTATATTATTTGTGATATTTTTTTATAATGAGAAAGTCATGTTATAAATAGCAAAAAAGTAATTATTTCAAAATTGAATAATTTAATAGTAACACATGCATACATACATACATAAATACACACACACACACACACACATATATATATATATATATATATATATATTACATAATATAATCATTTATTTATATATATATATATATACATATATAATGTTATAAAACAAAAATAATGTAGAAATAAGTAGTGCATGAAATAGAATTAGCATATTTTGTGTATGCATATACAGTATTTCATGAAATGTCCTTTAAATGCGGAATAGAGTTTGAAAATATGTACTTTTGCATATGCCTGATCAAATAGCAAATGTGCATTTTTTATGCCGGTGACATGCAATCTGCAAAAGTATTAACTATGTTTTTTTTGATTCATGGTCCTGAGAAATGTAATGAATTCCAATTCAAGGAATGACTAAAAAAATAAAGGAATAATTAGGTTTTTGGCTTCTGGTGTGATGAAAATATGTTCCTGGCTCTCATTATTACTCTTTTTGTGTGAGCTGGAAGCAAATCTTGTTGAAAAAGGTGTCCAGGGTGGATGTTCTTTCAATTAGTGATTACGTAAAAGTCAAACGCTGCTAATACACTCATCACACCCAGAAATTGACCAATAAAAAGCTCTGGGCACATTTGATTTGCGTTAGCAGCTTGAAAGCCTGGCATCTGTGGCTCCATTCCAGTTGTTTCTTTATTGTGCCTCATATTAAAATGAAGAATCTTGATAATTCTGGAGCGGGAAAAGATGAATTTTGACTGGAATGTTTTCTGCAGGCCATGCCATGGTGAAATGAACACAACTGTAAAGTCTGTCTTTCTAATTAATAAAATCTGAAACTAGAGTGACATTCAGCATCTTGATAATGCATTAGAGAAGATTTAACTTTGACGCTGCATTTTGTACCTCTGTAGGGGATTAACAAAAAATTAATTATATCCACTGATAACAGTGTTTTTTGCGCATGCTGTGCACGTTATTTTAGCACACAGTTTACTTGGAATTATGCAAATCATCTCAAATGCACCCATAAAATATATGTTGAATAATACGCATGGCAGTTCGCTTTCTTGCAGTTTGCTTTGGATACAGCAGACTACTGTGATCTTCCATACTTTACTGGGACTGTACAGCACCTAAATCTGTACTTTAAAGTTGATTTAAAATTAAATTCTTATTGCCACCTGCTTTTTTTCAGGCGATAAGTCAATGTTAATACCAACAGACTGATATAGTTTTGTATAAAACTAAAGCTGAAAAGTGAAAACTTAGGAAATTTGAAGATCAAGGTAAATTATACTTAGTTTGTCTTCTGGGAAACATGCAAGTATCTACTGTTGCTTCCGAAGGGCAGTACTAAATGGGAAAAAATTAATATTTTAACAAAATAAGAAAAAATTAGACATCTTCATCCTGTTCAAAAGTTTTCACACCCCAGCTCTTTATGCATTGTGTTTCCTCCTGGAGCATCAGTGAATGTTTCAACCTTTTTTTAATAGTTGTGTTTGAGTCCCTCAATTGTCCTCAGTATGAAAAGATGGATCTCAAAATCATACAGTTGCTGCTGGAAAGGGTTCAAATATGCAAAAGATGCTGGAATCTGAAGAATCTAAAGCACATGGAGGATTTTTTTTTTTGAAGAACAGTGCTCAGTTTAACTGTTTAGAACTGTTTCTATTAAGAAATGTGTTTGTATAGTAACAAATTTACTAGTATTTGATTAAACTAGATTGTGTGTAGTTAGAGCCGAAATACTGCACAAAACAGTGGCTTAGAGTTAAGTGAACAGCACTTCGCAACCGATGAAAACGTTTATCTACCTTTTTTTAAATTGCAACCATATGATCATCCAAATTTAAACAGGACTTCCTGAATGCGGTGACTTAAAGGTCGAAGTGTTAACATCAGAGGAAGCTGCGTATAAATGATCTGTTTATTCATAAACATGAATGATGAGTCTTTTAGGCTCTTATATGCAGTGCCTGTCATTTAGTGCATTTGCGGAGAACCTCAGCGGTCAATGGCAGTGAGATTTAGCGGTGTGGTAATGTACACAACATAGCTCATGGTTGCTGCAGCAGTCGTGAAAAGCACCAATCACCATCAGATGGCTAATTTTCAGAGCCCAGAAACCCCTGTGCTGCCTGCGAGTAAACCGTGGCTTTCCGACAGGGCATAATCCAGATGCCTTAATCATAGTCATTTACTCACACAAACATTTGGCTGCAGAGGAGATGCTTTTGTTGGGCTGATGGAAAGCCTGAGCTCTGGTGAACTTGTTTTTTTATGCCGGATGAGCTAATGGTTTATTAAGGTTTGCAGGCTTGGTGTAGATCTTGATGCTGATTTGCCATAATCAACATGTCTGGGAGTCGGGGCTCTATAATGTGAAAATGAAGCCAGACTCCTGATTAAACTCAACGATGCCAACGTGTGGTCCCAATAAAACTGGTCTCCGTTTATTACCATTAGCCCTCACTGCAAATAAAGACATAATGAATTTTTCAAACATGAGAAATAAATCTTCGGTAATGGTCTTGCACTGGGTTCTGGGGGCATTAGTAATGCCAGCAGAAGTTTAAACAGATCTGATTGTGAGGTGACTTTAGCGGTAAATTTTTACTAGCAACTCGCCCCAGTCCCCACCCAAGAGTAATATTTAAAAGTACATTGTGGTTATGGCCAAATTATAGACATATAAATTAATGGAGGTTGGAATTGTGTACTAGGTTTTGTGAGCTTCCGGAGTAAATGACTTAATTAGGTCTGGGTTTTGTATAATGTACAGAATACAGTATAGTAAGTGCTTCATTAGTCATTGAATGCATCATGTCTTGTATAATACAGTACATGTGCTTATTACTGTTTTTTTGCAATGTTTGATGCCAGTATTTATAGAGGCTAAATATAGATATTATATGTCTTCAGATAATAATATGTAAAGTTAGTAAATGAGGCACAAAATAATTGACGTTGTTTTATTTTTATTTAATTTAAAAGATGCAAAACCATTTGTTATGGTTTTTTTGTTTTGTTTTGTTCATTTTGTTTTAGTTCCCTTTCAGTCGGTCACTACGAGTCACTTCGGTGACCGACGAATCGGGATCTTGCCAGAGAGACCAATCTACTTCGAGTGTAACAAAACAAGCCAATGGGCACTGGCATGCAGTGACTGCATCCAGCTGCAACTGATCACTGTGTGAGTATAAGTGAGCAGCTGGTGCATGCATCATTTATCCTTTCGCTTTGGAGGCGAGCGGTGGTGAATCACTACTGCTCTCTACTTCATCGAGTGAGCAACGAGTGCGGACGTTACAGCAACAGCAGCGGTGGTCACGGTCTCGCAGCTTATCAAGAAGAGTTTGTGTAGACAGCCACACAGGAGTGTGCGGTGGCCAGCTCCCCTGCGTGCTTCAGCACTAAAAGAGCAGTCTCTGAAAGAGCAATACGGGTCTTTTCACCCGTCGTTTCAGATGTCGTTTCACCCGTGCGCTTCTGGGGGCGATAGTTTCCTGGTGCCTAAGGACGGTCACGATCGCTGTCTCACGTGTCTGGGCGCACAACGCGCTGAGGATGCGCTCGTGGACGTGCATGTGCTCAGTGTGGGCATATGACCGTCTCGGAGCTGCACAAAAGATTCCGCTATGTCAAACCTGGCGGAGTCACTCTGCCACTGCCGCGATCCAGTGTTCGTTCCAGCACCCGGGACAGCACTGTGTCCGGTGGTGTCAGAGGTGATTTGAGGATCACAGCGAGGGCTTCCCCAAGAGGGAGTTCTTGCTCCTCAAGCGCTCTGCAGCCAGTGGAGTTGCCGTTGGAGCGGGACGGGCCCTCTACGAGACCGGCCGTTTCCTTCGGTGCTCCTCCTTACGACCAGATGTCGATCGCAGCATCGGAGGGCGAGCCCTCTCTCTCTGGGGATGACAGCTGCGTTGCTCCCTTCTGGCCAGACCCAGAGATGACGGCTATGCTTTCCCGGGCCGCTGAGAGGGTCGGGCTCATGTGGAATCCTCCGCCGCGTCCCGATCCTTCAAGGCTGGATAAGTGGTTTCTCGGTGGGGGTCGTGCTGATTCTCAGCGCCCCCCACCGGTGCCATTCTTCCCGGAAGTGCATGAGGAGCTTACGAGGTCGTGGAATGCACCTTTTACTGCCCGAAACAAATCTTGTAGCTCCTCCGCCCTCACCACCCTCGATGGTGGGGCCGCTTTGGGGTATGCGGGCATTCCCTCTGTGGAGCGGTCCGTGGCCATGCAACTATGTCCAACGGCCGCTACCACTCTGCGGGGTGACCTGTGTCTCCTCTCACAGGCTTGTAAGTATTCGTCAGGTTTGACTGGCAGTGCATATAGAGCTTGTGGGAAGGTGGCCTCTGCCCTTCACGCCATGGCGTTGCTGCAGGTTCACCAAATTGAAAGGTCCAAAACCATTTTTAAATATTAATTTAAATCTTTTTTTTATGCTTTCTTGTTTTATTTTTTATTTTATTTTATATTTTGTGTGTCATTATGTTTAGCATAATTATGGTTATGTTTGTTTTGTTTGTTCCATTATTTTTAGCATAATTATTTTGTGTGTTTGTGCCAGTTTGTTTAAGATAATTGTTTTTTGTTGTTGTTTTTGTGTTTTGTTTTGTGTGTCATTATATTTAGCATAATTATGGTTTTGTTTTGCTTTGTTTTTTGCAAGATTCTTTTGGTGAATCGATTTCGTAAACAACACATCACAGACATGCTATAAATGGCCACAAACATTTTTTGTAAATTCCACCCTCTGTTTATAATGAAACATTAAAATTATTTAATCAGCACTTACGTCTTTCTTACAGTTACAGTTATTGCACCAAATGAGATCACTTCATCTGCCCACTGTTTGTGCACATCCCAATATAACAATCTTTCAGAACTTCTGTTTTTTTAACCGTAGATACTACCTGAGGTCAGTCAGGACAGGCTGATGTTCAAGAAATGGCCCATGAACACCACAGAGTAACAGCCTAACCTACAGTCGACAAGCTCTTATAGATTTTTGTCTGTTAAATGAGTTGTAATGGAAACAACTGCTTTTACTTTACCCTGTGTGATTTGTAGTTAGCTTTGAGTTGTGATTTATGGCCCTTTAAAATTTTACATGATGAATTTGTCACTTTTGGCTTATGGTTTGACACTTTGAAACACTCTTGTAGAAGAAGAAAACAATTGTGTGTGTGTGAGCGGACTCTCAGAGTTGTAAATTTTCAATAATTCCTAGTTCTTTTCCAAGCAGTAAACAATGTTAGAGCAGGAGAAAGCGGCATAATCTAAAGACCTAAACGGAGTTCACCACTCTTGCTTTTTAATTACGTTGCATTGCTCTGTTTAGTTTTCCTTTGCTCTTTGAATTTTTGGTTTTTCTTTCCAGAATTGTCATATAAACGTGGTTGTGTTGAGTCTCGAGTCTGTGTTTGAGATGGTAGACTGAAATTGTGAAAGAACCTGAAGTATTTGTCTTCAAGTGTAATTTTTCCAGGACTGAGGCCTTATTAGTCTTAGCACTCAAATCAAGTTCCTAGGCCTTGAAATCATTTTTCTTGTATTGAAAAAACATGTTGTTCCATATCTTTTCCCAGTGTTCTCCTAAAAATGACATGCACATATACAGCAGATAGCTATCCACAGTTTAAAAATCAGCTGGAAACAGTAGTCACCGTGGACAGATGTCTCCTGCGGTCATTATCAGCTATATAAATTCTGTGGTAACGTTTCCACTCACCAGATGTTCAGCATGAGAGATAATGAAAGAGATTCATGTCCAATCTTTCACAAGCTTTCCTTATCATAGTCATATTCGCATCCTTGGCATTGTCAAAAGCATACAAGTGTGGAATAGACACTTAAAGTAAAGAGGGAATACAGAAGCCTCAAAACAGTGATGCTTTCTCTGCCTCGGCTGTATTTCTGTTTCCTGACAGCCTCAGACCGCTCAAAAACATTTACTTCCAGACAGCTGAAGTCCTACAGCTGATGAAGTCAGCAACTCTGACCCCAATCTGAACTCTCACTGCAGGAACGAGAATGAATTGTTTCACTAATTGAAGCAATTTCGAGCAAGTACACATACGTCTTTAAAGAACGCATTATCCCTGAGTTATAGTTTATTGCTAACTGCTATTTGATAAACATCTTCAAAAGAGCGGATTTTAAATTATGAACCATGAAAACATCTGCTGAATATCATTCCAGCATCTGACAGGGAACTTTTCAGAGATGTATTGCAAATGAGTATATGCTCTAAAAATGACATCTTCCAGATGTAAACACACAGAATAGACATCTGGATGCTGTACGTGTGCGATTAGGGTTGATAAAATATATTTTTCATTGAGATGGATGGATGTGGAAGTGTGTGTGTGTATGTGTGTGCTAAAGAACAAAGTGTAAAGGGTGAATTCAGTTGAACTGTATTTCAGCGTGAACCCCTGTTTCTTTTTCACTCGCAATAAGCAGATTTGAAATGTTGAAACAGCGCTGTGTCATGAATATTGAAATTAAGTCTTTCTTTTCAGCAGAAACATGCAGACTTCTATGTAAATTAGGATTAGTTTGTGTCTTTTTTTGTAAAATTCAACACAATTTGCCTTTAATAATCCATGTTAGTTTATAGGGGATTCTAAATTCTAGTTTTGATGAGGTTTTCATACCGGGAACCCAAAGGGCACAAGAGGGGTTTTAGGAAGTGTGATAAAATAAAGGAATGAATGAGTAAATGAATATGAATGAATGAATGAATGAATATATATATTATGATTTATACTATTTTGTGCCAAAATGTTTGTAGTGATTTTGTTTTTTGTTTTGTGTTTTTGTTTAGTTCAGTTTAATTTAGTTTTTTTTGTTTTGTTTTGTGGATTTTCAAGAAAACTAAACATTGTTAAAGGGGTAGCTCCCCCAAAGATATATTTATTTATTTATTTGTCATTGGCCTGTGGCATCCAAAAGTTTGTAACCACTGATTTAGAGAATTCATTCCTGCATTTGAATTTGGATGTCACTCCCTAACTTTTGTGGCGTGTTTGTGGCCTACCTGATTAGCATAATTCCTTTAGTGAATCGGTTGCTAAAGCAACACAAACAGTGCATGCGAATAAACATAGCTTCAAGCCAGTGCCATTCATTCTTTTTTGGGTGTATATGGGTTTTTTATTACTATTACTCTTACACTGACCTTTTGAAAGTGACTTGAAAGTGAATGTCTTTAATGATTTGACTTTCTGGTTGATGACCACAGATTTCTAGCCTCAACATGTATAACAATGACTGGATTATGTCCTTTCAGAAAGCGCAGACATAAGAAGCAGAGACTTACAAACAATTAAACGATGACAGACACATGACATGGTGCACAGCCTATCCACACACACATAAAAACACATTTGTCCAGACACATTCACAGCATCTCCACCAAACCATCTGGTTTCCATTGTAACCCCCTCTGCGTCCCTCACTGCTTAAAGAGGAAAAGATTAAAACTGTCTACATGTACATCCGTGGAGGTATTTTTATCTTAGCGTTCAGCAGTAACCTGACTCTGTTTGTCTCACTGGTCTCCATCTCATCTCACGTTTTCTCTATCGTTCCCTTACCCGAGTTCTCAGACCATTTTTTCTCCCTTTATCCCTCAAGTTTCTAGCAGTTTAGGCTCGGTAGATTAGATCCTCTCATTAAGCCGTCTTAACACTAATTGTAATTCTTATTTGGCCGACCCTGACCTAAAAAAGACAATGGCAAGAAACATAGAGCTAGAAGTTCAGGTCTAATTCCCAATTCCAAGAAGGAAGCAGGATATTAAAGGCTCTAGAAGAGGTCAAAAGTGCCTGTTTCCCAGCCTCCACTTGATGAATGTCAAATTAGATCCTTGTAATGGATGTCTCACTCTGTTTCTGAAAAATGAATTTATGCCATTAGGGCCTCAGTGAGCTTCTGAAAAATTAAAAACCTAAAATTGTATATGTGTTTTATATATTACATTTGAAGTTAATCGAGTAATACTCTGTCACACTTTATTTTAATGTCCAGTTATCGCTATTAACAAACCATTAACTATAACTTTTGCCTCAGTAAACTCCTGCTTATTAATAGTACGGAAGTTGCAAAATGTGTGCTTTATAAGTACTAATAAACAGCCAATATGTTTATATAGTGAGAATTAATGATAAACTGAATAATAGTGACAATTGAATTGATTTATGTATTTAAATAATTTTATTTCTCTTGTTCTAAAAGTCTCTGATGTTATATAAAAAAAAAATACAGTAAAATTAATTTAGTAAAATATTACAACTTTAACTGTATTCAAAATCATGTAATCCTTCAGGACGCATTTAGATATGCTGATTTGGTGATCAATAAATATGACTAATTTTATCAGTTCTTAGGGTCTTTTGATTAAAAGTATGTTCAAAAGAACAGTAATTATTTGAAACTGATATAATTTGTTACTTATAAAAAATATCTTAACTCTCATTTTTGAATAATTAATTTCATCCTTTGCTGATTGAAAGTAATTCATTAATTTTCTCTGACAAATTTATTTATCTATTTTTAAATAACATATTTTCCACTGGCTCTTTACCGCAATGATGACTTTGAATGTTTTTGATGACACGGCAAATCCTGTTTGTGCTTTATAAATTCCTCTGCTGTTCCAGTAAATGATAAATGAACAGCAATTACAGCAATTCCTATCTGGGCTTTCACAGGTGTAGACATCTTGTCGTTGGCCGTTCACCAAGGTAAAATCACCCACTGCTGCAGCATTAGCCTAATTATCCTGACATTTGAAATTGAATTTTCCACGATTATCCCAAAAAACTTGGATTCCTCATGAAGTTGTTCAAAGATCCTCAACCTGCTGAATTAACTTTAACTTATTTTTCTGCAGCAATTTATTCCCCCTCTGATGTTTCAAGCCTCTTACGGGAAGTCAAATCTTCCTTTACATTAATAATGTTGAAATGCCTCTACATTAGAATCTATGAGACTATGAAAATACAGTCATTTGACCAAAATAAGTTGGACACAGTGCTGGTGGGGCATATGGCCTTCATGTGTGGCAGTTCTCTTACCTGAATGTTCAAAGAAATTCCTGTATTTTTTAATGAATCAATGAACTGTTATATTTGAATTATTATGGATGCCATATGTGTGTTGAATGTCCAAAGTTGGTAGTTTGATCTCTGTTAATCATACCTGGCTTAGGCAGCACAAGGGGTTTCTCTAGGCAATAGGAGAGTTCTATTGATTTCCTGTTGCTACATTGTCAAGCCAAACTAATTCTTAGCCCAAGGGACTTGGCAGAAAGATAGAATGAGAAAATTTTCCTTTGCTTTGGTCGCTAGGCATGGCCTTCATTTACCTCTCAAAGGCCAGGCATTCAAACACTAAAGACCTTTTCACAGCAAAGATCATGCAGCAAAATAACACAAAGAATAAAATGTTCGGTAACACTTTATTAGCATGCATATTACTACAATATTAGCCATTTTTAGTGCTAATTAAGCACATATTAATGCCTTATTCTACATCCCTAATCCTACCCGATATGTAAACTTAACAACTACCTTAAAAAGCAACAAATTAAGAATTTATTGAGGGAAAAGTCGTTGTTAATAGTTAACAAGTGATAAAGTGTTACCAAACTTTCTTTAAAAATTTGTTCTGGTAATTGTTTTAAAAACGTAAGAAAACACTGTAAAAAAAAATTCTGTAAAATTTACGGTAAAAAAAACGGCAGCTGTGGTTGCCAGAATAAAAGTGTAAAAAATACCGTAATAATATATAAGTTAAATTTACAGTTAAATACCATAATTTCTGATAATAATCCGTAATAATTGATATAATGTTAATATACCAACCTATTAAAGTACTGAAATCTGTTTTGTACCTGTACCTGATAACCGCCAAATGCAGGTGGTGATGAGAAAGTCACATGATGAGCCAAAGCCCATCACAAGCAGCTTTTAAATAGTAACATACATAGAAGGTGCTCAGAGCCATTCACACAAACACTAAACACTATCATGGTAAGAATTATTAAACCGAAATATGCAATAAACATTAATTTAACAACATTACATGTAACATACAACCCTAATAAACATAACTAATACAAAAAAACTAAGAAGAAACATAGTGGTTTCAAAGAAAAAAACATCAAGTTCAAAAAAAATTTGAAATGCAGGGAATTCTGGGAATGTCAGTTTACGGTGTTTCCCTGTAAATTTTACAGGAATTTACTATTTAACAGGTTTTTACTGTAGTTTGTATTTAAACAAATTAGATATAAATGAACTCAACCTAAGGTGAAGTAACAAAGAATTATGAATAATTACACTGCAGTATTTCTGAGTTTCAACTCTTTTGAAAATTCTAACTTGGCATGAGTAACGTTATTATGACACTATGAACTGTATCCATCACTGTATTTGTATGTGAGCAAAACACGAAGACCGATTTCTTATTACTAAAACAGAGTGACTCTTTGAGTAATGGCAAAACACATTTAGCAACATTGTTTTTTACACTTCTGGTCTATCAAGATGTGACCCAGAATAACTGACATGAAGCAGGCGGTGGCGTAATGTGGTGGGCTACACTGTAGCCATTACTCGGCCATCAGGTGTCCATTTATCAGAATTGGTTGTGTTGAAGGCCAAGCTGCTGTTTTTAGGTTTGATGTAATTGGTCTGAGATTATACTTAGAGCTGAAGTGCGTCAGTCACCTCACATTCCCTTTCTATCTTTGCACGGTTTAAATAGAAACTGGAAGATTATTTTGGGAATGTGATGACAAAGACAAATTAGATAAATCAGTGACATGACACTTTTTTTGTACTTATCATTAATGTATTAATAAAAAATATACAAATATGAATTACATACATCATGTACAGTAACTTGAAAATTAATTTTCTGTGATAAGTATGTTTTAAATTACTATTGAAAAACTAATTTTGTTGTATGTATGTGTGTGTTTGTTTGGGGGTGGGGTTGGCATGAATTACTGTTGTTAAAAAGCTGAAACTGAAACTGAAAAAAACTGAAACTGAAGAAAGCTAAAATATTATTAACTTAAACTAAAAATCAAATGAAAAGTGAGTGTATGAAAATATAAGCTAATTATAAATATTAATAAATACTACAATAATATAGGAATAATATTAAAGTAACATTGAGATGAATTCAGAAATGCAGATATTTGAATAAAATGTATACAATTTTGTTTTTATGACAAAACAAGGGTAGTTCAGGTTGTAAAATGTCACATGTGACTCCCCAAAAGCATAAATATATGAAAAGTTTTACTGAATAATACATTTATATGTACCTTATATTTACTTTTACCTTAAATAACATATATTTAAAAACCTTATTGAAAGAATATATCCACTCATATGTATTGAAAGTGTAGACTCTATAAGGCTGTTGTTAAAGTTGTTTAGAATCGTATGAAACCAACATCAATAAGATCTTGTCTCATTTTAAAGTAGATTATGTAAGGTTTTTCCGTTTCTTTAGGTCATGAATATAAGTCCGTGAATATGAGTCTGCCCTTCTGTGGCCAAACAAAGGTGTCCTGTATCATGTTCTCATGGCTGTAAGATCAGTAACCTATTGAAGCTGACACACACAATCTCTCTATCTGCTCTTACTCTTCTGTTTCTGAGTGTGGTATAAGCACTCGGTCTGCATAAAGGCCTTTCCTGTGTAGCGGACCCCTCCTTGTCCCACCCCTGCTTTTGAACATTTCCTTGGTGTCGCCCAAGTGGCAGAAAATTGAGAAAGCTTTGTTAGCTGCCACTAGTGAGAAGAAAAGGATGGTGGGTGTAGAAAGGCCCCGGCCCTGTGAGAATGATGGAATAGAGACACATTTAATCTGCCGGGTCATTGTTCAGAAATCACTTCATTATTCCCCGCTCGGCTCCACAAGCAATAAAGGTGTCATGAGAGTCCATCGCTTCACTCTGTACCACGGTACTTGAGGACGCAAAGAGCTGGTTTCTATTTCATTGCGAGGAATCCTATGTTTTGTTGCCGCTAGTTTACATTTTAATAGATTAATTCACCCAAAGAAGAACATTCTGTCATTATTTACATGACATTCCAAACCTGGATCTTTTACTTTGTTTTGTGGAGTTCTAATGAATGGTGCCTCAGGCTTTCTTTACAAAAGTTCAATAAAAGTATCATTCGAGTGATTTTTAATTTAAAAAAAAAAAAAAAAAATGTATATATATACACACACTGTATATGTATTACAATAATTCTTTCTTAGTTTCTCAGTGATTAATGATTCATTTTGCAGCTGGAAGATCGGTAATATTGTGCATAAGTTGTATGGACTAGTTTTTTAACACTTATATATCATTTAGCATCTGTGTTCCATGGAAGAAACTCAGTCATGATGACAGAATTTACATTTTTGGGTGAACTAATCTAAAAACAGATAGAAAGCATAATTTGTATGACTTGACAGAAGTTGTTTTGAAAGCGCATGTTTGCGTACATTGAATAATGACTGAACTGTCAGCATGAATTGGAGATGAAACAGACGCCTGAGGCAAACCATTTCTCATCCGTTAGCCAATGTAGCAAGTGTTTTTTCATTGTGGCCACGGATCTGTTGTGTTGTTTTATATTGTGGTTGTGGTAAGACAGGACACATTAAGGGACGTAAAATCCAAGTCCAAGTCAAGTTACAATACAGTTTTTATTCAGTGTTGCCTTTATTCTTTTGTTTGTAAAAGTAAGCAATGGTAAAAAGCACACAATCACTGTTTACCAAAATGGCCCATAGTAGCATCATGATTTTAAACTTTTCCATGCTAGAGTTTGGTACCGAGAGACAAATCCACAAGATGTTCTTTTTTAAACAACAATTCTGGAATACTGACATCCGCATCATATATTTATGGATTTGTGGCTTTTAGAGTATCAAAGCAGAACAACTACAGCTCAGTCACACAAACATTGTCACTCAGTAGACATTACAGCAAAGATATATTGTCAAACATCAAAAGCAATTGGGCTTCACAGCCTCTGAACAGATGTTCTGTCGTTCCATTTCAATGAGCCTTGAGAAATCCCAGTGGTGCGGCTGTATAAAGACATCTTAAATGAATAGTTCACACAAAAATGTGACTGAAGAAATTATTTACTCATGTCGTTTTAAACCTGTATATTGTTTTTTTTACCATTAAACACTAAACAAATAACTTTTACAAAATAACTAAATTTCCATCATTATTCACTGAAAATCTTCAAATATGTGTATATATATATATATATATATATTTTTATTTTTTTTTTATTTTTTGCATAGCTTCAGAATACTATACAGAATAAATATAGTGCAAGAGTTTCATGGACTACTTTTATGATACTTTTATGATGATGCACCGATATTTAAATTCAGACTGATAATTATAATTATTTTCATGTTATGTCTAATAAATATGAGCACATGGCTACTATTAAAATTGCACATTACTTTGTTTAAAAAAAAACACAATTTAAAATCAGATATTGATTATACAAATGAATTCATCATTAGCATCACAGTAATATATACAGTATACTATAATATATATAAATATAAAGTATATAATATAAAAGAGTTGATACTCTTTATTAATATGATTATTACGTTTTTTTGTTTTTTTTAAAGATTAATTATCAGTGTGACTATAAATATCATTTAAATGAAAAAATAAATAAATTGAGCATGTATAATTAAATATCCAATGTTGGGCAGTACTAATAAATAAATACAGTTTTGGAAGAAAAAACTATTTGGTACCGATTTAGTGTGCGTTTATTGTGCCATATATGTTTTTTATTTATTTATTTATTTATTCATTTATTTTGGACAACGCCTTAAAATGTTATGAAAAGTTATTTCATGCCAAGTGTTCCACTTTAAATATATGCTTATGGATTTTGTAAGCGTGTTGCTGAATACTCATAGTCAATAAATGCAATAAAAATAGTGATTATTTTTTGCCAGTGTAACATTTTTGGCTCTCTTTAAAAAAGTTTATTCACCCAAGATCTAAAATTTTGTCCCTATGCTTATTCAGAAAGTATATGTTTCAAACTATTCTTTTCAATGCAACAGTAACGATTAGCAACTGGACTGGTCAAGCTCCTACTGATTGAATGTGAATCCTGAACGAGTGTAATTCAGGAGTGGGTGATAAAGCAGGTCTGGGCTGTGTCTGTGTTGAACTCTGCTTTGTGCTGTGTGTTGCTTTCATACTGCGGCTTGACAGTAACGACCCCCTCACCTCCACACAGACACACATACTAAACACATGTACAGCCTGTGTCGTGCCAGTCAGAAATGATTTGTCACGTTGGGTTTTCATTTTCCAGACACTCCAAGCTGTTGTGCTCGTGTGGGAGACGCGGGTTTGCTTCCTGTCCTATTTCCCTTCTCACCTTTGACTTCCTGTGTCTTCTGTCTTATCTGTTAAAAGGGGCCTATAAAAACCGCTTTGCACAAATGTGCAAAATATTCTCCCTTTAGAAAGAAAAGAGGAATATATGTAATCTTGTTTAACGACAATGTCATTGCTCAGTACTGAGTCCCCAAACTGAACTTATTGACCTTGTTGTGGGTAACGCCTGTGGCATTGAGTTCACCAGCTGAAGATAGAGACTGAATTGCAGTTTCTCAGATAGCATCTTCCGGCCCTGGCTGCTTACCACCGCAACAACTGTTTCAACTCTCTTCTTCACCATGAAGAAATCATTAAGCTTAAACCTCCACTTTCTCAGTCGAAACCTCATGAGCTGTCTCACTTCCTACTGCCCACATGGACAGCTGTCTTCTATGAGTATAAGCGACAGATTTACGAACAGCTTGCGTCAGCGTTAAAATAGTACTGTCAGGATTTACTAAAGATGCGCAGGGAAGAATTAGCACTTGAAAGGCGTGGACGCAGTTATTTTTGTGCCTGATCTTATTGAATATGCATTTGCAAGAGTTTCCCTTTCAGACCCAAAATATATAGGAGAAAATGAATCATGCAACGTCACGAAAAAAAAGGGTGGTAATTTGTGCTGCTTTTGGTAGATTATGCTAGTTGAAGGAAATGTCTTGCTGCATCTTTGTTTTTTAATGCTTATCTTTAATCTTTATTGTGACTTTTTATCTCACAATTCTGACTTTATTTCTCAGCATTGTGAGATATAAAATCAGAATTGCGACTTCATATCTCATAATTTGGACCTTATAACTCACAATTGTGTGATATTAAGTCACTTTTTTCTCAGAATTGCGAGTTTATATCTTGCAATTCTGACTTCTTTTCTCAGAATTGTGAAATATAAACTTACAACTGTGAGTTACAAAGTCAAAATTGCGAGATATGAAGTCAGAATTGCGACTTTATATGTCGGAATTCTGACTTTATATCTCAGGCCTTGTTTACACTAGTGCATTTTAGTTTTAAAACGCATACATTTGGCTATGGTTACGCCTATCGTTTACACTACTCTGTCGTTTTCGACAGTGTAAATGGAGCAAAACGGAGACTTTGGAAAACGGTGGCGTGGCTGCCCACATTTGCTCTGCGTATCTTTGACGCCCATGTAAACTATAACATCATGCTTGTTGTTGTACTAATAGATATGCGTTGGTAGATTCCCCATTCGATCGGTTTAAGCACGCAGACGCATCTGCGATTTAAATAATAGGGAATCTACCTATACAAATCTATGGTTGTACGTGCATGAATGGTCATGTGACATGTGTTTTAGGTTGTGTAGTGTAAACGGAGATCTTTCTGAAACGCAGTGGAGACGCCAGTGTAAACGCGGATTGGTTTCATTCTAAAATGCCGTTTCAAAAATAAAATGCACTAGTGTAAACGGGGCCTCAAAATTGTGTGATATAAAGTCACAATTCTAACTTTTTCCTCAGAATTGTGAGTATTAAGTCCAGTTTTGAGGGGGAAAATATATGTTATGGTATGTTATTAAGATATGTTCTCAGAATTGTGACTTTATGTCTCACAATTCTGACTTTATAACTTGCAGTTGTGTCAGTTATTGATTGATTATTAGTTTGTGCAGGTATATATTAGTAATAATTGTTGGTTAATGGTTTTTGGTTAACACCAAACTCTCAGAAAACTTTGTTACTTGTGTTATGTTTGACAAACACGGTTTTAATGTTTGCATAATATCAAACAGTCTTGGTCTAGGTCATATCAGTTCACCAAATGCAAGTCCATCTCAGCACTCTCTAATTACTCCTGTCATGACTCTTTAAAACGGTCAGTGCAGTTTTCAAATATGACTCAGTCTGTTTATTGTATTTTTGTTTTAATTTATACTCGTTAGATCTGATCTTATTCAGTATTAGGGTTTATAATACTAAAACTAAGATCAGGTCAGTTGAAAATAATAAAAAACAATTCAAACAACAGGTGAACTACCTCACAGTGTTTGCTTTGTCAGAATGCAGGACAGAGAGATGAAAAAGGGTAAGTGCTGGTGACCTTTCTATAGTCAGCTGCTGTAGGATCTGCAGGACCTCTTAAAATAGCAGGTCTGAATCTCTGAGCCATGTGTCTCAGGCCACAGTGTCCACGTCTGAAGACTCTCAGGGAGGCCTGAGGTTTTGTTGGCAGGCAGGTGCTGTGCCGTCGACATGTGGCGGGAGCTGTTTTGACTGTTTCTGTCAGCCTTATGCACTGAAGTAATGAATGTGCAAAAATGAGGAATGTTTTTCTTGTAAATGTACTATGGTGTTCACTTTAAGGACACGTCAAATTTAGCATCAACAAATGGCAGCACTCAGACTACAGGGGAGACACTAAAAGGGAACTGACTGCTTTAAGATAACAGTGAATTATTCTTATGAATCTGTTAATATGCAAATAGCATTTTTTTGCTTTTTGTCAAAAGTTTCAGGTGGATCTTCTCTAGATGACAGCCATGACGCCGTAAGGTTAAACCCTTTCACCTCTAAATGCCACCTTGCGACTTTACAGGCAATGCTTTGTAGAGGATGTGAAACACACACACACACACATACATATGCTCATCGGCAGACACACTCAAGCATATAAACAATCACAGATGGTCCCGCAACCCAGTTTGTCATGCTCACGGTGAACTAACACCAGAAAGCTGTAGATTTTCTTTTTCCCCCCCTATTTGTTTATATTGCTAACTTGCAAACTTTTTTATAGTTTTGAAACTATTTTGTAGACTGTTCCCATGTTTAATGACTTAAACAGTTAGAAATAAGACCATTAGATTCTATAGGTGTAAGAATGCCCACCTAAAATCACATTTACATTGTTTCAAAATGTGAATCAGATTTATTTATTCTTATTTATTTATATAACAATAAATATTGTTTTATTGGATGAATTCAAAAATGTCTATTTTTTATATTTAAGTAATTTATGTCAGGGTGATGCAAATGTCCTTGAAATAATAATTTAGAAAAAAGATTAAATTCTTGGGGAAAAAAAGTAATTAGTTTGTATTCATTTATTTATTAATTTAAATGTAAACATATATTAAAATGCATTGCTGAATGTTAAATGTACATGTTCTCTGATGAATTTTAATTTATGAATTCAAAAATAATTTGCCATCATTATGTATAAGTCAGGGAGATACAACTGTTCTGATATCATAATTTAGAAAAAGCTAATTAAAAAGATATATAAAATAAATATATATAAAATTATATATAAAAAAATGTATACACCAATACACTGATAATCTTGCTTATAAAATGTTTAAATAATAAAAATATATATAATAATAATAATAAATAGCATTAATTAGTTCTTAAAATATAAGTTAAGAATACTGAAAATGCTTATTCTTGCTTTTTTCCCTCCTAGAATTGTCCTATTTATAGATCTAGCCTCACACGTCTTGAATCCCAAAAGGTACCGGCATTCACAAAAAAACCTTACATTTACACTGTTTCAAAAAAGCGAAACTGTCCCACACACACACACACACGGTTTCTCTCTCTAGGGGTCCTGGAACACGTCCGAGTGTGTTTGAAGGCTTTCTTAGATGATGGTGAATGTGGGCTGGGGGTGCTGTGCTGATGAAAGAGCTTTGCTGTGTGCTGTGGTCTCTGGGAGAGCTGGGTGCTCCTCTATTGTCCCATTGACCAGCAGAGGGACATGCTGTCATTCCACACCGACCCCCGCCCGAACCCCCTCAGACTGGCTCTGCTGGAGGGGGTGGACCCCTCCTGTCAACCCCGTCCTGATTGATGGTCCCAAGAAACAATCTCATGTCCTGCGAACACTGTAAGCGCTTTCTTTTTCCTTCTCTTCATCTTTGCTCCTGCGCTCCCTCACTTTCTTCGAGGAGACCTGGACTCTATGAATAGAGTCGATCATGTTAAAGAGCTTTGAGAATATCCCACAGTGGCTGAAAAGAGATGCGGACGGAGCCGGTGTGAGTCTTGGCGGCCGCTCATGACATCGGTGCTTGTGCAGGGGATGCAGATGAAAAGAAGTCTGGATTATTTTTGGACATCTGCTGAAATGTGAGTGGTTCACATTCTAAGATGAAAATATGGACTGTATTTTTATCTCGCCATTTATAGCGGCTCTTTAAATTCAGGCTGATGATTAGCAGGGCAGCTGATGTGCTTCCTATTAAGAGAAGATGCTCAAAGTTGCTAGCTCAGAGCAAATGGCTAACGCTGGTATTTGCAGCATAAAGGTCTTTGGATTTGTTCACGCAGTCAGATTGAACAGGTGTGACTCTCAAATTGTCCTGTTCATACAGTCTTTTTGTGGCAACAGCAATTAATTAACTGCGTTTTGTATTTGTTAAAACTTTTATTTGTTTTTTAAAACAACAACAACAACAAAACATTATAATGTATATTCAGGCACATTGCAACTTGAATAAGCATTCCTAATTTATGAATTCAAAAATATATATTTTGAGAGGCATAAAGTAAAGAGGTCTTTATCATAAATTAAATAAGCCTAAAAACTTAATTAGCATAATTGCATTTTTTTTATTCATTATTATTATTTTTTTTGAAAAATAAAATAAAGAACCCATAAGATAATGTCATAAAAAGTGATGTTTGGAACAGAATGAAATCTATAATACTTTGCCCAGGTACTGATAATCTTGATAAACACAAAGGAAGAAATTTTGAAGAAAGTTTGTAACCAGGCATTTTTGGGTCACCATTGACTTCCATAGTAGGAAAAAAAAATACTATGGAAGTCAATGGTGACCTAAAACAGCCAAACAGAACACAGAAATTCATACAGGTTTGGAACTACTCAAGTAAATGATGACAGAATTTTCGTTTTTGGGTGAACTATTCCTTTAAAATATCATATTTTTATTATATGACAAGGGTTTTAATACATCATATGGTAAACCTCCCTAAAATGTAATTATATTTATGGATTAATAGTTCATTATCAAAAAAATAAATTAAATAAAAAACAATAATAAAAAAATAAGCAGGTCACTTAAGTCATAGGGGGTGGCAAATTCGTGCTAATTCATACAAATTCGTATGACCTCACTCGTATGAGTTTGTATGATTTGTCCAAACCCCAGTGACGGGTAGGTTTAGGGGCGGGGTTAGGTGTAGGTCATTCGTACAAATTCATACGAATTGGCAACTCGTAAAATACGTACGATTTAGCAAAAGTCATATGAATTCTCGTACGAATTCGTACGAATTAACCACCTCATAAAATATGTACGAATTGCTGTCTGGGCTGGAACATATTCTGCCCTCTAAAACAGAACTGACATCCAAATTGTGCTACTGTGTGAATGTAGCTTTTGATTTAAACGTACATTTCTGGTCCAGGTTCTTCGGAAAACACCTTGGTTTATTTCCGAAATGAGGCCTCTTTTTGTGAATGGCTTGAATCTCAAGATGAAGATTTCTGTGGTACAGCGGCCAAAGCTTGTAAAGTGGAATTCGATTTCACGTGTCCTGTGGAAAGTTCCTGACCCCGAGAATGATTTTTCATCTGTTGTCTGTCTTAGTCCTGCAAGCCTTCTGTCTCACTCACACCAGTGACATTTTATAGCTTAACTTTTACATTAACTTGGCGACCCTGTAGCTCTCAAAACCAATTTTCATGTCCCCCTCTTTCCCAGCAACCTCCCGAGTGAAAGGATGGGCTTTCAGGAAGCAAGAACCTAAATGAAAGTGCGAGGAATGTTTTCTAGCACGGGTGTCATGCGGTGTGCGATCCAGCATACTTCCACAGAAGATTTCTCATTACTTCTACAGAATACTGAGCCTGCCTAGTTTTGTTTCCTGGAAATCTCAATTTACCTTCTAAAGTAAACCAGTATGGTTATCTACTTTTCTTTTAGACTTTGTTCGTCTGGAGTTCAGCTCTTCGTAAAGACCAAAGAGGAAATTCTTGAGAAACTTGCTCCAATTTCCTTGATATACAATTCTGGAGCGTTTAAGTGGGAGCCACATTGATTTACTAAAAAAAGAACATATCAACATATACCGTGTGGGTTCAATGAAACTACTTGAAGTGCTTATTTAAGCTTTTTTCTTGCATACACAGTCTTCAATCGCTCCTATATCATTGCAGCCAGAACAGGGTCGTATTTTAAGCAGCGCATAAAGTCCATTCTGCAGGCCTCTCGTATACTGTATTAAGCGCCACTGATCTTGGACCTGCAGAGTTGTGGGATTTGGCCACATGAGGGCCGCTCTGCGGGGCCTCAGCCTGGCGGTGAGGTCCGGGGTGTTATCTTTGGAAAGTGTTGACAAGACTGAACCTCAGGAGCAGAGCGAAGTGTGTCCGTTCAGAAGGCACACAGAGTTAGTATTACAGACGAGCTTCCTGTGCACCAACACGGTAAATAGTGAGAGACAGAGAGAAAGAGGCACAGATAGCCATCAGGGAAAAGAGAAGATGCTAAGTAGATAAAAACAGACTGCAGTCAGACTGTACAAATCGAAGGAATTCTGTCATTTTAGCTTGATGAACTTTAACATGGCAGTTCTCACTAAAAAAAAAAAAAAAATTTCATCATCTTGTTCCAAAACATTATTCTGTTGTCTTTTATGTACAAAGAGAATCTATACATAGCTCTTGCAATAAAATTATGCTTTATATTGACTAAAAACAACTATAAAGTTTGTTTACAGGCCACATTAAGATTACATTTTTTTGTTCTTTGTTTCTTCTTATTTTATAACAGGTATACCTGGAAAGATGTCTTAATAATGTTTTTTAATGTATTTTTATTTATTTATTTTACACAGATTGCAAAATGTGTCATTATAAGGAATTCATACATAGCTCTTGCCATAAAATTATACTTTATAACCAAAAACAGCAAGAAAATCCTAAAAGCTTGAATGTAGGCCATGCTCTGTTGAAAAAAATGCATGAAAACACATCTTAAGAATGTTCTTAGCTTTTTCCTTGACCAAAATAAAAAAATAAAAAAAATAAAAAAATAAAATACCTTTCTGTGTGTTGAATTAATGTAAAGTAGGAACATCTTAGTTCTACGTTATTATAATAGGGAATTTATTGTAAACAGACTGTAAATATATTTAAAAAAAAATAATAATAATAATACAAACTACTATTATGGTGTGCTATTGTCATTCTTGGAGCTTGACAATTATACGGGTAAGTTATAACCAAATATTGATTTTTGGTTAAACTTTTCCTTTAAAACCATGGATTCATGGTTATAATTTATTTAAATCCTAATTCTTCATTGTTTAAAGTTCACACTTTGACCAGTGTGTTTAGTCTGCCTCTCATAGCCGGCTGGTTTAATCTGGTACCAGAGTATAAATGTTTTATCATTACTGGAGTTAATCCCAGACTACAAACATAAAGACATCTTTTGTCTCTGCTTCTCACACCTTGTTGGTCCAACAGATCACTTAACCAAACAGACATCTCCCAGCACTCGGAGCTTTTCTCACTTCAGCATAAACTGTTTGTTGTTGAGTCTGGATTTTAACAAAGAGGGAGAAAGAGTGGAAAAGAAAAAAAGAAAGGAAGTGAGCGCCCTCCATGTGGAGCTGAATGAGACCCAAGAGCCTGCAGTGAGGGCCTCATTCTCTTAATGCAGGAATTCATTCCTTTTTATCCTCATCTGTGTGTCGTGTTTTATTACACCAGTTATCCGGCTGGAAGGACCCCCAGGATTTGGATGCCCGAAAGATAGTTTTTATGGTTTTTGCAAGTTGTGTGGTGCATGACAAATTAGCACTTGGGCGAAGTGGAAAGTTGTATGGCCATCCGTTTCTTTGAAACAGCAAGACGGAGGGTTCCGGCAACATAAAGCAGCATTCGGTCAAGGGGAAGTCTCTCAGCTTGACCAGATTTCGTGCAAAATATACCGTACATCTTTGCAGCCTGAAAGGTTTTAAAGGGATAGTTTACCCAAAAACTAACTTTCTTACATCATTTACTTATTGTCGTCTTGTTTTTCTCACGGCATAAACATACCCGTGTACACTTTTTACAGAGACACAAAATATGTACCAACAAGTACATATCACTGCAGTTTCCAAAAGGAATAAACACTAGAGGCAGTAAAACTAACTTGTATTCATTTTTTATACAAATGTTCAGAGTTTCGATTAATAAAGCGTACTTTTTGCACAGTTACTTGAAGAATATCATGTTATGACTTCAAAACTATATTAATATGCTGGGAGATTTGAAAACTGATGCTTTTGAATGTTAGCATCACACATATCCAGCTTCATATCTATGGCTTTTCATAGACGGTAGGTTTGTTCGGTAGCTCACGGAGTACAGAGATACACTTCAGAGGCGAGGAGCTCTGGTTCAAATCTTGTGTAACTATGGTTCGACAAAACAGTTCAAATCTGTGTAAAAAGAAGTTGAAATGACATGGTTGCATCAACAAATGCCTTTTTATATAAGTTTTGCATTTGTGCCAGGGTTCACGCATTGAACCTGTGTTTTAGCGCCACTCAGTGGACATTTCTCTTTGAAACTGCGGCGAAACGTGCAGTAAGGTACGTAAAAACGGTGTTGCACAGAAAGTGCACAGAGGTGCATATTTTTATGAAACCAGATTGTTTTTTGTCAGAATTTATCAAAAATCTTCTTTCGTGGCTTATGGAGGAAATAAAGTCATACAGGTTTAGAAATGTCTCAAGAGTGAGTAAACAATGACAAAGGTTTCAACTGAAGCTCTCGCTAACCACTAAACAGCCTCAGTCAGTAAAAAGCACTATTGAAGTTTGCTGACAGTATGATTCAGCGTTTCAAAGTGAATTTTATTTTGTTTTTCCTCAGTACTTTCGGATTTATTTTTAGCCATGTTGTGTCTTTTGCCCAGTGACCTGAGATGCTCAGAAATGGGAGGTGTTTACTTCTCGTGCTTCCAAGACTCGTAAACTCCCGCAGGAATGTGAATACTTTTGTTATATCCACTTTAACAAAGCCACTTGTGACTGACTCATTTCTTTTTGCTGTTTCTTCAAGCCTGTACAGAAGATTTTGTCCTCGTTTTATGAAAATATTATCCGGAGAGTTATTCTTTTTAGCAGCAAAAAGCCAAAACACTGAAAGAACTATAGACTGCATGCTTGTAAGAAATGTAATATCTTTAAACCGTTTTAAACCAGCTGTTCTGTGCTTTACATCAGCCACATGCCGGGTAATATATTTACCAGAAGCTACTGTACTTACACTCTCAATTAAATTTAGCTCGACTCATCTTCCCCTGGCTTCTATTAGTGTGGTAGAAGTAATGGATAGGGTTTATTTTTCTGTCTAACCCAATTTTATCATGTGCATAGTTAGCCAGGAAGGTCTACTGACACAAATTTCACTCATTTGTGTCACTGGCGGATTCAGGTTGCAGGTATAAATATATGTAGTTCCTTCCATAATCTATTCTGGATCCCTTAGATCCCAGTGCCAGATGGTTCTGTGGCCTACTAAAGTTATTCTGCTCCTCTTTGGTTAAAATGTCTGGATCCATGTGTGCAACAAGTAGAACAACAGATAGTGTGAATTCATTTTGACCTATACATTATAAACTTACACATGTACTTTTTCTATATAAAAATGCAATGCAAAATGATGAATGAATGAATAAACATCTGGAAAGCAGATATACCTATTCAACTTCATATGTTATTACTTTAAGGCTGGAGGCTAGGGACCAAACATTTTATATTAGTTCACCCACATTTTATAATATTTCACCCAACAATGTGAATTCTGTCATCGGTTAATCCCTGTTATATTATTCTAGACCAGAATGACTGTGTCTTCTGTAGAACATTAAAGGTAATGTTAAATTATTGTTATTAACTGTATTAATATTTTGAAATAGCTTGAATTTTTATATTCTGTTTTCATTTTAATTTTAGGCCAAAATTTGTAATTTGTGCATTTGTCATTTTTCTTTCCTTCCTTTTTTTTTTAACATTTCATTTCATTTATTTTTATTTAACTTTATGTTTTAGTTGTAGTTTTTTTTAAAGCAGATATGTTTCATGTAGTACATTTATTTATTTATTTTAGATTTGTTTCAATTAATGAAAATGAAAATTTGATTAGTTTTACCTGATAATAGCACAACTAAAAATAAGAACTGTTGAAAAATAAATAAATACTTGCCTCTATTTTCTATGTAATTAAACTGAAAAGGGGAAATGCATTTTATTATTTATTTATTTATGTATGTGCAATACCAGCTTTAATAAGAAGCTGCATAGAATAATAGAGTGAACTACTCACCCACTGTATGGAAAAAGATAACTGAAAGTTTCACACGTACTGACAGACACACAGACAGCAGTTTCCATTCAGTAAATCTGACTGAATCCAGATGATTTCAGCAGTTTATAGCAACATTTTGGGTTTTGGGTTCCGTCCCATGTAAATTAATGACCATTTGGAGGTAAATGTGGTTCTCCTCTTAACTGTAATTAGATTTTATAATGATCAAGTTTGTCATCTTTCCCAGTGACCTACTCCTGATAATCATTTTATAATGTTTGGCAGTGATTAAAAGAAAAAAGAAAAATGTAATAACCTCGAAATCACTTTATTTATGGTTTGGAAGGACAATAGGGTGAGTAAATGTTAAAGAACATTTTAATTTTTGGGGTCAAATTTTGTTTTGTGGTTGTGTTTCCCATTCACTGTTTTGTCATAGCGGGCTACAATTGTGGAAAAGTTGCTTAAACAGGTTTTGGAGTAAAAGTTTGTTGCTGTAGAAATCAGACTTGGTCCTTACTACCAGAAGCATGTTCATATAACAGATTCTTAAGTTTGACACAGATGGGATACATGAACGCTCTCCAAATGTTTGAAATACAGTAAGTCGAGGAAAATGCAGGGGAAGGAAATAAACGTCTGAGAAGGACCTGAGACATTTTGACAGGGCAATGTCATAGCAGCCCAGCACAAGTGCTTAACTCATCAGCCCATGTTTTGCTTAAGCCTCTCACTTTGGTAATGGATCATACTTTGATTTTCCGCCTCGTCTGTTTTCTCAGTCAAGCTGTCAGAGTGATTTTCATGTGCTGTTGGTCTGCTAAAGAGCCTCGATCGATGTTGACCAGTTGTACAGGCTGGACGAAGTTCCTGAACATCACTTTTGTGCAGTTTATCAGACAGCACGGCGGGGGGTATCTAATAGAGAAGGTCTAAAATGTTAATGCTCTGTCGTGTTTGAAAATAAAGTACCACCTGCACTAAACTTAACCAATATCAAACATGAGAGAAAAACATATTGAAGCCGTATTTTAGTGCTATTCAGTGGGAATTTCTTTTGAAAACTGCAGTGATATGTACTTATTGGTACATATTTCGCGTCTCTCTAAAAAAGTAACCCCAGGTACGTTTATGCCATGAGACTAGGTTGACAATATCCTTCATACACACTCATACACAAACAAACAAGCTGAAGTTCACTTAGACTGAATCAGCTTCACTGTGTGCCACAAATGCTAACACATCTACTCTTAGCAGTGGCATAACTGTCCCACAATCTTTAGCAGAGTTGTCATTTATAAAACAAAGTTGTTCACTGTGCCACGCAAATTTTAACTTGTTATTTTGCATGAGTCTTGTGCGTATAAATAGGCTTACCCATGTCATTGTGGGTGAGCATGTTTAGCCCAGACAAAAAGTTGAGACGAAACCGATGATACACAAGGCCTGATTACAATGTGTTCTCAAGCGCCACAACAACTAGCTTATGGGCTTGTAGTGACACACAGTCCACACGCCAGAACACACCGATTTTGAACACAAGTCATGCAGCACATTAAAAACCAGGGGGCCTAAAAATGACATGCTAACTAAAGGCTAGTTTACCACAAGCCAAGCATTCAAAGCTCTGACATTAGTACACTATGTGAGCTGGGTAGAAAGAGCCGTAAGGCACAGCGGTTAAACCAAAGTCTGGTGTGCAGATTGCAGGTTCAAATCCAGGCTGGAATTTGAGAGCATTTCTAATATTTATAATGTCTGGAAATATAATAATGACAGCACTTACTTAATATATATTTACTGTAAAGGAAACATCTGATTAGTAAGTTGAGAAATAATTTGCAACTTCAAATGTAATTTGTTTGTTTGTATCTAATGTGACTTGTAACCAGTTTGTATGAAAATATGCATGTATAATTAATGCATAGGTATGCTAGGTAGTATAAAAAAAGATGTTTTCTATACATAATCCAGCATGCTGATTGATATAGACATGTACAGTTGTTCTGTTTTGTAGACACAGAATGTTGACACAATGTATTTATGGTATCCTTTGTGAAAATTAAGTGCACTTAAATATATAATATGCACATGTAGTGTACTTCAGATCTTAGGTGTGGATAATATAATATTAATGAATTAAAAAGCCACTTACATAATGGGATAGTTCACCTTTAGTTGCTGGTCCCCATTGACTTCCATAGTATGGAAAAAACACTATGCAAGTAAATGGGGACCAAGGTGAACTATCATGAAGAGTACACTTTCATGCCTGTATTTCTTAAAACTCTTAAAGGAATAGTTCACCCAAAAATGTACATTTGTCATCATTTACTCACCCTCGAGTAGTTCCAAATCTGTATGAATTTCTTTGTTCTGCCGAACACAAAGGAAGATAT
>JAUMHE010000068.1:8495681-8520166 GCA_032359235.1 Enteromius mattozi | reverse complement strand
GATCACAAAGACATGTAAACAAAACCAAGAATACAACACAGAGAATGAACAGACTAAACAAACATAAAGTGTGACAATTATATTATATTATATTATTAGTTTCTTTTGAGTATTTTGGGCTACAGCATATTCTGAATTATATCAGATTATTAATGTAATTCAGTTGTATCAACACCCTGAGCTCTAATGTTCACTGATATCACAAAGCAGGTCAAATAGACCAAGCAAATGTACTGAAAACTCTGTTTTTTTTTTTGCTGCCTGCTCAATTTACTTAGAACATTTTATCACTTAAACTTAATTTCATTATAGGTGCTATCCATTCAATCTGGTAAAACAAAAGTGTACTTTGCATCGGGTCTATGTGAATAATGTCTGTTGGCATAAATGTAGCGTTGCTGAAACCGGGCAGGGGATTTCCAGTTCCCAGCTTGCTTTGCTTGGGACTGGATGGGGAAAGTAAATGTTGAATTAAGTGTTATTTTTGTATGTTTGCTATGTCGGGATTTAGAGTTTCTGTTATTACTATTGTGGTGAAGAATGGAGCTTGTGCTTGGGTTGATGACAGGCTTTAATGTACTTGATAATAATGCTTTTGCTCTACTCAAAGCGCAATTATTGTACACTGTCATTTATTATATGGTAAAAAGCTTTGACGTGCAAATCTGCAGTGTTTCTAGTTCGTTTAAGCCTGGTTTAGTTTAGTGTGTGTTGTGTTTTTTACACAATTCAGCTAGGTTGCTACTTTTACTGTAACACATTCGACTTTTGGCTTATTCTGTGCAGAAACTGCCCGATTATACAGAAAAAGCTCACATGACAGATCAAAAATGTTAAATATTTTACTAACATCATATACTGTAATACCATAAATTTACAATAACTCATCTCTCTGATGGATCTGATGCAACAAACCATGCAAGCCTTTGAAAACGAAGCAACTAATTCTTTCTAGGCACCCTTAGTAATTTTAAAGTGGTATACTGCTTCCAAGCAGAAATGATAAAAATTATGCATCCCGACTTATAACATCCCTTCAATCATGCTTATTTCTCCCAGCTCTTACCATATTATTTGCAAAATCTGCATGATGATTCAAGGACAAGCCGTCTGGGACTGAGACTACATACAAATGTTAGTAGACTGCAATCTCTTCAAAAAGAGACATTTCCAACTCGAAAGACATTTGCATTTGGACATACTTTTGGAATGCAACTTATATACGGTTATTACTGTCTTGTCCCTCTGCAATCCGTATGATCCTTCGTTTCCTCATTTGTGACAGATTTATTTTGAATCTTGCTTGATTTGCTGCATAGTTGTAAATCCAGCCTGGGAACTGGAAAGGCAGTTAGTCATGTGTGCCCCTGTGTCCTCACAAGCCTTTCAGCAGAGCTGGCTGAAGGACTCTGTAGTATTGATGGTCCCCTTGCTGTGTGTCAGTATGGGCTCATGGCCAATCCCAGAGCTTTGTCTCAAGACAGATGCTTCTTTAGTTGACGAGCAGCACGGTTCATGCTTATTTATTAACAATTAGATGCTCCAAAATAAATTCTCTTCTGTGGGCCTTATGTTTGGCCGACCAGGCGTCGAAGTTCACCAAGAATTGCAAGGATCTGGAAAAAGAGGGTTTTAATTAGTCTGGGAAAAAAATGTTCTGAAATATTTTGTAGTGTTCACCACCAATTAATTTTCTGCTTTTTAGTTGCATTTAATATGTTTAGAAACATTGTTTAGTGTTGCTTCTGGAATCAACTGGAGTTGATTGAGGAATTCATTCCTCATAGTTTTTGTAAAAACGAAAAACTAGAGTAACATTAAACTAATTTTGTTCTGACAAAATAATATGAAGACTTAGAATGTTTCCTGAGTTGTCCTAACTAGCCGTGACGGCGACACACAAAATTTCTACTTTAGAAACGTTTTCTATTTCCGCAACATCGTAGCAGGAACAACAACATACAAACTATATGACAGTAGATAATCGCAGGCGATTATTAGGAGTGTAATGATAAATCGTTGAATCTATCTCATCGTAATTCTCTCTGGAATAGATTCTGAGTTTAGTTTTAACAGCAGATGGCACTGCAAGCTTTAGAAACAGCTTGCTTTACTTTCTTGCACACACTTGAACTTGAAATAATCATTCATAAAGTTCAAAAAGGTTGAAGTGAATTACAAAAGTGTTTACAGTGGGTTGTGTTTACATTAATCTTGCATCATAAAAGCATAAAAGTCGAGGTGCAAAGTACATTTAACCACTTTGTGAGCATTTGAGCATGCAGTTACAAACTAGTCTAGAACGTCATCTGCTGTTGAACGTTCAGAATTGATTCAAAAGAGAAGCGCGATGCATTAGGAAAATCACAGAATCAATCCATTAATCGATTTATCGTTACACCCCTAGTGATTATGTGCTTGCTTGAAAGTTAAATGTGTCTAATATTACTTTAAATACCATTTATTGGAATACTCAAAGCAACAACAGATAATTTACCTCAGATCTTGAAAGTGAATTAAAGTAAAGATGTCTGTTAAAACTGTGAACTCACTGTGAACCAGTGAGTGTATTCCATGAGAAAGATGTTATCAGTCACTCAGTATGTACATTTAATGGTGTTAAAAAGGTTTAATATTTATGAAATAGATTATAAATATATCCATTTCTTTGCGAAAGCAGTGTGCTTCTAGAGAGAGCCTACCCCACACGCGCTTCTGATTGGCTATGATATGATATTTTTCAATATTTGTCAGTCATATGCTATATTCGACAAGCAGGAACACAGAATTAAGTAGTGAAAGCAAACCTCATTAAATTAGGTAATAAAAATATTAATAGGCAATATGCATTCACACATATGGCTTTATTTGAATGCTTCAGTGGCATAATATGACACAAAGTTGCTAACAATACATACAAAGAACGGCTGCAATTGTGTTTTTTATGTAATTCATTGAAATGAACCAAATGACTTCTCATCATTATAAGCAAACAACACGAGACAAATGAATGATCAGCTATCTACTGCAGTGAAAGACGCTATTTAAAATGCTACGAGAAGTTAACCCCTCTTGATTAAAAGGTTGGAATCGATTCTTAAGTGGTGGAATAAATCATTTTTTAAACAATTCCCAGTCTTGCCATTGAATGTTCTGAAAAACGACACAGGAACTTTGTCTTTCTTGGAATGTCGTCAATCGGACAAGTTTCTTTGTCCACAGATCTTATCTCCTTCACACTATTCCATCTCTGGAAAGTTGGAGACCTGTTAGCTTTTTGACAGGTGAAAGTTCTCTCGCAGACTGAACAAGAGCAGGGGACTTAATTAAATTGTGGCTACCGCACGTGCTCAGCTGCGTATGTCCATTCGCAAGAAGCCACGGTCTTCAAACACGTGTCTTTGTTTATTCCTCTGTGGATTCCCAATGGAAACGGGGACCCTCCCATGGCCTGAGCTGCAGATGTACCCCGTTTATGACCGTGTTTGATCCCAGAGTCCCATCTTAAAGGATCTGCATTTTTGCACAAAACCCCTGCCCAGATTACAGAGTTACTGTCCTGTATTGTTCTGCGTAAAACAAAGACTGCTCATGTGATTTATGCTAGGGTTGCTTTTGATGAGGGGGTGAGTTGAGTCCTGTTGCTTTGCAGATACTGTAGACAGTGCAAAAGATGTTTTTGATCAGCGGTTGACTTGTGAAACCCTTCAGAAGAATGAATGAATGCTCCAAATTGGACTTTTCCTGTCTTCCGTCGTGCAGATCTGTATCAGTGAACAGGAGATGCCGGGTGAATCAGTGAATCCTGCAGGTGGAATGCATTATCTTGGGTCTCTATGAGAAGGGAGATGTTTATGCTGACACAATGAGGGTCACATAGGAGGATGTCAGGTTGGATAGACTGTATTTTTCTCAAATACCTTGATCTATTGAAACAGTATTGTATGGTTAGCTCGTCAATATAATGCATTATCAGGATTTAAATACACCGTGGAGAGGTTTATTGTGCAGACTGTACATTATTCTGCTTATTACATGACAACATATTGAGTAACAAAAAAATTAACTGCTGTTCAAAAAGCTGGAGTTGGTATATTATTGATCAAACAAATGCATCATGGGTATATGGAAGTTCATTTTTGTCACTGAACGAAAAATAAAAAAGCTAATTGTGACTTTTTATCTCACAATTCGGTCTTAGTTTCTTTTTTTTAATCTGGCTTGCAAGTCTTTATCCTGCTATTCTGACTTTGTAACTCACAATTCTAAAAAAATACATAATTGCAAGTTTGTATTATGCAGTTCTGAGGAGAAAAAAAACTCAGTTTTTATGGGTTTCCGTATTGCTTAGCATAAGAGATCAAAACATAAAATAATGTCTACAGACATCTAAACAGTTGTGGACATGATTCAAATTGAAATATTTTATTTTATGAGAAGAAAGAGAACTTATACGAAAATGGTACATATTTAAGAGATTATTAATATACAGTTAATTTTTAATAACAAATGTGCAAAACTTTGACATTGCACAGCCACGTATGCAAATAAATGTGTAACAGCCAATGTAATATTATTCCAAGCAATGCTGGTTTCATGGCACTGTGTCAGTGGATCTGTATGTACAAAGATCTTTGAAGCTTATCACAACTATTTTCCTCTTGGATAAACTTATGTTCCATTATGACATCTTCTAGGAAAAAAGAGCGAATCGATGTCTTGAGGAAAAGTTCCAGATAAGTCACCCAGAAAGTGTAGACCTGTATTTTGGTTCAGATCTGCAGCGTTTTGACAGTTACGTACTGGAAAACTGGAGCAAACTTTTGGATGATTCTCCAGTATCACCAGGTGTCTTAAATACATGACTCTCTCAGCTTGTGCGTATATTTATGTGCTCAAGTGTGTGTGTGTGTGTGTGTGTATAAAATCCCCATCTGTTTTCCGATACAAATCGTGGCATGTGTGTATCTCCATTTTAGCCAATTTCCTGATGTTGTGCTGGCTTATAACTCATTCCTTTAAACTCCACAGAAACCACCACACTGCAACTCACATCCAGTGACAGAAATCTGTCCGTCAAATGTGCTTTTTTAAACACGCCTGATCAAACGTCAGAGAGCGAAAACAGGTTGATGTTACTCTTAACAGCTCGTCGACCCAAACTCAGGGCCTCTCTATGTTTAATCTCCATTTTGCGGTTGCGAGCACCTGCTTTTTTTGGGGACAGCGGCGCTTTATGAGACTCCAGCTATGAAAATAAGTGCATGCAGGAGTGGGCCACGTACCGCAGGGCTTTGAAATGCAATTAAGTACTTTCAGCATATGTTACTGCAACAAGAGTGCTACAGCTTTTGAGGACGACTGAGGAGCTGCCAAAGGTTCTTACTGACTGGCCGCGCTCCAGACGTTTGATGCAGCACCCTGTGGATCTGTTGTTCTTGAATGACACTCTTAAACATACTCTCTAACTAAAGTCTATATCGTGTGCATGTGCTTCCATATCCTGGTACATGTTTACGGGGGAAGGAAATCTAAAGTGGTTATGCATGTGTATGTACTTGCTTTGCCTGCAGTTGGTTAATGCGTTACGCTATTGGTTGCAAATTTTTGAGGGCCTGGAGATCATAGGGCCCAGTTTGTGGTGAAATTTGTATGGTAATATAGATAAGCATTCAAAATGTTGTGATCAGTAAGCTTTTTAAAGTTTTTTTTAATACTTATCTTATGCTCGCCAAGGCTGCATTTGTTTGATAAAAAAAAGTAATATTGTGAATTATTATTACAATTTAAATAACACCATTCTACTTTAATATATTGTAAGGTATAATTTATTTCTCTGATGGTAAAAATACATTTTCAATAGCCGTTATTCTTCATGTCATGTGAAATGGTTCTAAATTTATTGGTCAGACACATTTATTTATTTGTTTGTTTGTTTGTTTGTTTGTTTGTTTATCAGTAAACCATGATACATGGTTATATCAGAATTATGTGATGAATAGAATCTTCAAATGTATAGATTTTTATTATAAATGTCTTTGTCACTTTTTTATAAATCCTTACTTAATAAATCTTCGTTTCATTTTAATTAAATTCAAACATTCACAATGCTTTTACCACATTGCAGCAATTAAATACATTTTTATTTGTTATAATATTTACTGAATTCAAAAGTGAACTTTTTTTTATAATAATAATAATAATAATTTGTAAAAAAGTCTCATTGGGTCTCATTCACTAAACATGCGTGCGCACAAATTTTTGTGAACGTTTTCACGAATAAATCGAATAAACGAATAAATCACCCTACATATAATTAGATATGTTATTTAAAGTGTGGGTGAAAAGTAACTAGACATTAAAAAAATGATAATAAAGTTAGATTAGAGGTCTAATTATACAAATAGTTAGATATAGATTAATTATCGTTAAAGTTATTTTTCTTTGACTTTTGTTCCGGTGCCATAATTGTCTTTCTCTGTACGAGTGCCGCTTTGCGGAAAGCCCTTATATGGAGCTGGTTTGGGGATGTATTATGCAAATTACTAACCTTGTGCACGCGGGCGCTTATTTAGAAGACTCCAAATTCACTGACAGAAGAACGAATTTAAGAACAAGCTCATGTGCGTATGCACGTTTTGTGAATTAGGCGGAAAGTTTTCGTGAGAAGTACAAACGTGTGTATAAATACGAAAAACTTGCGCAATTATTAGTGAATAAGACCCACTGACTTTGTTTTGTAATTATTGTATTTTCCCCCAAATTTTCATAAATTATGACCAAATTTCAGTCTTCAGAATTTAAGGATTCAGAAGACCCAGAAAATAGTGCGTGACAACATTTATACATTTTTGTGTCCACAAGCCATCTTTGACCTAGTAACAATTAAGATTACTGCCCTCTCGCCTCCCTTTTTTAAGTCACTTGGGTAGAACTTTTACAATATAAGCGATCTATTAACACACAAATAATAGGTGTCTCAGGTTTCCTGCAGAGACAATGGCAGCTTATAGTAAAGGGATTTTCACAGTCTGATGGGAACCTCGCAAAGATATGCTGGACGAGCACGATCCCAGGGTAAGATATCAGAATAGGGAAAGGTGATCAGCTCTGGCTTATTCAGCAGGGGTTTCATGTTCCACAGTCCTCGCTTGCATACAGAGGAGTGGAAGAGAAAGCTTTTGTACACGAGTGCAGTTGAGTCAGCATGTATCAGCATGGTGCGTTTGTGTTGTAACTGCATCCTACAGCTGAGTCTGGTGCTCATAAAACAGACTCTCCAGATTCCAAAGCGAGAACTGGATTCGACACCAAATTCACAAGTGATCTTTGTTCATCGTAATGATTCATGTTGGAGGCTGTGTTTAAAATATTAGGGTAGATGACATTTTGGAGTATCTTTTTTTTATCTGAACAAGCTTTGAAGATAACAGTTTATTTTTGGGTCTTTTAAGTAGTTACTTATTAGTATGCACATAAGTAGAATATTAGCCATTTATTAGTAGTAATTAAACATATATTAATGCATTATTCAACATAACCTTACTCTACATCTGTAATCCTACCCACTACCAAACATACTGTAACAACTACCTTACTAACTAGTAATATGCAGAAAACTAGACATTTATTGAGGGAAAAGTCATAGTTAATAGAGAATAAGTGTCCCCTGTTCTAAAGTATTACTGTTTTGTATTGTTTGATCAGAATTTGAATTGATTAAAACTGAATTTTTACAAATAGATGACTCTGTAACCTGGTGCTTTTTAATTAATTGCTCAGAAAGACTTATGTAATTATTAGCATGTGCAATTATCTGTACAAATCTGACTTAACAACTACCTTATTAACTATTAATAAGCAGCAAATTAGGAGTTTATTGAGGCAAAGGTCATAGTTAATGGTTTGTTATAGCAAGAATTGGACCTTAAAGTGTGACCGCAAGTTTTATTGCTTCAGAACTGAAAACATCTAAATGAATGCTCTGTGTGTGTATGTGTGTGTGTGTGTGGTAATTGACAATGTTCATAACTGTGACTGAAATGACTTAAATAAAATGTTATTTTTTGGTATGACATTTGTGATAGATGAAGTTTTGCTGATCATCCACCCCCACCATATACCGTTTCTTAAAATTAGCCAGTTGTTTTATGAATCCCTGCACACTGTGAATATTTTTTTTACAAATCCTCAGATTTCACGTAGTATGCCAACACATGACTCCTAATTGCTTGCATTTTTCTTAATGTGGTTTCAAGTCTTTTTATCCACCCCGTTTTAAATGTTTTATGAGTTGTTTTCAAATTCACGCTTTATTTAAATTCGGGCGTGGTGGCGTTTTGATCATGAATCCTTTACAAAGCCTTCTGTCCCCAGTCAAATTTTTCCCATAAAAAGAGAAAGCCTTTCTTTTCAGCCGATGAATAATGGACTGAAGGATGGTTGTCTGCTTTGTTATTGATTTTCTCTTGATTCCTGACAGGAAGAAGTGTGAACTTCTGGGTAGGTGATGGCACACAGTTTGTGGAATCCATGTCCGTTTAGTTGTTTTCTGTCTGTGTGGCCCATGCTAGGCTAAAGCTAATCAAACACCAAGTACCAGACTTCCATCTGGCTCTCATCAAAGCACAACATTCATTTGAACAAACTTCAAGTGGCAGAAACTAATTAATTAAAAAGTTTCAGCACATACACTGTGTTGAAGAGCTGACTATTTATTATCGGATGTACATCCACACACAAGTGTATGTTGAATGTCTTTTTTAAAATCTTCAATCACACACACACACACACATCCCCTCGCTGCCCCACCCAGTAAATCCTCTCCAGTTTTGGTTTCCTCCGCTTTTTGAGTGATCTCATCATTACCTGCATTTTTGCCTAATGTTTCCCACCTGCCTGTGTTTATCTGCGTTTTCTGACCTATCACCCACTCCATGTTTGGACCGACTGAGAGGATGAAAGCTGAGAAGCCTGTCAGGCCATAAAGCGGCATGTTACGAGCCCACACTCATGTTGGGGAGGTTTTCACTGTAATTACTCCTGTTTTCTCTTCACAAATGAAGAACAGAGCAAAAGAGGTGGAGGGAGAGAAAATAATGCAGGTGGTCTGAAGAAACTTTGACGTTTTGCGATGCAGCTGAAGTTGCGTCAGATCTTTTCCTTCGTGTTTTTAAGGGAATCCAAATGAAATGGATTATGGAAAAACAAAAAAACAAACATAAAAAGTGGGGTGGGGTTCCATGGATTGTTTTATTTGATTGGATGGAGCTTGAGATGGACTTTAAGGAATGGGCGGAGTTTAAGCTGATACAATAATTGGAGATGTCTGACATTTGTCACCAGAAAGTTTTTGCTTTATTCAAAAATGACGTTTTTTTAAGTTTTATTAAGTAGTTGAATCATTTGTGAATGAATCAGTCAAACTGTTTCTTTAACCAGAACAGTATTCACTGAAACGATCTGACTCTTTTACAATATGTTACCAAGCTTGAACAAGTTCTGACACTGAAAGTGAAAAGTTTCACCATGTACAGTATGAAGATTTTATTGATTTTCTCATTTTCTCATTCAGATCCCACTGTATCGCTTCCCAGCAGCCCCTACGGCAACTGAGAGGCAGCAAAATTACTGCTTGTGCTTTTATTGCTGGATAATTGTTATTATTATCATCAGACAGAGGCGTTCACACACCAGTTTCAGAGGAGACATGACCTTGTACCTCAGAAAGCACTGAAAAGGTTTAAAGTTATAAATGCAGATTCATGGTTTCATCCCTTTTATACGGGCCGCTGAGGGGCAGCAGGTGCCATTGGTATGATAATATAAGAACTGCGATGCCTCAGGTCACATCTAACCCACACGCATTTTCACTCTTAAATGGTTAATTAACCCAAAAATGAAAACTTGCTGATGCTTATGTCTTTCCAAACCTGTATGACTTCTGTATTGTTTTTGTGCACACACTGAGAGTGAAAGGGGTCTAAAAACAACACTGGCCCTATTTTCATTGAATTAATAAAATATCAAATATTAATTTATCTTATGTTCCACAGTTATAGCTCTTTTTAGTGTTTAATGTAAGTTGGCAAAGTGGTCTATTAGTTCCACCAATAGATTATAGTTAGTGGCGTATATCATTTTTGACTGGAATGAAAACAAGGCTGTGAGGGATACAGTGTGTGAGGTACAGTGTGTTCTTGGTTTGTACTGTTGTAAAAAAAACATGGCAGTGGTTTTAATGAAACATCTTTCCAAAACTCTTAAAAATACTATTAAAAACAGTTTTGAAAATTGTTTTCCTAATTGCATGTTATCATGCACTCACATTTACAGCAACATTTACTTCTGTTGCATAATTGTCACAGGTAATAATTTAAAATTGCCTAGAGCAAGACAAGCGGACAGTGCTGTTTTATTTTATTTTTCTGCATCTATACCACAATAAATACAGCCTGATATTTTTACAATTATTTTTTATTTTTAATTAAAATTATGTTATTTTATTTTGCATGTTTACAAGATAAAAATTGCAAGAGTAATGTTTATACGTTTAAAATTCATTTAAATGAATGATATTCGAAGCAAAGTTAATCAGTTGATGTACACTGTTGAAAGTGCTGTTATTTTATTTTATTTTAATTCAAATACTTTTTAAGACCGCTGTATATACACCATAAATATTTACATCTCTTTCCTTGCTTTCTCTGTCTCACACTCTTTCACTGGCTCCTTTGTCTCTTTTTCTCTTTATCCATTATTATTATTTTTCATCCTGAACGTGATGAGACAGAGGACAGTACTGTGGGCACTTATCCCTGCCAGCTGGTATGGAACTAATCAGAGCTGAAATATTTCTCATTAAAGTAGGGCCTCACTCTCCTTGTGCTGTGTGTGTGTCTGTATATGTAAGTGTGTGTGTGTGTGTCTATCTGTCTGCAGATATGGCTGTATGACAGGCGGGAATAACTCTGTGACAGGTTTATTGGAGAAAGTCTGTGTAGGGCTGAATTACAGTAGACTGTCTGACCCTACATATAGAGAGATCACGCAAACACAGTAGCAAAATTACTGAGCCGGTCTCACACACACACATTCCAAGAGAAGGATTCATTGCATGATACAACAAGATCCGTGTCGTGATTGTGGTTTTATGACTGTGGAGAGATCGAGTGTGTTTGTCACTGTGTGATCTTTGTGATCATCACGTTCATGAGACTCATCCAGAAACCGCAAAGAGGAACTGGAGATTAGCTGAATCAGCGCGTGTCTGATTGCAGATCGTTGAGCCGTGTGGCAGTAAGAGGGTCCGTGAGAAATGATCCCACGCTCACCCTCTTCTTCATTACCCTTCATCCTCCAGTGATCACAGAGCTATGCTGCTAGCCTGCCAGTTTACAGGCTTAAAGCAGGACAATTGAGGTCTGGGGGGGGAGTGTGGAGTGAATTCTGGGTAACGTGAGAGAGACGGTGATTATGTCGGTGGTACATTGTGTGAGATAATAAAAGAAGAATAGGAATGTACAAAGTTTGCTTCCCAAATGAATTGCTCAAATTAAGCAGTTATTTTTATTAAATCAAAAACATGAAATTTGATCAATCCAACCTGATTCCTAAATGACATATCGTTTGATTCCTAAATGATAGACTCTTATGACCAAGTGATATCCCTTTTAGTGAATCAAAAACATTTAGCCTGATTCCTCAAGAATGACTCTCATGAGTCTGTATTTTTAATGAATCAAAAATATACAACATGACCAGTATAGCCTGAATACATTTCTGCAGCACCGTTATTATGTAACTTGCTTCACATTTCATGGTAGTTTCAAAGTAAAATGTCCACTGAGTGGCGCTAAAACGCAAGTTCAATATGTAGCCCTGGCACATTTTTGTTACGTTGATATAGGCACGTATTGCTGTGTTTGTGTTTAATTGCTTCAGGTATAAATTGTGTAAACCTAAATCTACCCAATAGTGTAAACAAACATATTTGTTGATGCAGCCCTGCTATTTTAACTTCCTTAATGCAGATTTGAGCTTAACGGGGTTCGAACCGGAGCTATTCATCTTTAAGCTTATGCATATGCAGCTGATATGTGGCGCTAACGTTCAAATATATCAGTTGAATTGTGTGAAAAGGAATAAAAGTTATGGGAGTTTTAACTAGTGTTCATTTCAATTTTCAACTACTGACTTAATGTTCTCTCTCTATAGGAAACATTGAGTTGTGACATCCACCAGCAGAGTAAAACCTGGTCACGCTAATCAGCCAAACTCATTTTGCTAATTATGCAAATTGCTGTTTTGGGACAGTTCTTTTAATTAATCGTTCAAAATAAGACTGACTCACATGTCATATGAATCAGTGTTAACAAATTATTCCATCAGAGCGGGTGTAGATTCTCCCTGCTGCAAAATAAATAAATACATGTAGAAAATATTGATGGGTAGCAGATTTTAAAACCACGCTTTAAAATACATTTCCAATGATGCAGCGGAAACTAGCAAGCTCTTGTAAGTAGTCTTGAAAATGCTAGTTTGTTGAAATCCAGTTCGGTGAATCAGAGGTAGAGTTAGAGAGAAAAATGCTGACTCTTGAGAAACACTGGGTTCTGAAGAAAGAGAAAATGATTCATGAAAATAAAAAGAGAGAAAGTGAGGGCCAAATATGGAAACCCCTGAGTAAAGATTACAGGCCTTTTCGGCCTCCTCTATTCCAGCAGGATCAGAGAAATACCCGAGAGACAGAGAGAGGGAAGGATAGATGGAGGCTTTAGAAGAGATGGTTTTAAGGTTCTTGACAACAGGAGATGGAGGAGACTTGAAGTCCGAGTTTGCTTGAACAGAATGTGCTTTTATTGTTTGTGTTGATTCTGAGAGTAATTTTACAAGACATGGTATTAAATGTGAGGAAGAGAACAAATTAGCACCAGATGCTGCTGAGGTCTAAAGATTATTCCTCAAGTCTTTCAGCCTGTATGTCCACTCTTCAAGAGATGCTGTGTTATGAATTTTATTTATTTTTTAATTTCTTACTGTAAATATATTAAAACTTAATTTTACTTAATATTCACTGCTAAGAGCTTCATTTGGACAACATTAAAGGTGATTTTCTCAATATTTAGTTTTATTGATATTTTGCACCCTCACATTCCAGATTTTCAAATGGTTGTATCACAGCCAAATATCCTATCCATAAAAATATGCCTTAAACCAACAACACTGACCATATATCAGTGGAAAACTTATTTATTTAGCTTTTTAGATGATGTAGAGATCTCAGTTTTGAAACATTAACGCTTATGACTGGTTTTGTGGTCCAGGGTCACATAATTCAGACTATTATGTTGCGAGAATTGTTTGTTGCAAGTGTATTTCAGTGAAAAAGGACATGGTCACTTTAAAGGAATATAGTTTATATTACTAAAATGATTTGGTAATCTTTTAAAGTTCAGTTTGACTATTTTTTTTTTCTGGGAGGTTTTTATTAAGTTGTTTAAAAGAGACTTGTTTATCTTAAATAATTGTTTTGTTCTTTAAAATCTGGTTCTTGAGGCGTACAGGTGTGCCAGAGGTCTTTTCTCCCTAGAGGTGGCTTTGATTTACATTTGAGTAAAGCCAGATTAAAGTTCTGACACATTGGTTGAAAAGTAAGATGGCTGGCTTTGGTTCATGCGGTTTTTGTCTTTGCTCCACATGATTTGTTGAGGCCCACAACAGAAACATATGCCTGAGGTAAATCACAGTGGTGTGGTCCTGTCAAACCCAGCACAAAACCCTGTCGTTGCTGTATATGAAAACAAGCTCTTGAAATGCGCCGGCCAATTATAAAGCCAAACCGGAAGAAAAATTCCTCTCTGGCACATAAACGTGTAACTTCAGTTCAAATACTTTAGAATATTAATAAAATGGGTGGATATGGCGCTCCTGTGTGGAGTATTGTATTTCTGTAATTATTAGCATTGAAACCTGTTAGCAGTTTCATCTCTTCCTGTCTTAGCGATTGGGGATTTAGAGAATTAAACTAGTGGAGCTTATTTTCTCCATACCGGGACCAGAATTCAATCAGTAAGAGCCAAATGCGAGACAAATTGGCAGTTGGAAAGTAGCTTTTTTAGGCTTACATGTTATGTTTCCACTATATACTATACATTTTATGCAGTTAATGCAAATTACCAAGTGACCTTCCTTACATACAGTGTAGATGACATTGCTTTTGTATTATATTTGCTGGTTAATAGACTAGTATTCCTTCTCACATGCGTATAATAATATACACATGCAAAGGCTTGCATTGACACACACACACACACACACACAGAGGGAGAGAGAGTCTGACATTCACAAACACACACTCAGCAGTAGGCAAGATTAAATTGGACTCTCAGGCTGCCAATATTGAGGTCGGAATGTTAATGAGAGTTCTCTATGGGGACACATTAAGAAAGAGAAATGGAGAGAGAGCATAGTATGTTGTGAGCTTCGGCCTGTGGTTTCTGTATACAGCTCCTCAGAGCCATCGATAAAGAGATAATCATGAATACAGAGAGAGAGAGAGAGAGAGATGCATGCTCATTATTTCATATTGATGCTGAGTCAGAGGCTGAGTCTGCCTTTAGCTACTGTTCTAATGCTCACAGACATTATTTTGCTCAAGCCTGCCACAAGCTGGCAGACTGAAGCACTGCAGTTTGACTGTATGACACAAATACATTCTTTACCTAGGCTCCAAAGTGTTTAAATTATGGAGAATATGTCCCTTAATATATTAAAATAGTCCAAAAGGCTCTATCTAAACTTACAAACGTTACATGAAGATCAACTCAAATCTCTTTCCCCTGTTTCCTTCTGCAGAAAAGCTCTACAATTCAACCGGACGTGAGCTGCGAAGAGCGCTGTTCTCTCTCAAGCAAATCTTTCAGGTGAGCTTTCCCACTTTGACTTAGCGTTAGCGCAGAGCACCTGCTAATGTCTTTTTGTCAGCAGCACATGTGGGTGAGTATGTGTCTGTGTTTTCATGCATGTTTCAGCTGTACGGCTGTGCTGGAATTTCTCTCACTGCACAGAAATTGCCAGATACCAAAGCTGGAGTCTCCATCATTGATTGATTTTAAAGATGTGCTGGAAGCTACTGTTTTTCCTCTAGAGAAACCATGTCGGACCACCGCATTGTGTGTTTGTATGAGATTAAATGTCTTTCCACTAAAGTTTTACCATTTTTAATGGCAAAAGCACCTGAAACTTTCACACCTGTCAACAAGTGTGTAATTTAAACCTGCCAGAGGCTATGCATAAGCACACACAAATACTCTGGAGCAGAAACAAACATAAACATAGATGCTAGCTTTGTGAAAGAATATATACACAACTTTGCTGGGAAAGCTGCTGAAATGTAGCTTGTCAGGCTACAATCTACCCTACAATCTAGTTAAACAACAGTAAAGCTAACCTTTTTAGGCTAAAAACTAATTAGCTACAGTACAAAATGCTAACAAAAATAGCTAATTACATATGAAGCTAAATAAGAGCATATATGATTTAGAATTTAATTAGTGCAGGTACAAATTAGTATTTTGAATGAATTAAAGGGTTAGTTCACCCAAAAATGAAAATTCTGTCATTAATTACTCACCCTTGTGTCGATCCAAACCCAGAAGACCTTCGTTCATCTTCAGAACACAAATTAAGATATTTTTGATGATGTCAGAGAGCCACCTGTCCCTCAATAGACAAGAATACAACTGAAATAATCCTAGATCCAGAAACGTAGCAAAAACATTGGTAAAACAGTCCATGTGACATCAACTACAGTTTTGTGATGATAGGAAAATCCTTTTTTTTGCGCAAAGAAAACAAAAATAACATCATATACTCAACCATTCTTCTTCTATGACTTGTGTCTTCCATCATTTTAGAGAATATTACTGCGTAAGCCTACACACAAACATATTACGTACATGCGCGCGCTTTCACCCAGATGTAAACAAGGCTGATTATGTCAAATACGTTAAAGCTTGCGTATACTGGGCGTTGAGATACTCTCTAAAATGATGGAAGACATAAGTGACGGGAAAAGTGTGAATTATGTTATTTTTGTTTTATTTGCGCAAAAAAGTATTCTCATAGCATCGCAAAAGTGAGGTTGAGCCACTGATGTCACATGGACTGTTTTATGGATGTTTTTGCTATGTTTCTGGATCTGGGATTATTTCAGTTGTGTTAACTGTCTATAGAGGGACAGGTGATATCATCAAAAATGTCTTCATTTGCGTTCTGAAGATGAACAAAGGACTTATGGGTTTGGAACGACGTGAGGGTAATTAATGACAGAATTTTCATTTTTGGGTGAATTAACTGTGTAATATTGTTAAATCTAAACAGAATTTGCTAATATATGCAACCGAACAATTATTACAATCACACTATTTGTCTTAATAATTGAGTCAGAAACTATAGGAGCTTGTTTTTCTTCATTAGTGACTATCAAAAATCACTGGAACAACATGACATTACCTACACTTCTACAAAACTCCCAAAAATGTAAATGTATATAAAATTGTTTTTAGAACATGAAAGTAAACACACACACACACACACACACACAAACAAACACACAAACCAAAAACGTTTAATCCTTTTCAAACAAAATTATAATTACTGATACTGAGATTACAATGAATAATGTCTTATATTTCCACAGTTCTTTCCACAATACTATGTTATGACCTGAAAGCACCATTTTTAATATACTGTAGTGCATTATTTGTAAACTTGCAATTGTTGGCTTTTGCATTACATAGTAAACTTGCTTGGTAGCTCACCCGGTACAGCATTGTAGTTGCTAAAAAAGTATGGGTATGAACACCATGTAACACAATAAGTCCTTAAAAGAGCTCCAAGACTTGTAGAAGTGAGCTAAAATGACATTGTTACTTCAGAAAATGCTTTTTCATTTAATGGGTGGGGTTTAGCGTAGATGGTATGTCATTTCAAAAGTGTCTAGTGCTTCTAATTTGACATTTGATTTTCAAATTACAGCAATGTTTACAACAACCAGATTGTTTGAATGACTATAAAAAATTCATCAAGGAAATTTGCCACATGAACTTTTTTAAGCTATGTTTATTGTAAAATACTGTAAATTAAAAAGACGAGATACAAAGTTGCAATCTTTAGCTTATGGGTGATATAACATCACAATAATGAAAAACAAATAAATTAAAAATTGACAATGCCAAACTGTAAAATACAAAGTTGCAATTGTTAGCTATACAACTGCAATAGTGAGATTTAAAGTCATAATTATGAGGCATAAAGTCACAATTAGTGGAAACAAAGTCATAGTTGTGAGATATGTTGAATTTGTGAAATATACAGTCAAACTGTAAGGTAAGTGCAAGTCACAATTACAACAAGGCACAATTACAAGAAAGTAAGTCAAACTTTTTTTGAGACATATAATAAAATCAGTTTGTTAAATATATAGTTGCAGTTGTGGGAATTAAAATCACAACTCTGATATAAAAACTGTTGGAAAAATTAGTTTGCTACTGTTTTAAAAACAGCTGCTGCTTAATTGTAGTTTAGTTAGTAACAGTGCTACTTTTAGTTAGCTACTCCCACAACACTGACACACACACACACACACACAGAGCCAGGACTTGGACAGAATTCCAATTCAGCAGTTCCATTTATTGAAACCGATCTCATAATCCTCCTAATCCCCCTGCATTTTAATCTAAGATGTATGAATCACTTGAGAACATTATGTATGAGCAGTCATCTGATTGATCGCTCGACTCAGGAAGAATTGTGGTAAGAATTGCATTTTTCATGCTGTCGTGAGTTTAAGTATATTTCGCATGTGCCGTAAAGTGCATTTCTCCAGACTTGGGCATACTGTGTCATTATAGACTGGCTGTGCCAATATAAATTCCACAAATCCAACACCCCTAATCATTTTCAGATCAGCCAATAGGGTGTGTCCATGCGGATCCCAAAGCAGAAGAAATAAGCAAGGAGCCTGTTTCACTTCCACACATGACACAGGATGGAGGAAGGATGCGTGCTGTAATTGGAGAATTAGTGAAGTGTGCCCAGCCATGGGCCTGTGTGCGTGCGAGTGCCATAAATCAAGCAGAGACATGTACTGCTCCTCACACCTCTTCTACAGTGTGTTTAATGGGCTCTTTACTGCAGGGGAGCAGTCGATCAGCACTTAGCAACCCAAATTTACTGAAGCCCAAACAAAAAGGGTTTCCATGGATAGGAAGTGAAAAGGATTTAAAACTGTAAGTGTGCAGTGAGGGAGCTCTATAGGGACGAGTCCAAGACAGCTCTATAAAACAACACACTCTGCAGAAGTGCGTTTAAATATCTCTGCAGCTTAGCTTTAAAATATATCATAAAGTAGGTTTTGCAAAATGCAGTAATTACAGTATATGAAATATACTGATGTTATTTTAAATTGCTATATTTTATATGAATTTTAGATTAATAATTGCATAGGTAATTGTATATTACAGTTTAATAGGTTTTAAATGAATTGTTGTCTTTTTCTAAGATGACCTTTAAATCGTTCATAAAGGCATGTTGGGCTATTTTTCAGGTTATTTTAAGAAGTTCCCAGCACCTGGTGGACAGAGAGTTTGCAGAACAATGTAACATGTGTTGGTGTAGGAGGAGAAGTCTTTAGGGAGCATAGAGAAAATGCTGACAGAGCGTTTGACAGATAGGAATTCATAAGCTTCAGTTTGGGCTGTGTCAGTTGAAATCAAGCCCATTTTTGAAAACACAACTGGGCCTTTCTACAGTTCTGTTTGGTCATCCTGAAGGTGTGTTGCAATAAAACACTATATTTTTGGTCATATTATGGAGTATGATTTTCTTGATTTCTGTAGGATGTATTAATTTTGAGATGCATTGATATATGTCTTTGCGTAGATTTTGTATTTCTTCTGGGTATTTCGTACATATATTGAGTTTCTGCTGCTTGTGTTGCTTTTGCAGGATGATAAAGATCTGGTGCATGAGTTCGTGATGGCTGAAGGACTCACTTGTCTTATTAAAGTGGGAGCTGAGGCTGACCAAAATTACCAGAACTACATCCTCAGAGGTACCATGTCACCACACATGAATATATAGATATATATTCAATACATATAAAATAAGCACTTTAGATGTTCAAAAGTTTGGGATCAGTGATTTTTAAAAAATAAATTAGCAAGGATGCGTTGAGCTGATAAAAAGTGACAGTAAATTGTCAAATGACGTTTAAAAAGTTTGGATTCATCAAAAAGCAGTACAGTTTCCACAAAAATATTAAGCTCCATTTAAAACATTATTTAAGTACATTTTAAAATATATTAAAAGGCAAAGCATTTTAAATTGTAATAGTATTTCACACTTGTTTTAGTGTATATTTACTGTATTCTTGAACATACAAGAGACTTTCACCCACCCCCTCCTTCCCCCCAGCCAAAAATGTTGCTTAATTTTTCTTACGGTAAGTGACAAGCTATATGTTTAAATAAACACATGTTATTCAAAGTTAGTCAACTTATTTTTTTTTTTTATTTAAATGTAGCTAAAATGTACCACTTACCTTAAAATGTTTTGTAAATTCAAAGAATCATTTTTTTTCAGTGTGTATCAACCCCAAACTTTTGTCGAAACATTCTAATATAAGAAAATGTCAAACTGACTTCCTTGATCATTTACAATATTTCAAATGAACTGCTAAATCAGAATTTTGAATGCATTTTCTGAAATGTACAGTTGCAGCTGATTTATGGAAGTGAATTAAACTAACCAACATTTTGAATTAAATTGATTGACTTAATAATTGATTGCGAGTTTCAGAACAAGGAAATATTGTGGAATTAGTCTAAAAACTGCACTAAAATACTTATAATATTAATATTATATGTATATATTTTTAAAATTCAGTATGTATCTCCAACTTTTCAGCAGAATTGGAAGTTTAAAACAGTAATAAAATGAATAGATTTAAAAGGGTAATTGCTTTGAACTGTATGGTTTACAATGAGTGTTCACTTAAATATTTGTTGTGACTGTCTTTACATTATGCCTCATTATAACTACAAACCACTAACACTATACCACAATACCAAACACCTATACATCCAGACCACATCACAAGGAGTTAAATTACTACAACACAAAAAAACTTTTTCCACCCAGCACTATTAATTGACAATAAAGCATCAGAATGTCTTCCTTTCCTCAGAGGGAGGGGTGCCAGGGGGGTTGTTGAAATTCGGTTTACGATCTGCAACATCCTGCCAGGCCTTTTTATTGGGCGCTTAAGCATGTGGGCCCTGCCCTCTCGCAGTCGGCTGTGAAATACAGATGACCTCTTGGGGAGGGTTTCCAGCCCCCTTTAGACCCTCCCCATTGGCCTCCAACCTCATCCCCAGGCAGAGGAAGCTCTTAGCGGCCTGTTAACATGCCTGACCCTTCACCTCACATGCATGGGGAGAATAAATTAGCCAGGGCAACCAGGAGCAACGCGTTTGTTAATGGCAATTATTGGGGTCACTGAACGATGTGCGTGATGGTGCATTTCTGTGCTCATTTTGTTTGTGAACGCGCACACGAGTGGTTACATCTGAGCATCTGAAGCGTGTTTGTGTGGTATACTCGTATGTTTAAGCTTGAGGGTATCAGCTTCCCTTTTTAAAAGCTTGTTTGTGCATGTGGGTGGCAGGGCGTCTGTGTGTATACAAATGTGTATACAAATACACAAAAGCAGAACATTACATTAGAGCCGTATGACGTACTGTATTTACTGGATGCATTGTTAGGAATCTAGTGTAAGCTGCTCTGGCCTGTTATTACTTTTATTCTTCACTTTGAATAGCTATAGTTTTTATCACTATAGTAAAAAAAAAAATCTAGAACTTTGAATGCATAAAGGATCTGTGGCTAGTTGGATGTTGTGCAATTATGGGATTGATGAGATATATGGTTACAGAGCAATTATTCAAAATTTTAACTCCACTATGCCATTTTTTTATGTAAATACTTCACATGCAAGTCTCTTTCTTTGTGGGAAGCAAATGTGCCTCTGTGAATTATAAGTTTCACCTTTTTTAAAAAGTATTTTATATTCTTATCAGGAGTGGATCATAGTTTTTTGAACATCATTGTTGGGAGTGATTTTTTTTATAAGTGCAAAATGAAAATAGATTTGTTGAGTAAAGCAAATTATGAGAAAGTCACTGCAGTTGCAAGGACATTAATGACATGATTTCACAATGATTGATAGGGATTGGCAAGGAATATAAAGCGACAGGTATCCATATAAATCAGTTTTATCTGTACATGTTATGTATGTGTATTATATGTAACAGTAACAGTTTTTTAAATGTCTCTCATCAAGGATTATTTTATTTTTTATTTTTTTCAGTTTTTTTTTTGTGTTCATGGTTTGATTTTAACGTATAGCACTTTGATTAGTCTTGTGGCTGTTTTTAAATGTGCTTTATAAATAAATGAACTTGAACTATTGTGCAATGTTATTGCACTTTAAAATAACTGTTTTCTAATTAAATATGGGAACTCTACTTACTCTAGTCTTCAGTGTCATATGATCCTTCAAAAATCATTGCAAGATAATGATTTGATTCTTAAGAATAAACATTTATCATTATTAATGTTAAAAACAGTCATGCTGTTTAGTATAGTTTTGTGGAAATCATGATACTTTCTGAACAGAAATTTCAGAATTAGATCTTAGATTGAACAGAAATATATGTATTTTGTAATCTTGTAAATGTGCATTCTTGCTGAATAAAGCAAGCGTAGCTTTACTTCTGACAGGTCACGTGAGTCAAGTTTGCATCAGCTGACTCTCAGTTTATCCACTTCTACCTACAGGAATACAAAGTCTGTTTACAGAATTCCAAGATAAGGTCTATTCAGTATTATTCAGCAGCTTTATCGCTTGCTCATGAGCTAATTACCCTCCTCCATCCCCAGCTCCACCTTTCATCACAGTCAGAACTTGGCTTTCTGATACAGTATGTTTCCCCAAATCAGACCCAAATGCCATTTATAACATTAATGATATATTTTTGTTTTGTTTAGTTGAACAAAGTTTACCATATTTTATTCATGACAGGCTGCATGGATGGGCAGAGAAGTTTTACCCACCAATCCAAGCTATATGCTAAGTCTCAATCATTTTGACGGTAGTGGTCCTAACAGTTTTTTAAAAAACATTTTCAGAAACAGAATGTTTTTTGACCCCAAACTTTGAAATGGTTGTTTATGTTTTTTTGATTGTTTGTTGGAGCAAAAAGCTTCATGAATTCAGTCTTCATGCTCTGTGGGAGAGCTGAAAGTGATTTCTTTACTGGCTGCTGCTTGTTTATAGTCAAAGCAGTTGGATTTACAGGGTCAGGGACTGACGACAGACACCTAAACACTAAATCCGCATGTTGAGACTTACTGGCAGTCTGTACGATTTACAGCCTGTCTGCAATGACAGCGGCTTTCTGTAACACAAAAACAAAGCTACACATTACTCCCCATAGTATAATATTTCAGCTAGCTCAAAATTGGAATACATTTTGTGCATATGAAAGAACGACTGGTACAACAGTTACGCTAGACCTTCCCTACAGAATGTATTTTTCTCGATGTGAAAGTTCTTCAGGTGTTTTATAGAGTGAAATAGGCAGTAACAGTGCGGCTATTCCTTTTTAGACTTCCACATGTATTTCCTAGTTTCCACACCCAAATGATTCATGCTGCTGCTATGCTTTTATGGACTCTCAGTAAGTCTCAGCACACCTTTGGGTAACAGGATGCCATAATTATCTCAAACTGAGCCTGCATGCTTCTCTAAAGATTTGTCGTGCGTCCCTTATACTGTATTTACAGCTAAATTAGTTTCGATATAAAACACACAGTTGAAATGAAGTTGCATTGTCCTGGTGGGACCTGATTTCAATGTGTTTACTTGCAATCAGTGCTTGTGCCCTGGTTATAGGTTTGAACCCACATTGACACAAACAACCCAGTTGATTAAGACGCCAAATGCCAAACTCCCATCTGGGGCAGACCGAAACTGAAAGAGAATGAGAGATACAGTGAGAGAGATCAAGAGGATGATGATGATGACAAGCTGTCTAAATGATAGCTTCAATCCATTCCCGCTCATTTGCGCTTTGTTTACTTCATTTGTCTCTGTTTTTGGTGTTTTTGTGCGAGTTGGTTGTTTGTTTGGAATGGATTGGTCTGGCTGTGGGAAAGAGCTGCTGTTGGAGACTCTCTTCTCTGCAGCATGGATGTAACCTGGCTCACAGATGACCTAGTTTCTCATAACCAGAAGAAGAAACACACGCTGCGGTGATCTTTTCTTTCCAATGTTCTTTTGGGGAACATGCACACATGTATACTGCAGACCACATTGAAAATGTGTTATTTGTTCATCTGAATCTGGAAATAACCAAAATGGTTTTTAGACTGAAAGTTCTGGTGACATTTAATGTGTTTAAAGCTCCACTCAGCAGTTTATTTTATGTTGTGCTGGCTGATAAGAAAATTTTTGTCTAACGCATACTGACACCTAGTGGTGTGGATGAAGCACCAAAACACAAATGTGTTTTTGGCTACTGATGTAGAAATGTAGTATTTACAGTGAGCCATTATTATTATTTTTTTATTTAAGCGAAAGTATCTAATAAACTTATATTCTGTCATGAATTATTTACAATCATGACATTGCAAACCCGTTAGACCTTTGTTCATCTTTGGAACACAAATTAAGATATGTTTGATGAAATCCAAGACCCTGCATAGACAGCAACACAACTGATATTCAAGACCCAGAAAGGTAGTAAGGATATTGTTTAAATAGTCCGTGTAACATCATTGGTTCAGCCTTATTTTTATGAAGCTACGGGAATGTAATATATACAGTAGTATAAATAAATACATATAAATTAATTTAGACCATATAACTTAGTGATTGCTATCGGGATGTGAAAGAGACCTTCAACGAGCAATGTTTTTGAACCAAATCACCTACCCTGCATTTAATTTGTTTTTCGAAGATGAACAAAGATCTTACAGGTCTTGCCTAATGTTTTTGAATCTGTTCCGATATGGTAAGTTGTGTAGTGTATTACTGTAATGTTGTCGCTCTCACTTCTCAGCGACAAGGAAGGCAGGGAGACTTGAACTTGGCGAAACAGGAAACATTTAATAACAAAACACGGAATACAAGGCAGCTGACGAAAACACGAAGACAAACATTACATAGAATCAACGACTGACACTGAACAATATACAAGGCACGGTTTAAATGGAGACAGGAACAATGAGGAAAACACAAAACACCTGGGATACACGGCTGGCAGGGGAATAAAACACAAATGAGGTGGGCAGGACTACAAACAAGGCCAGACACGTGTATACAGAATCAAAACAAAAACAAAGACGGCACATGGACA
>JAUMHE010000068.1:8454049-8481108 GCA_032359235.1 Enteromius mattozi | reverse complement strand
AGGCAGTTCTGAAGGTGAAAGGGGGTCAAACACCGTATTAGTATGGTGTTCCTAATAATCCTTTAGGTGAGTGTATATATATGTATATATATATATATATATATATATATATATAGATATTTTTTTCAGAAAACCTGCTCAGTCTAAAATCCACCAAACTGTACCCTCCATGTCATTCCGGTAGTCTTGCAACTGTGCACGAATATAAAAAAAAATGCATGTGGAATGTTGTCACTGACATGTTTTGAGTAATTAGCCTTGATTGATAAAAGATGAAGAGTCAGTGCAGAAGCCAGCAGCCACACACACCAGACGGCTGCACCTGGGAATCTTGGCCTGCGTGTGGTGCATTCATAACTCCTCATTCTCCCATGTGGAGACGCAGTAGACAGAGTTCAGCCTGGTCACCGCTCTGCTCTCCTTCGGTCTTTCTCTCTCTCTCTCTCACTATGGGAATCTGGCAGCATTTGTCCTGCAGGCTCTGCTCCAGCTAAGAGGAATCGTTTCAGGTACAATCCGGAGCTGTAAGCTGCAGATGGTGCCAGGAAACAGTAAGGTTTAGCAGTGTTGCTAAATGGGTTTTAGTGTCACTGTTGGGTCAGGAGATATAAATGAACTTTTTTCATCACAGCCAGACCAAAACGAAATACTTTTTTAGCTTTGGATGTACTGAGACAGTATAAGGAGAAGCAGACAGGCCACTCGTAGAAAAATAGAGAAATTATCACTCTTAATAAGTGTTGCATTTCGGTTAAAAGTGTCAAAACTTTTAGGGGCCATACTCATTTAGTCATACATTATTTATTTTTAGGGCTGTCAAATGATTCATCTTGATTAATCAAATCCAAAATAAACGTTTTTTGTTTGCATAATATAGTGTGTACTGTGTATATTTGTTATGTATATATAAAAACAAACACAAAAAATGTGTTATGTTTATATGTTAAATACATTTACATAAATTTTCTAAATTTTCAAATATGATTTATATTAAATTTTTGAAAATATATTATATAAACATACAATATTATACTTAAAATACATTAAAATCATACGCTTATCTGGAATAGTTGCACCACCCTGACATAGTTATTATAAAGAAAATTGGCCATTTTTGAGTTTTTAAATGAATAATATTTAAAATAGATAGATAGATAGATAAAAATAGCCTATATTTTTTTCATTTAAATTTATATTTATTCATGTGGCAGATGCTTTTCTTCAAAGCAACTTACAGCGAGTCATCATAAGATGTCAATAAACACGAGAATGTTATACAAGTTTTCTGTCGTTTAGATACTTTTGTTGTCAGATTTGATTGCTGATTTGAAATAGTATAAAGGAAATGCAGTGTATGAGCATGTGGAGGCAGTTTGGACGTATTAAAGCCTGTGTCCATGTATACACATGTAGTCACACTTTAGGTATGCTATTTATCAAACGACCTCATTGTGTGAGTGTAGAGTCCAGTAGGGCTCATCTTTCTTTCAACGATCTGGAACGAAGAGAGTGTGTCAATCTCAGGTCAAGCAGCATTTTGATCCTTAAAAACCCCATCTATCCATCCATCCATCCATCCATCCAAAATAGCAAGCCAGGTATAGAGTGCAGGTATAATTGCAGATTTGCCTGAACCATTCAACGAAGCCAGAAATCTTTCTTCAGCTGAACTACTGCTCAGAAAGTCACATTGACCTTCACCTCTTGTTGCTTGTGTCTTTGTCAGAGCTCTTGGTTTTATTTCTTCCTCCATTCTTTTCTGTCAAATGGAAGCTCAGTGATTTTAGTGGCCTCCTATGGAGTTCCCTGAGCTCTTGTTATGACCCGCTTTATGTGTCCTGCAACAAATGGAAGTCATGTTACGCTTGGGTGGATCAGCCTGCTCAGATGTTTTCCCCACTGCACTGCCACACAGGCTGAGATTTCAGGCTTCAAGAACAATATTTAAACTGCTCTATGTGTGCTGTGAAGCTGTTTGTTATGACTCCTGCCTGTCCACGGAGTCTCTCAGCTTGAACATATGCTACCTTCCACTTTTCGGAAGTTCTGGAAATCATAATTACGATGTGCATTTTAAGTCATTTAGGATAAAATGGATGCATGTGTAATATCACTTGACCAAGAGGGATAGCAGTTAATGCTAGTGTAATGAAGAGCAAATATACTATGTATTTTATTATACCGGTCACCCCATAAAGTTAATTAAGTAGTCATTGGTTTTTATTAACAGCTCATAAAATGTATAGAAACTAAGCTTTACTTTTAACATTTACCATTATAACTTAGAATCAGAACCAGTGTGTCCTTCCATAAGTTACTGTTACTAATTCAGTCAAGTTTTAAAACATTTCAACATAATTTTTAGTAAAAAATGCTCATAAAGTGGAAAAAAAAGTCTGTCTTGGCTGGAAGGATGATCAACAGTTAAGGATTGCTTGCTAATGCTTGTGTCCACCATCGCCATTTAGTTCCAGACCACTTATGTTGTACTTTAATGCAACTTGAAGGCATTAACCTCTAAATGTGGTTTTGTGTTGGTGTGTTTGTGTGAACTCTCAAAGTGTAACAGTTCAGTTGTTTATTTGAGAACGGTTCACCTGTTACAGCTTATATCTTCCAGGGAGCATGTGAGTTAGTGTGTGTGTATGATACAATAACTCTTTGCAGCAGAGATGTGATTCAGACAGCTCCAGATGGATCTCATTGACACTCTTCTCTTTGATCAGAGCGAAATCCTGCTCTTCACATATAGAGGACTGTATCTGTTTGTACTCTGATTGCTTTAAACTTTGGACACATATGTGAGGGTTCACTGGTGTGTGAAGCATTTTCTTTATGGTTCAGGCTCTGTCACGACACTTCCCTCCCCAGAAGACCTCCCCTGAGTTGCTAAGGAGAGCCAATGATGTTTTATGAAGACAATGGAAACACTGACCACACTGCTGTATCACTGCTGTGCACATGCAAAGACACACACACACACACACACACACACATGCTCATGCACATCAGTGGAACAAGACAATTTTGCTTCATTGTTGCACATAAGTGAAAATCAATCATCTTCAAAGCACCCAGTTTTGCTGAAGGAATATTAAAGGGTTACTCCACCTCTAAATGAAAATTAATCACTTACCCTCATATTGTTCCAAACTCGTAAAAAGCTTCATTCGTCCTCGGAAACACAATTTAAGATATTTTGGATGAAAACCATGAGGCTTGTGACTGTCCCATTGACTGCCAAGTAAAGGCCCTGAAAAGTGCCATCAGTGGTTCAACCGTAATCTTATGAAGCTATAAGAGTACTTTTTATCTGGAAAGAAAACAAAAATAATGACTTTATTTAACAGTTCGTCACCATGGGCAGCCAATGCTGCGGCGCCCGGGGAGCAGTTGGGGGATCGGTGCCTTGTTCAAGGGTCTCACCTCAGTCGTGTTATTGAAGGTGGAGAGAGCCCCGGTTATTTACTCCCTCCACCCGCAATCCCTGCTGGGCCTGGGACTCGAACCCACAACCTTTGCCCTGCATGTAGCCTGATGATGTTATGATTGAACCTCTGACGGCAGATTGAGTATTCTGACAATGGCTGCATCCGAAAGTCGAATCTAAATTATGCTTTACTTCCTGTACCTTCTTCTGGCTGAATTTTGAAGGCAGCATATGTATGCTTCTCTGCCTTTGATATCCCACAATTCTGTGCGTTCCATTCCGTGATGGTTTTAAAAAATAAAGATGGCATCTGAAGGTTGCAGTTGGTGGCCAGTTTGTATGTAAATGTATATTTCTGACTAACTTTTTGAACTTTTAATGTTATTTCTTGCGAGAAATCAGCGTTAAGTGTTTGTTTAGTTATCACCAAAACTCATTCTATTTTGTTGAATATCATTAAGCCGTTATTGAGCCTGTCCGAAATCATTTTGTGAGGTGCCTTCGTGCAAAAACGCTGCCTGCAAAGTCATTGCTTCAGAAGGCAGTGAGGCAGCAAGACAGCTGCCTAGGCTTTCAGACGCAGACAATGTATTTCATACTTTTCTGGACCTTAACAGTGTTTATTACGTGGCAGTCAATGAGATGGTTTTAATCCAAAAAATCTTAAATTGTGTTCTTAAGACAGAAAAAGCTTTTATGGGTTTGGAACAACATGGGGTTAAGTGATTGATGACAACATTTTCATTTTGGGGTGGAATAACCATTTAAATGCTAAAAATCTAAATGTTCTTGTGCAATAAAAGTAATATCCAGTGGTGAGGTGGCCCAGAGGTTGAATTTATACACACATGCATATAATTATACACACTTCATTTTTTTATCTGGTTTTGTATTGGAGTTTGAACACTGGAATCCAAGCATTAACAAAAGACTTAAATGTTGAAGAGTTTTGATAGAGGGGTTGTCAGACTTGTCAGGCTTGTCAGGCTTGTCAAACTGCAGGGATGTATTTATATTTATATATTTCTCTTTCCTTCTGTCTTTTAGCTCTTGGACAAATCATGCTGTATGTGGATGGAATGAATGGGCTTATTGGACACAATGAAACTGTACAGTGGCTTTACACACTGGTCGGATCAAAGGTAAAATAAATTTCACTATGAAAATGATCAATGAGTGTGTGTATTTCACTTTGTGATTTTTCCTAGTGATACATGATATATCGATACTATATTGCTTATGGGTTATTTTCACTGTTGTTTATTTTTATCAGCGAGGGTTGATACATATCAGCTGAAATTAAATATTTAATTGTTTTAATTTAATAACACCATTAAATGTCATTTTTAAGCAAAACTCAAAATTAATATGCATTTTCCACATGGATGATCATGTTGCAGTCCCTAAATTCACTTGTAGAGTAAAACAGCTGAAACAGTTTCATTAAAACAGTTGATTTAAGTTTTTGGTGTTTCACTCTTAATTTATTTAGACAAATGCGCCTTATGCACCTTAATGTAATGTTAATACAATGGTTTAAAAACCTAGTCTTAAAGCGAATGTTAATGAGAAACTCTTGTTTTAATATCTAGATCTATTATTTTGTTCAGAGGTAATGAATTCAGTAAGGCCCGTAAGGTACTGTTTCTTGTATTTATGTTTTTTTTTAGCCAATGTTTGCAAATGTTAGGGCAGCTTCCAGGTGTGCCAGCTTGAACAATACTCATAGGGTGGCTTAGATTTGCACGCAGTGTTCATGACTGACTTTCCTGTTTTTTCGCTGTATTTATGTTCTTTTAAGCCAGTGTTTGTAAAGCATGCTTTAACTCAGCAGGGCAGCTTCCAGGTGTGCCAGCACACAGAGTGTGGCACGGTTTTGCATGGCTCGATCAAATGTTTTGGACTGATTTCCTCTCTCAATCCTGTCCAGCCCTCTAGTGGCAATATGAGCACATATAATGAGAACACATGGATGTTTGTGTGAGTGTATGTGTGTGTGTGTGTGAATGAATGTTTGTGATCACCACATCGACAGACAGTTCTGTGCTTAATGAAGGCATGTTTAAATGTATCTTCCCATTCTGTTATATAGCTCTTATAAAAGATGCAGTATGGTTTGTAAGAGCAGCTCTTACTTTATTAAGTAGTTCTTCTCTTTTTCAGTTTCTTTTTCAGGGAAGTACAAAGTCTCAATACTGCCATGTCTAATGCATTTAAGAAATCGTATAATTTTGCAAAAGCAAATATCTTTTTAAAATTAAAATCTGTATTTTTGTTTGTTTTCCTGTAACGATATCTGAACGTAGATAATTAGAAAATATAGAAAATAATATAGTAAAATGATTTTATTTTTAACCGTTTAGCAAGTTATTTAATTTTTTAGAACAACCTCACAAACTTTTGTTAGATTTATGCCTAAAACATAAATAATATATTAATAAACAAATGAATAATGAATAAATAAAAAAATACTGTGATGTAAGGAAAATCAACATGACTAATCAACATGTTTTGTTTTGTTTTCTTTTCTTTTCTTTTCTGTTGTTTTGTTGTGAGGGTGTTATTGTAACACCAATATTTCATTGTTGTTTATAGGAAATTATACTTGCTTACATAACTGGCATAAAGGTGCACAAAATACAGTATTAAATAGAAAATTAAGATGTCTAAGAGGACTACACATCCAGGAGAATAGAGAACAGACAGGGGGAAAAAAATGTTAAAATGCAGGCTATTTGTAGGACATATAAAGTAGCTCCTTCTCCTGTCAGCATGCAGTCATGTGTCAGAGGCTGTTATCAGTATCTTCCATGGTACCCCATTCAGGAAAATGTTTATGTGTAAGATATTCTCTAGACATTTACACTCTTTAAATATTCAGTCAATGTAGTCTTGACAGTGTAAGATCATGTGTGAGCTGCAAAATTTCATATTATTGGATATAAATGCAAAAGTTGTTATTAGTGTTATTTAATAATATATATAGAGATAAAAAGTTTCTTTGTGTGTGTACATGTGTGCAGTTCCGGTTGGTTGTTAAAACTGCTCTGAAGCTGCTGCTGGTTTTTGTGGAATACACCGAGACCAACGCACCTCTCCTCATCCAGGCCGTCAACACCGTGGACACCAAACAAGGTAACATACACACATTACAAAACAAACACGCACACACTTACGAAAGGTGAAATTCTCTTGGAAAGCTGTCGCAGTGTCTCTGGAAATCCATTTTTCAACTCTCAGTCTCTGTATTTGAGTCCAAGCTGAGCTCTGGATGTTACTGTGTGTGTGTGTGTGTGTGTGTGTGTGTGGGACTGAAATGATAGAGTGAAACTCTCTTCTCTGATGAGGTTTGGTTACCTACAAGAGCAACAAGGGAAAGCAACAAGAGGAGATGACTATTCTTGACTCTTTAAGATTTCTTTTATTGCTCGAATTATCGACCCCTGCAATTGGCAGTGAACAAAATTTGATAGCCTGCAGAGTAAATGAAGATTAAACGAATGGAAAAAAATTGTTGATAGGACCAGAGCTACTAAGATAGGACAGCTAGAATGAAAGTTGCTGTTACATAAGAAGGGAGAACACTGTCTCTGGTCTCCCAGTGAGAGACAGACAGGCTGGCAGATGAAGCAGAACGTCTCCTGCTATTAATCTACATAACAGACATTTTCTCCTCAAACTAATGCCGCTCATTTGTCTCTGAACCAGCCGTATTTCAAACGATTTTCTTCAAATACTGTTAGAGGTTTATTAAACCACAGTTCCTTTGAATTCAGTGATTTTTTTTTAGATATGTCTTTAATACGTTTCTTTATTTCTTTTTTAAACACAGCTTTTGTCTGCCAAATTAAATCCATGTGAAGACTCAAAAACACAAAACAAAACAAACATTTTACGATTATTAATTTAGCAGACCCTTTTATTCAAAGCGATTCATTATAAAGCAAATAAACATACTGTAGGAAATGATCGTGATGCAAAGTTTCAGGCATTGTTCAAAACAATTAATGAAAATAAAATAACAAAACAGGAAATATATGTAATTACTATGTCATCTTGGATCTTTGGTATTAAAATGTCATATGGTGATATATATTTATAAATGAATGATGAGTGATACTGTATTTGTATATATTTGCATACATCTTACCTTAAAAAATTGTATCTTAGTAATTGTATCTTATTTGTCATTGACCCTCATTGACCCTTTTATTTAAATGTATCCAGGCTGTAAGCCCTGGTCCAATGCCATGGAAATCTTGGATGAAAAAGATGGGATGGACACTGAGCTGTTGGTTTATGCCATGACCCTTATCAACAAGGTACCAGGATAGTATTATGCTTCACAAATGTCACTCTTTTTGCTCACTCTCAGTCACATGGTGTTGTATATAAAGTTACTTTAGTACATTTATTCTCCTGTATCTGCGGTATTCCGGCAGACATTAGCTGGTCTTCCTGACCAGGACACATTCTATGATGTGGTTGACAGTCTGGAGGAGCAGGGCATGGAGGCCGTGGCTCAGAGACACATCAGCAGGAAGGGCACAGATTTGGACCTAGTGGAACAGTTCAATATCTATGAGGTTAGTGTGAAAAAATATATTATCATAAAATCTTAAAAACAATAATTGCTATTTGCTGTTAGTCTAAAAGTGCTGTTTATTTGCAGTCGACCTTACGTCATGAAGACGGTGATGATGAGACTCAGCCTCCTCCATCCGGACACAAAAGTCGGCGTCGGGCCAGTGTAGGAGCCACACCAGAGAGACGGGGTTTGGAACGGCGCCGCAGCCGAAGACATTCACTCCAAAACGGGAAAGGCCACACCTCTGCTCCTTCTTCCCCCTGTCACAGCCACACGCCCAACATCTTGCCCCTAAATGGCCAGAGGATAGATGATATCAGCGAAAGGTGAGAAGACAGAAAAAAAGAGATAGAAGTTGACTTGAATAATTTATGTTGTATCTATAGTACATTTATACTACATTTAAAAACAAGTAACAGAATAATTTAAACAAGGACATAATTTCAATTAATATACCTTAAGAATGTTGGATATGTAACATTTATTTATTTATTTGCATCATTTATAATAAACTTCATTTATTAAACATTGTTGTATAAAATGTCCATTAATATACCTTAAGAATGTTGGACATATAACTTATTTATTTATTAACATTTATTTATTTATTTATTTATTCAATTTTTTTTCTGAAATTACTATTATTTTCATTAATTATCAAAGTTTTTAACTTATTCAAATAACTTATTTTAAATAAATATGATACATAAGATAATATGCATTTACTTGAGAGGCAACTTTGTGTGTGACTATTTTTTCCAAGTAATATATTGAAATAATATGAGTAAAATGTTTAAAAATATATTTTTTTATTTATTTGTTACTTATTTATTTAGACAGTTTACTATTTATACTATTTTAAATAAAGTATCTACTAGATAAAGTATTTACTACACACATACCTTTATCTTGTATGTGTATATTTTTTACTGGTCAGCTAAACAATTTACAGATTATGAAAATGTAAAACCAATGATATGACACTTTCAATTGTTGTCTTGCGACATTTATGAAAAAGTGAAAGTGAATTTCCTTACACTAAGACTTTTTTTTTTTTACCCTCCCCTGACCACATGTATTCATTTTCAGCCATAAAACACTGTGTGTAGTTCAGGATGTACTGACTTTTAAAGAACAGGAAGCAGTTTTATATTGGGTGTTCTATCACGTTACTTTTGACATGAGAGTTTTTAAGTCCCAAAAGAAGATGGAGAATTTAATAATGCTCCGAGGGAGAGACAGAGAGCACTTGCTAGTGCACAGACGTTCATATTAATCATATATACACGAGGGAGGCGGTGGGAACCTGTGAGGCTGAGAGGAAATAGGAAGTAGCTGAAATATGACGTTTCGAGCCATGCATACTTCTCGGGCTGTAGCACAGCATGAGGTGCTCGATCCTGTCCTTGTATATTTTGTTGTAAACTATAATAATACAACTTAATCCGTATCCTTTGAATGTTTCAAAGGACAAAGGTGAACGCATAGATATCCAAACTGGGAATCATGGTAGTATATCAGCCACTGAAAAAGCTTCATATGGTTTTTCTCTCATCCAGCGAGTCAGTCGTAAGAAGGGACACAGTAAGGTCACATAAGGCAGAGAGAGAGTACAGGCCAGTTCAGCTGCTCTCTGTTAGTGGAATGTTGCGGAGTCTGGATGTATTCTGTCTCTGAGAGCATCTAATAGAGGTGATATTGAATTACAGTGTCCGGAAAATTTACTCACCACTGTGTTAGATTGACCATCACATTTGAATAATTAGTCCTAATCAAGAGTAGAGATGTAATCAGAAGTTCTTTGGTGTTTTAGCTTCATAAAATCATTGTAAGAAGAAGAAAATGCCAGTATAAATATAAATAATATAAACACAAATATAATATAATATAATATAATAAAAAGAATAATATGTTTTTTAAGCCTCAAAATTTATATAGTTCAAAAATTAAAACTAATTTTTTTAATAAATATTTTATCATATAATTATTTCATATATTACTGATGTTTAAAAGTTAAGATATTAAAAAAAATTGAAAAGAAAAATATTTTTGTTTTGTTTTGTAGAAGACAAAAAGTGTTTCACAGTTTCCACAAAAGTACATTGGTTTTCAACATTTTTATTAATAAGAAAGCACCAAATCAGCATAAAAGTTATTTCTGAAGGATAATTTATGGTACGTATGTTATAAAAATGATCAAAATTAACAAATCTTATTGTTATTTAGTAAAATATCAAAAAGTTCCCTCTTTGATGTCTATAATATGTTAGTATATTATAGTAACGGTCATCATATTCATTATCTCAACCATAATGCTAAATAATTATCAACAAGCAACATCTGTAAACTAACTACTAACAAAACTATTGCTATGAACTTGTGCCTGTCTGAAAGCCGCTCAGTACCTGTAAGATAGTGGCCAGAAAAGCAAGAATATGTCTGAGACCCAGCAAAATACTCCTGTTACTATCTCCTTATATCTCACATCACTCTCCTCCGTTTGTTGAGCTGAGCAGACTGCTTGTGCTTCCGATTATTGATGACAGGATCTACTGTTAGTGATGGGCTTCATGGGTTATTTTTCTTTGAGTGGTTTGTTTGACAGATAGTTGAATTCATCTCAGCCAGTCATCTGATCCTGACGTCTGTTAGCTAACCCACCACAGGAAATTAGAAGGACCTTTGAAGTGCTGTGTTTTCCATATTAGTAATAAATACCAGTCTACTGGGAGATGGAGAGAGAGAGCGAGACCCTTGAGCAGTGAGGCACAGGACTTCTCCTCTTCCTCCTAAAGGTCTTAATCCTCTTCTGTATTGACTCTTATGGACCTCAGTGGGTCACAACTGGTGGGTCGTGACCCGAAAATCAGTTATAGCTCTGTTTTGACAATGGGAATTGTGATAAATTCAATATTTTAAATCAAAAAAATTACGTCAAATTAAACCGATTCATGCTAAAGAAATTATTTTTCATGTTCTTTTTAGTGACATATTGTTCTTGATTCATTAAAAAAACGGACTCATTATATTAATAACCTTATATATAAACCTGCCAAAGCAAGCTTTAATCAAAAAATATTTCAAAGAGGTTACATGTATTTTACTCAGAGTATTCCATATGTTCTGTGAGTTGTGATATACATTTTGTATGGCATTATGCCGATAAACAAAAACATTTGAAAGCATTTACATAACCATAGGAATTGTGGTCTTATTAAGCATAATCAGATTAACAGCATGCATGTATGCTTTTGATTGACGAAAGAGGATCGGCTAACAGAAGTCATTCTTTCAGCAATCGAACTACACTGATCGTGTTGGCCTATAGAGTCATGCTGCTTTCATGTGCTGTCAGATATTTCCTTCTTCCCACATCTGAAGACGTAATTGCAAGTTTGTCACGTTCGAGTGCTGTGGGAAATGAAAAGGAAACATGGAGGACACCAGGTTCATTATTGCCTCTTTCTTGGGGAAAAGGTTTATTAAAGCCAAACTTGATAGAAAATATTTTTCCAACAAATTTTGAGGCGTAATATCCCATTTTCTGGCAACTATATAAACATGATCCTCATGCACCATTGACTAAGAGTTAATAATTGCTACTTATGAAATCTAGACAATCATCTTGGAATCATGATTCCATAATTTCAGTAAAATAAATGCTATTTATGTTGTGTTACACACAATATGTATGTTACTTGACTGTAATGAAAAGAGAAGGCAATAAAGATGTTGTGGGCAAAACAGATAAAACATAACAATGGTTTGCTCCTCCTTAATGTTTATAGTTTACAGCCCAAAGTCATAAATGAAGTATCAAAAATATCTCTTGGGTTTCCCAGTCATAAATACGACTTGAAAGACCATTTGTGTCCAATTTTCATCTAGGACAGAGGTAGGCTTGTTCAGTCCTGCAGATGCCACTCTCCTGCAGAGTCCCGCAAATGGCACCCTGAACCTTGAGATCTTCCTTCAAGTCCATACTATAATGATGTAATGACGTTTAATGACTGTCAGGTAGAGGTCTCCCCTCAATGTGCATCGAGGGCCCATATCGGCCACAAAGGGGGCACTTTCGAGCATCCTTCTGAAAGCTAAAATGACAAATGGGACACTCTGCACTACAGTCTCATGTGCAAGACTGCAAGTGCGAGTAAAGTGCGCCATTTGGTACAGAGCCAATGTCTTAAGGTTTACTAAGGCTATAGGCAGGTGAGGTTTGATTTCAGGGTTGGAGCTAAACTCTGCAGGACAGTCACTCTCTAGGACAGACCTTGCCTCTGGTGGAGGAAACTAATATTTATGATTTTTCTGATATCACTTTGAAGGCAGCATCATTCGCAGTGGTTTCCTGCATATTGTGTTGACGTGACATGAAGTTTGACCAAGTAACATAACATGACTTTTCCTAAAAGTTTTGCGGGTCGCTAATACCTGTGTACTTACATAGTAACTAGATGTACATAGTATTGAATAACAGTGTAAGTACATGTTGGTACATAGTATCTACATCTCTAATATTTCTGTAACTACACACATGAAACAACCCTCAGAATGCTATGTGTAAGTACAAATGTGTAACAGGACATTGGTAACAACACTTTTTTCACTTCACTAGGTTCTTGTGTAATAGGAATTATATAACTATGTTTTGTAGCAGCAATATGTATAAGAGTAATTGGAACGGGGTAATCATGGGTAGGGTAGGTTTAGGGGATGGGTAGGTTTAGGTACTGTATATGTGAAGTGGGAGGAATTACATCTTGAGTTGGTGTACCACTGTAATACCATTGTACTTACATGGTAACTCCTCTGGAACTGCCCACTTAATATAAAGTGTAACATTCTGGACACCAACCACAATTTATATGTAAAGCCTAAGTTACTGGCCGCTGCTGTGTAACATCAGAATAATTACATGGTAAATCCATAAGACTTGTCTACTTAATATAAAGTGTAACACTTTCTTTACCAAAAAGTGCTGTTACCAATGTCCTGTTACACATGTGTACTTACACATACCATTCAGTGGGTTGTTACACGTGTGTAGTTACACAAACTTTGGAGCTGTGGCTATATGTACAATGTGTACTTAACCTGTGGTTACATATTATGTACACATCTAGTTACTATGTAAGTACACAAGTATTAGGAGAACTTAATATAAAGCGGGAGCGTTTTGTGTTGTGATTACCTGTGTCATATTGTTTGCCGTCAGAGCATGTGGTGAAGATTCTTGTTCTTGTCCTCTCCTTTCATTTATTCTTCCTCTCCTTTCTTTGCTCATCCCTCCTTCCAACCCTCAATCCCTCCTTTTCACCACAGAGAGGAGGAAGAGGAGGAAAAGGATGAGGAGCTTCAGAAAACAGAGCTCTCTAGACAGGCATCCGAAAGGTATTTCAGCAGAATAGGATTTCAGGGTGTAGAGTCTTAGAGCTAGAAACCAGATTGTAGATCCTTATCCATTTTCTGATGCTATCTCTTCCCTGACTTGACTAACATAAATGTCTCCCAACATATCATAGTTTTCACCATCATTTACTAGATCTTCTGCTGTTATTCTGTTGTTTGTAGCTGGATGCCATCAACAGATGAAGCTTCTAGCTTGTGTTTGCCTTTAAAGTGCATGGTCAACTTCATTCCCAAAGCTGCTGATACAGACAATGAGGAAAACCTCCGGGACAGGTCTGGGAACAAGGTTATCTGCAAGGCCCCAGTGTCCTCCCCTCCTTTTACCCCAGATTTTGGCCCCTCGATATCACCTAGACTGTCTTCTTGGGCTTCGGTCAGGTCTTTGGGGGCCCTCCCGTCCCGGGGTTCCTCTGTCACCTCCTCAACCTCCACCTCCCCAAGCGAAGACCCCCTGTCCCCAGTCCTTCCTCTGCTCTCTTCCACACTTCTTCCTACTTGCCCAGTGGATTTGGACGAGGTGTCTGTGGGCACTCCGCAGGCTCGAGACCCAGACAAGCACTGCAGGTAGTGCAGATAGATGCAGTAGATTCTCGCCACTCACAGAATAAGTTCCATGCATGTGCACATGGACTCTGTTCCAAATCTACCTGTGTAGTTAGGGATCATAGGCAATGATTCTATCTATAGCATTTCAAGTCAGGCTCTATTGGGTTCCTATCTTTAAAAAAAGCCACCTATGTAGACGGTTACATTTGGAATAGAGCCATACAAAGCTGCATGTCATATTCAGAGAATGACTTTCACTCCCACATACTGCAAGTCAAGCTATGAGATCCCTGAGAGATGAACTTAGGAAACCCATGTCTGTTTTTACTGATTCAAGTCTCACAAACACTTTGACCACAGTATTTGTGAAACTTTCATCCTCTAATAGGAAGGAAGTGGGGCATGAGATTCGCTTGATCTCTGGATCTCCTGTGAATGGCGAGGGTTTATTGTTTTGCCTGTTCCATCAAGCCCACCTCTGAAAAGAGGCAGACCCTCACCCTAGTGGATCATCACCCTATCCCTTTGTATTCGCTTCCAAGAGGACACTGTAAAACGTCTGGTATCTTCCAAAAATTGCACCCCCATAAAAACTGCTACGCTCACTGTGTCTTAACTTATGGTCATGTGCAATATGTGACTTATTCTGTCTTATATATCAAATCCATAGACCAATAAAAGAAGAAATGGATACCAATATGATCAGAGCCTGATAAATCATTATACTCTGTGGGCTTTATGTTGCTTCCTCTATATTTGATGGAATGCAAAAAGACAGATCGTTTTGTAAACTAAAGACCCCTTTTTGCGCTTGAACCAGCCACTGTAGTGCAAGACACTCCCTAAAGGATGCTAACTTTAACTGACATTTACAGCTCATCTGCCTTTCATTGGTGCATTGTACCACTACAAAGCCAAGAGAAGCCTGTAAATTAAGTCACATATAAAGAGGCAATTGTATTTCACCCTGAACAGTGCCTGTAGGGTCCACATTTCATGAGAATAAAGCTGAAAAGGCTTTGCGATGTCATGTGCATGTTTGCCTGACATTAAGACTGCAGCAGCTTGAGAAACCCATCTGGAATATAAAGTGGATCAAAGACAGTTCTTTTTTGGTCTTCTGGCTCTGTGCATACGTGGACTCTTTAATATTTAATAACCTAATTGCACAGCAGTCTTATGCTATCGGCACAGTAGCTTTTAAAAGTCAACATGACATCAAAATATTTTATTCTGGGAAAGCTGGGCAACCATTGATGACGCTGACTTACCTGCCATGGACTAGCACTGGCAAGCAAAGATTTGATTGGTTAGCATGGTCAAGTTTGCCCATGCTGGTAGGTGTTGTAACTACACCAAAAAGCACCTTTCTCCTTTGATGACTTTTTAAACTAGCCTTGTATTTTGTCTTTTTTTACATGCTGAAATTGCTTATCTATTGTAGTGGATTTCATACCACTAACATATTATTATTATTATTATTATTATGATTGGTGGGCTTGTAAAGGTGAAAACTGCATTGATTTTGCCCTTCTGCTGTCCTTGCTGGCTATTTAACAAGGTCTTTAATATTAAAATTAATGAACAGATACTGCTTTGATTCACTTTTTGTCTGTCTTGTCACTGTACTTGTCTCTCGACTGCACTTGTCTCTCTGTCTTCTTTTTCTGTCCCAGCTGTCAGTCAGACTAATCCTTCTGTAATTTATGTGTCGATTACTAACTTCTTTTCATGTTCTGTCTCTTCTGTGCAGTCTGTCAGATGTTAGATACTCATGCAGTTCATGTGGCAGGTAAGGGAACAAATTGGAAACAAAGCAAGCTTTGGTGCAAAGTTTCAAAGGAAAAGGTCATGTGGGTTCAAGTCTTGTCTGTGTCATTTCCTAAATACTCATCTTTTCTTGTTCATCTTTTAGAGTCTACATAAAAATGTTTTAAAGCTTTAAAAGCATATAGGTGTGCCATATTTAACCAATTTTATATATTGATATATTTTTAAATATTTGTAATCAATTACAAAAACAAGTTAAATATTAATAAACAACTGAATTTAACTGAATTTAATTCATACAATTCTGCAAAGCAGGTTTTCATTTGGCAAGTCAAAAACAATTCACAACGCTTTAAAATTCATTGGCTTTTTTATGTTTTTAGGTGCTGGAACAATTTGGAATTTCGAACAGTGTCTGTTACATTGGTAGTAAGCCAGGATTCATTCCCAGCTCTGAGTTCTTAACCTGGTAATATGTGTAATGAATTACAACAGACTCAAACACTGAGACAAGTGTAGGGAGCGAATGACAGCATGTCACTGACCTCTTTTAATGAAGATTTGGGATTGCACAGAGAAACAAGCCCCCACATGTTTTGAATCATATCTTCCAATACAAGGTCATGTCGCGTACATCTGCAGCCAGTGATCTGAGCTGGCAAGCTGCTTTATTTGGGGAGAAGAGTTTATTTTGTCACTGATTCATGTGATAGCTTGATTTAGCAGAGCACCTGTGTGTGTGTGTCCTTGGCTGTTTGGGCAGTCGAATGAGGGTTCACATTGACCGAGTGTCTGTTGTGGTCCTGATGGAGGAAATACATGACATCATTTGGAATCAAGAGCCTCACCCCCCCCCCCCCCCCTTGGCTGTGTGTACTAGCTGATGATAAGTGTGATAAATGAAGTGAATGGAAAATATGGCCATTAGTTCTGTTGGATAAAACAAGATTTTAACTTTATGCTGTTAAGAGGAAACTTCTGGACACAGAATCCTACAAATAAAATGTCTGAACTTTGAATTAAATTCTCTACTTTCCTTTCTTTAGCAATAGTCATGTAGGTACATATCCTGGCAGGTCATCTGGGGTGTCCAGTGCCCCCTCAACACCCTACAACCGCTTCGGCCCCTCAGGAGCTTCACCTGCAGAAAATAAGCTCGACAGGTGAGGCACCGTTCCCCTTTGATGCGCATATGGCTCTGTTCTGCACAGGAATCTTTGAATGTAACTGTTCTGAGGCTAAAACGGTCATGATTCTCAAAATAACATCAGAGAATATTCAAAACATATTTAAAGTGGTTATACGCCCTTGCTAAAAAGAACATTGTTTTGTGTATTTGGTGTAATGCAAAGTGTTTATGCAGTTCAAAAAGGTTCAAAAAGCCCTGAGTTTCTGAAATGGGTCAATTTTCACAAAGCTTATCATTCTAAAAAAAGGTGTGCTCTGATTGACCAGCTATCCAGTGCGTTGTGCTTGGCCAAATACCTCAAGTGTGGGACGGAAATGTTATGCCCCGTACCATAATGTGATGCCGTGTCCCAGCGTGATGATACAAAAACAATAAAAGCCATTTCAAATGAGGAATTTGTTGCATCCAATGGGGACATAATTTTCTGATTATAATGACTTAGTACTGTCCTTTTACGCGTTGCATTGCATAACATAACACCATGTCTGCATTTTTTGAATTTTTTGAACAAGAAGCACTAGGCTACTCTAAACTGCTCAAAACTTGTGTTTAAATAGTAAGTAGCAGATTCTGTAAATAATAAAACATACTTACGAATCAAAAGCGCCAAACTGTCCTTGCAAAGTTGGAATTGCCCCACTTTATAGAAACCCTCTTTTTGAAGCCCAAACAAAGTAGCTACAGTGAGAATAGCTCCACCGCCTTTCTTTGCTTAAACATTTGTCCAGTGTTAAGAAAATAAACCCACACCGTGACGTAGAAAAGTGGGGGTGTGTTTAAACAAGGTGTTTTAGGAAGGCGTGGCTGAGTCCTAATTATTTGACACTTTAGTCTTTGCAACTTTAGGATCTTATCTATGCATTCTCAGCTTGTAACACCTCAAAGAGAAAGGAAAACTTGAAATCGCATAATATGACCCCTTTAAACAGTGTCCTCTACTATGACTGGATAATCGTTCCTCAGGTCAAGCTAAATACTGAATGAATCAAGTATGGTAAAACAATGTATTTAACACTTCAGATGCCCAAGAATATAATTGTTGCTATATTGAGGTACTGTTGTTCTCAAATTCTGTTCCTCTTTGGTTTCTCTTGTTCTCCAGGCCTACTCTGGGTGGATTGTTGACCTCTTCCTACAGGCAACATCAGGAGTCTTTGAATGCTGAACGTGAGCGGAGGCGTCTGGAGAGAGAGGAGAGACTTCAGCGCATTGAACGAGAGGAGAGAAACCGTTTCAAGTTTGTGGCCTTTTTCAGTATTCATTTTGATGCAGTGTGTGTTTTCACCCAGGACTACATTATTTCATGAATATGACAAGTATATCAGTGATTCCAACGTAATCTAGTATCTCTCATGTTGGAGATGGCCATGAGAAACATTTTGTCTAGAAAAGCAGCTGAGGCCTACATCCAAATTTTATCAAAGATCTGGGAGTTTTCCGGACTGGACAAGTTATTGCTTTCTTATTATGATCATTCAAAGGAAAACAGCATTCAGACGAGACAGTGAACAATCATTCTGGGCTGCAGGAAGACAAATGCTTGTTCTTTTTGTATGCTTGCCAATCCTACCATATACCAAGTCTTTCAGTCAGCCTCTACTGTTGCATAATACCAAGTTAATATACCAGCTTAAATGGTTACTACTTGTTTAAAGGGATAGTTTCTCCAAAAAGGCAAATTCTGTCAGTCATTACTCACCTTCATTTTGTTCCAAACCCATAAGACCTTTGGTCATCTTCAGAACCAAAATTAAGATATTTTTAATGAAATCCAAAAGCCTTCTGACCCTGCATCGACAGCAAGGGAACTACTATGTTCAAGGCCCAGAAAGGTAGTAAGGACAGTGTTAAAATAGTCCATCTCATGATATTTAACAATTTCTTCTCTTCTGTGCCACACTTCGATGCACAATTTTGAGAGTACCACAAGGTATACATGTGCATTCCTCTGCTTCAAAACAAGAATTTTCACTTTTGGATGAACTATCCCTTTAAACCCATGAACTCTGAATGTTTTTGGTAGACATATAAAAGGCTTTTTTTCACTATTTCATGTTTGCTTATGATGATTTTCTTTATTGCAGTCGCGATTATGTGGAAAAGAGAGAAGAGGTCAAACAAGCACGAGAAGAAAGGTAAATTTCAAAACTCCTATGAAGTCACAGTTAAATTACATATTTCTAATTTAGCAACAAAATCTGAAATTAACTTCACTATGAATGTTGTTTCTTATGCTCAAATAGTGCTAAAAAGCTTATTTTTCAGGCTAGTCCAGCCAATAGTCATAAGGGCGTTAAAACTATGCATGTGGGATTGAGCTTCTTGTTCAGTGTTTCTGATGCACACTTTTGTAATGGTTACTAATGTATTTACTGTTCACTTTGATCCACCGACAGACTGAGACATTATTGTCATAATGTGTTATAGATTGCTTTTTGCTTCCGATTTTTCTGACATGCTTTCTGACCACGTCTCCACTTTTTTACCTTTATGTTGCAATTATTCTGCATATTGTATATATACAATGCAACTTTACATCAGTAGTCCTATATTATATAAATACTGTAAAGTGTCTAATAGCTATATGTATACACACACATCACTTTTACTCACTGCACAACTCTATATACATTGGATTGATTTAAAAAAACAAACAGTACATCAAACAGTAGGAATAGACAAGTATAAGATAGGGACTCGGTATCAGCAGATACCCAGATCAGATTTGAAGCACAAAAACCTGATCACAACATCCCTACTTTATAATATTAGTAACTTAGTATTGTAATGTTGTTGCAGTGTCTGTCTTGTTGCTAGTGTATGTATTGTATTTAAAAAATCCTTATGTATTTGACACTGTAATGATAGACAGAACATTTTATGATAAATCAACATTATTTCTTATATACTATCACAGATGATTTCTGTCATATTGGATAAATTACTGCAGTCCAATGCAATTATGTCATAAAGCCTTGTGCCGTGTTTAATATCAATTAACAGAACAACGGTAGTAATACACCTTGAAAACATTTATTGTACCGAGCAGCAGATGGGAAGCGTGTCGGCACGCGCTGCAGGTGAAATATGGGCGTTAGGGCCCCTTTATGCCTGCTGTAGATTAAGACCTTTAAAGACGGCGAGACAAGGTGTGTAATTGACTTTAGACATGGGCTTTTTCCATTTACAGTAAATGTTAAAAACATGCATTCTGGCAAGTGGAACGGCTCAATGTCTTTTCTTTTATTTAAGATCTTATCAAAAGTTATGGTCTTCCAAGCTTTTTTTCCTACAGTTTGATGTAAACCTTACAGTATAGTATAATGATGTTATGGAATTAAAGGATAAGCCAACTTCAGGTGATAGAAAGGAAATGTTATATAGTTATGAAACATCTGGTTCTTGTTTTTAGTAAATGTTGTATATTAGAACTGGCACATTTTTGGGGGGTTAATAAGACAGGAGGGGAGCAGACAGCATCTGTTTTGACACCTGTTAAGGGAGAGTTATAGGTAACATAGTGGGAGGATTTGGTTTGGAAGAATTTGGAAGTGAAGATTGTTTATGCACAAAATTGGAATCCATATTCTCTTGCATGCTTATTGCACTGAAATTGTCTCAAGTACAGCTCCCCTGAAACAAATATCAATCATTAAAATCATTACAAAATCTGGTGTAATCTTGTGAGTATGCTGTATACATGTTTTTATAAATGAATTATTAATCCATAAATATAATGAATACATATATTAAGTTTTAGAGGAGTAACGACATATGACATTTTGCAACTTTTCATTATTTATTTATTAATTGATTGGACCATAATATTTTTTGAGAATTAATAAGAAGTAAGGCTGTTTTGTTAAAATGACATTATTTTTTAAATTATTTTTTATAAAGATAAAAAACAGTTATATCCTTTATACCTTTTCTTTTTCTTTTATGTCCACAAATAGCAAAGTGAATTTTAATTAAAAAAATTAAAAACATAATCATCATAGAACAAGTGGTTGCACTTTATTTTACAGTATGTGTACTTACTTGTACTTACAGTGTACTTACCCAAGAAACTACTGGTAATATAAGGTGGTATGGTTATGTTTAGGGGTAGGTTCGGGGTTAGTTATTACCTAGTTGTTTTTTTTACTACAGTAAGTACAGAGTATGTACATGAGGAACAGGACTGTAAGATAAAGTGATACCGAACAGGTTTATTTAGGTCATTTTATAAGTATTAAGATAAGTATCAATTAAAGATAAGTAAAACATTCAGTTACATTTTCTTTTTGACGTCAGGCATGAAAATGAGCATTGCGTAATTGCCCTGATACATAAAGTTTGTAGTGGCTTTCATCGTTTTATGTGTTGTGTGCAGATATAAGCAATTGGAGCGGCTGGCAGCAGAGGAAAATGAAAGGGAACGGCCAAGGACGGCACGGGGAAAAACAGAAATCACCCTCAGCCTGAGTTCACGAACCTCCAGCAGCTCCTTGTCTCGGTCTGCCACTCCTTTGACTGTAGAGGCTCAAGAGGATAAACGTTCTGTCCCACATCCAGCACGAGGTGAGATTCCTCTGTGTACAGTAATACGGTGTGGCATTTCTGGAAAAATCTCTGGTCTTCATTTTTCCTCCAAAGTGTGGAATCAAGCTGTTACCACACAAATGTTTTGTAAAGAAAACAATGTAAAGCCACTAGGGCAGTCAGCCATTAGGAAAAACTACATTTATTTGAGGTTTATTGACTTCAAATATTAACCACAATTTCAGAAATTGGGTCAGTGGTCAGTCAGCCTTTCATATATAGCCACATCTGAATCTGAGGGGCTGGAGCTGGTATGAACGGGCTGGACGACTGGAGCCTGGTCAATCACTCAGTCTCACTGTGAAGTTTCCGACTAGCTTTAGACACACATATTCACATGAGAATCGCACAGCTGGGTACCCAATGTTTCAGTCTTCTAAGTTTTAGAAAGTTTTAAAGTGTTAGTTTAGCCAAAAATTTAAATGCTGGTATTATTTACTCACTCTCCTGTCATTCCAAACTCATATGACTTTTAAAAGGACAGATTTTTTATTTTTTGTTGAACTATACCTTTAAAAAACATCTCTAAAAAACGAACCCTCCTCCAGCAAAAATATAATTTAATGAAATACATGTGATATGACTGCCAATTTAAATTTTTTTTATTACAATTAGGAAATAAAAAAAAAAAACTAGGAATTTTCCATAAATATTTGTGGCACTGTAACTGAGTGAGTGGTTAAAAGCTTTGGTTTATAACCAGTAGGTTAAAGATTTAAACCATACAGGATGTGAGCTTTGAGTAAGAGACTTAACCCTAAATTGCTCCATTAACAGCAACAAAAAACAGTGTAGCGGTATGATGGAATATTTAGAATAACAGGGTGATATTTGATTATAGTACAAAAACAGAAAGAAAGAAAGAAAGAAAGAAAGACATCCATCAGCCGTGACATAATAATTGAATGAGTGGCTTGAGGTTGTCCATTCAGTGAGGCACTAGTTATATCACATTCATGTGGTTTCTGAAGGCCAGAGTATTGGTCACACACTGGTCAGTGAATGAAAGCATGACCAGCCTTGTGTAAAAGGATAGCAGTGTGGATCTGACTGTGGTTTCAAAGGTCTGAGCTCCTCCCAAAGTATAAATTGAAAATATGGGACAAATGAACTGAAAAAATAAGACTTAATTTATCTTTTTGTGTGTGTGATTTCAGCAGCGTATGAACAGCACATACTTAATATATTTTCATAATTAAAGTGTAATATATTGTATACTATATACTATCTTTATACTGTATGTATAATATTTTTCAATAACGACATTTACTGTTAACATCTCTCAGTCATTCAGCTTTTATATTTTTCCTGTGTATTCATATAAAGTGTTTGATGGTAAGGTCGTGTGGAATTTTGTTTTGTTATTCCCCATGCTCCTGCAGGATCACATTTCCTGTATTTATTTGCTTTTCTGAATGTGGAGGAGTAGATGTGGTAATGTTATGTGGGTTACCGTAACACAGACACAGGGAGAGGGGGATGTGGATGTGCAGACTGCATGTGAGGGCTGAGGGGTGCGTGCACTGAATGCATGCAAAGTTTCTGCACTGCATCACCTTTTTAATCAGATTTTGGTCATGTTTTCCAGTAAAAGCATCTGTCTTTCATCTTTAAAATAATATTAATTTATACAGGAAGCAAAATTGTGATTACTGTATCACTCACTTAACCACACACACACACATATCCAAATTTCTGGCATGAAGATGGTACCGTCCAATAGGTCAAACTCAATCTGACATAATGACATCATTATCACAAGGCGCAGCTGATTGGTTCTTTTTGTATCAGTGGCCAATGAGCTTGAGCTTAACATATAAATACCTGGCTAGTGCTTCTTGTAGCAGTTGCAGCTCGCTTCAGAAAACCTTCCCCAGCTCCACCTGTATAGATCTGCTACGGGGTGATTCATGCATGCTTTATGGAGGTTGTTTCGTATATGTTACATGTGCAGTAGCAGTATTTCTTACATGCTCACAGCAGCATGTTGCAGTTGTGTTGGCAGTACCAAGTCTCAGTACCTGTAACTTAATCAAGCAGATGAAAATTCTATATATCCCTCTCAAACTTCCTGTTTCAGAAGGAAATATGTCAACACAGGACAGAGGAAATGTGTTGTGGTCTTTATAATAAGGACATGGTTAGTTGTAACTTGTAAGGCCTTTAACATTGTCATTGGATGGAAGTTTCTTCATCTCAAGTTTATTTTAAAATGGCCTTGTTTAATCATTAGTTCCATGGAAGTTGGGCTTCTTATCTGGAATGTGTACCAAGCCAATCTTTTTTCCTCCCCTCAGGAACTGAGTCTGAAACAAGCTGTCCCGTGCAGGCAGCAGTTGCGTGGCCTTCCTCAGAGCCTCCCTCGTCCTCAGTGTCTGCTCTGGTCTCCCCTTCCAAACCAGAGGAGGAACAGAGACCTTTGGAACCATCAGACATCACACTCTCTCTGTCTCCAACAGACTCTGAGCCAGAGAGACCTGAGACAGAGGAGAAAGCAGAGGAAGCTGAAGCTGATGAAGAACAGTTAGTGAGTGGAATGAAAGATGAAAAGAAAGAAGAAGCAGAAGGAAACTTTGAGGAAGAGACTAATGAAATGGGTACAGAGGAGTGTGTGAGAGAGCAGATGTTAGACAGGGATGTAGAGGAGAGTGTCGTCCTGAGTGAGAAAGAGAGGCAGAATGAGGAACTGAATGAGAAAGATAACTGCTCTGCCTCCAGCATCTCCTCAGCCAGCAGCACTCTGGAGAGAGAAGAACGTGAGGAGAAACTCGTCAGTGACAGTGACTTGGGTGAGAACAACACATACACAAGTCAAATTCTGTGACATTCACCACTGGGTTCACAGTAAACATTTCTCTCTGCCAAGTATTTTTATCCACCATGAAACTATTTTATTTTATTTATTGATTTACTTTTGGTCCTCCAAAAACATTATAATGACTTTTTCTACTAACAATTACCTAGAAATACACTAATAATCTACTGAGAGGAAGGTAAAGTGTGCTATGTATATGTTATATGTTGATATGTAGTTGCAAAGTTACTTTTAATTGGCAGAATGTCTAGAGTGGACTAATAAAATGTAACAAATTGTCCTTGCGTAGATGCGTCTACATCTAAAAGTGCACCTGTCACAAGGTGTAGACCACTAGTGACTTTGTCCTCACGTTTTTTATTTTGTTTGTTTGTATTTTTTTTTTTTCTTTTTTTTTTGCAAGGATTATTTCACATATGTGGAAAATGATGGGTTTCTGGAAGAAAATCATCCTAGATAAACCTATGATGGTCAAAACAATGTTGTAAAAGTTAGAAGAGTCACAGATATTTTTTTATTAGACACGTGTCTTTTATTTGAAGCATGCACACTTGCATCAGCAAGAATCAGACAGACAGAGTTATTAGAATTTTATTCAAGTGATGTATTATGTTGAAGTTCATAAATTTACCAGCCAACTGGTGTTTTTATTCACATTGGTTTGCCAAGCATCAAAAGTTATATTTGTTTATTATTTAAAATAATAATAATGCAAACAACAGTTTCATAGTCAGAAATAAATATTTATGGCTAGTTTTGTTCCCAGTTTAAGGTTATTTTTCTAGTTTATCAGATAAAATTCAACAAAATATAGTTTCCTAGTTTACCTGTCATTGGCAGGTGTGAGAGTAGCTGCACATTTTCATTGTAAGCTAAATTTTTAGTAATCAAAATTCATTCCAATTTCAGTATTTCTGTGTTTTCCATAAAAATAGTAATGTTTTGTAAATATGGACTCTAAAAATTGTACCTATTGTTAAAACTTTTTCTGAATGTGTATTCTTAGGCCAGTGGACAGACTGTATGAATACATCAGATGTGAACGATCAGTGCAACAAAGTTCTTCACAGCAAACGCTTCATGCTGGACATGCTTTATGCCCAAAACAAGAAGGCAGAGGAAGATGAGAAAGAAAAGGAGAATGAGAAAGAGTGTTCAGGTCAGGACTCCTCTGTGACCAGCCTTGCTTGTCGCATCTCCACTCTGGAGGTGTGTCGGCAAGCTTGTGATGACAACATGAAGAAACTGGATGTGGAGCATCTGGAAAACCAGGGTAGCGTACGAGCTGTGGCTGAGAAATTTGGAGATTTGGTGAAAGGACTGGTATTGCCTCATGAGGTGGAGCATTCTGGGAAGGAAAAGCAGCAAGCACAGGAAAAACCTCTGCCGGCTCCTTCACCAACACCCCCTAAAAAGGAGTCAGACCACATATGGGACCAGCTGATGGCAACACCACGGGAGCTACGTATCAAAGAGCTGGACTTCACGGACTTGGGAGAGGAGGATGATGTAGACATTTTGGATGTTGGGAATGTGATCGGGTCAAGTGACCTCACGCCACCTCCTCCCCCACCTCCCTGCTTGCCAAGCCTTCCACCCCCGCCACCTTTATTTGGATGCCCTCCACCTCCCCCTATCTCTGGCATGATGATGCCCCCTCCACCGCCTTTTTTGGCTTCAGTACCTCCCCCACATCTTGGATCTCCTCAGCTTAGTCGAGGAGAGCCCCTGCTCTTCCAGAAGAAGAAGAAGACAATCCGGCTGTTTTGGAATGAGATCAGACCTATAGACTGGCAGTACAATAACCACAAGAGATGCAGGGAGTCACTGTGGTCCAAACTTGATCCGGTCAAACTGGACATAGCCAAGTTAGAAAACCTCTTTGAGACGAAATCCAAGGAGCTCCCAGTTACAAAGGTACTGTTAAATTACCTCTTTTCAGTATCTCTTCCAAAATTTAGCCATCAGGTCTGCTTTTTTGTTGTTTGCATCCTGAAAATTATTTGTTTACTTAATATTGCACACTTTATTTTTCCATCAGTGTTGTCATAGTTAGTGGTACATCCAGAGTTATCCGTAAGCATAGATATGGTATTATTTAAAATGGGTAATGGGTAATAAAGGTCACACTACACCATAGTTGTTCCTGGAGGGCGACTAACCAGCAGAGTTTAGCTTCAACCCTAATTACACACACCTGAACCAGTTAATTATGGTCTTACTAGGCGTACTAGAAACTTACAAGCAGGAGTGTTGAGGCAAGTTGTAGCTAAACATTGTAGCACATTGGCCCTCCAGGACTGAGTTTGACATCCTTGCACTACAGTCATAGTCATTACTTTCTCTAAAAATGTAAATGTCAATATTTTCGTTCCAAGTTTAATGAACATTTTTGGATGCCGCATTAATTCTGTTTTTGGATGCTGTCTCATACAATTACATTCTCAAACATCAGGCATCCACCTTCAAATGCAAGTTAACATAACAGCATTTTTTTCTGCATGCTAGAGTAGCTTCTCCAGCAATTTCCAATTTTATTATTGCTAATTTTCCCCTGCTTTACAAAAAGTGATGATTTTGTTCTGAACAAATGGGACGGAAACTGTTTGTGCGCAAATTTATGCAATATTCCAGTTTCATTTCATTCCAGCTCATTTTTTAGTTTCATCTGATCATAGAAGCCAGTCCCATTTGTAGTTCCAGTCCTGTCTGACAACTGAACATG
>JAUMHE010000068.1:8410513-8432942 GCA_032359235.1 Enteromius mattozi | reverse complement strand
TGAAGGAGTGGTCTCTTTTCTCTTATCAGGTGTTCTCCAAACTCTTCAGGCGTTACAGGAGAAAACTCAGAGCTGTTCTCTTGGGAAAAGGACGTAGCAATAATTGTGGCTAACATGTATTGGAGAAAAACATTCATTTCATCATAAGTTTTTCTCCCCATTTTCAATTGTTTTACTTCAATGGTAGGTTAGAATTTTGTGAATCTTTTCGAATAAAAGATCAAAAGGATAAACAATGCAGATTTATTTTCACAGCCAGATTTACCAAGGGTGCCAATATTAGTGGAGGGCACTGTAAATTTAAATACTTTGTCTATATCTTTTATTTAGAATATGTAGAATATTCCTTTTCATTTTTAGTCACACTTTATTTCAAGGTGCAATTCTTGCTATTAATAAACCATAAACTACAACTTTTGCCTCAATATACTTCTAGTTTGCTGCTTGTTGATAGTAAGGTAGTTAAGTTTAAGTATTAGGGATGAAGAATATGGTCTTGCAGAATGTGCTGTATAAATACTAATAAACAGCCAATAATGTAATACACTAAAAAAATGAAAATTAAAAGTTGAGAAAATGTTAAGATTTTTGAGTTTTCTCAACATGTTGTTTTCGGTTTATACAACAAGAAATTGAGAAAACTCAAAAATCTCCTGAAGCTGGTTGCCTTAAAGTTTTCTCGACAGTGATAATTGCTCCCTACACTAAAAGTTACCACTTCTTTTTCTCTAACAGTAAGAAGAACACTGAAGAACGGTCTTACACCAGAAGAGGCGCAGGCGCTGGGATTGGCCGGCAGCTCTGAGATGCAAGTGTGAGACAGCATCCGCTCAGGGTCTTGGCACACACATCTAAACACAAATGAGCTTGAACAGGTCACTTTAGCTCAAGTTTGCTTTCATCTGGAGCCGGTGCATGTTTCTGGGTTTGTGTTTTTACGACGGTTATTGCTGTGGACTATTTGTATTCTCACAGGTGAAAGGGATTATAATCACTAACCCATTATACTTTACTTATCCTGGGACGTGTAGTCACTCCATTTACTAGCTTATGCATTTTGTCCCAAGGTGGTCTAAGAGTATCATTGAAACCACTCAGGTGCATGTTCACTTTTCCTGCGGACTATTAATGATATCCCAAACATCCATTTTGATGCATTTTTGAAAGAGCACAGTTGCAGCGCAACTTCCTGATGCACAACATTTATAGACGCTCACACACACACACAGCTTGCAGAATGCTGATTGTCCAGTTCTCCAGTACAGAGACAAATGTCCGTCTCTTACCGCTGTGGCCTTCAGAATGATCCCAAAGAACTGTGTTTGAAGATGACTGGATGCCCTCTCACTATTTTTGTTTGTACTGGCTGTTTGTTTGAATTCAGGTTGCATTGATAGTAGCACCTTCAGCATTCATATCTCATGTAAATCAGCAGTGATTCTTCTCTGGTTTACTGCTGTGGTAAAACGGGTTTGTTTTACCTGCTTTTATGTTACATGTCCCCGGTTACTTTCAGACAGCTTGAAGTTGAGCAAGAGTTAAGGTTTTTTGATTTCTGCTGATGTCTTTTTGTGTGATCGAAACCTGTTTAACTTTGATACAGACGATCAAATGTCTTTGCACACAAATGCAAACTAACTAGAAAGTCATCTTTCTTTTTTTGGCCCTCTAGATGTGTCCTTTCCTCATACATTCTCTGTCTGTAATAGTACAAGTAGGCAATCATCTATTTAAATGAAAGGACTTCTAACCATATTTGGTTAAAATGAATGATGGCATTATAAAAATGAGTGCCTTGAAAAAATAGTGTTTTTGTAAGAATAGATTATTTGGTCAGGATAGATTTTAGGGCATTTTAAAGAATTTATAGCTGGCGCAAAAAGTACAACTCTGTCATTATCTCCTCTCGCTACTTTATGCGAAACTAATTGGATATAAATTGGATATTTCGATCAAGTTGCGAGTTAAAAGTTAACTTTATAGGGATCAGTGAATAAAAACTTCTCTTTTTTCACAAAATTTAATATTATGACTTCAAATTATAGCCCAAATTCATAGTGATATGGACTACTTGTTTCTTAACAATTGGTCAAAATCCATGGATTTATGCAAAAGAGCATAACGATTCTTACAGACCCACAACATTGGTTAAATTACCAAATGTAACGAAGGTGTAGTGATTGAACAGTCAAAGAAACGTTTGCAATTTTTTTCTCACTGTGATAAATTTGATCAATCAGCTTTTTTTTTTTTTTTTGGACAGATTTACCTGAGAGACACATGTCCACTCTCAATAATAGTAGTACCATTCAGCACCTTATCATGTGTAGCATGCAATTTCGAAAGGAATTGGAAAATTGAGTATTATAGAGACTTTTTTTTCACCTTTTCCCCTCAGATTTTTACTCTGAGTATTATGTGGATAAGAGATTAGATACGTGTAAAGTAGAACCTTGATGTAGAGGCTAAACATGAGACATGCGATGCTGTACAATTGTGTAAATGTCACTTAAACGTTTTTATTTTTTGTCGTGTTCATGTTTTTGTTTGTATTTTGTATAGAATAGTGTATTATAGGTCAAAAGCAGTGTTATTCTGTGAAAATTCTAATTTAAGAGAAAATAAGCCATGCATGGTTCAAACAATAACAACGTCAGCAGGCGGTGTCTTAACTTTGTGGCTAAATGGATAGAGCCTGTGACGTCTCGATACCCTGTGAACGTAGATTTTGTTTCATGTGTTTACGCAGCACAGACTTGAAACATTGTCATGCACCCATCAGCCCTGCTCACATGGCCTTTGATATTATTGCACTCGCATTCAGTTTCACCCATAGCTTCAAGTGCCATAAAAAGTTGGTTTTGAATAAAAGATCGAGAATGTGAAAATCTGACTTCTAAATTCCAAAAGGAAAAAGCATTTACTGTACTTTGCAATAAAAAGCTTTTACAGCAACACCCAGAACACTGAGTTGGATTTTCTTTTTTTGGTACAAGTGTAATTGTTTTCAGATGAAAACATGATTCTGTTGAACCAAACTGTTGTGGGGAAAAAATCTCACAAAGTCTGTTTGCTGTGAAAAAAACATTCTAAATAAGGTCACGTTGTAAAATGTAAAGACACAGCTGGGAGATGTATTATTTGATGTCGCATTATCTGTAAAGTCATGATTAAATACTGAAATATACACAACTTGGAGACGAGTCACATTTGTGAAGTATTAAATAACACTAAGATGTAATGTTTCTTGTAATTGCAACTTTACAAGTTACAAGCATTACAAGCAATTTAAAAATGACAAGTTGATATGAAACAAATACAAATACAAACTCACATTGTGGTTTGCAATTACAAGACAAAGACGCAGTACCACAAAAAAAGCATTTTGAGAGGTATAGCTGCAATTAACGAGGAAAAGGTATAGCTGGGAGGTATTGTCATATGAAACGTCCCTTTTTACACTGGTGCGTTTTAGTTTTAAAACAGCATTTTAAAATAAAATTGATCCTCGAACACTGGCGTTTTCACTGTACGCTGAAACACAAACTTAGAATTTTTAAGCTTGAAGGTGCTGTATGTAGGATTGAGATACTACGTATTGCAGTTCAAATTCAAAATATTGGAGACTTTTTTTTTCACCCGGCCCCTCCTACTTCGACTTGACGCACACGCAGGTTGCCAAATTGAAGACACCAACTGAAACAAGCGCAATGACGATGGAATACGTTGTTTTCCCAACTGGCAACTCGGGGTTCCGAAACACGGTTGAGTAAACCGGCAGTGGGCGGTTTTCACAAACCAAAATAACGTCCTGCATTCCGGGCCGGAACACACATTTTTTATTATAATTGACTGTAGCATTGTTTTTCAGATAACCAAGTATGTTAACTTAGAATGTTTCTTAAATATCTGCAAACATATTATGGTATTTTTATGCTTTAGTAGAGACGAAAAAAAAACATACAGCACCTTTAAAGTGGAGTCTTCCACGTTTTTAAGGGTCATAAACATCGTAATGTAAACAACAAGTGTAACCATAGCTAAAGTTTTAATGTATTTTAAACGAAAATGCTCTAGTCTAAACATAGCCAAAAAAAAAAAGTAAATGTGCAATTGCGAGCTAAAGCTAAAGTCGCGAAGTGAGATTACAAGAAAAAAACGAATCAACTGAAAAGCATAGCACATGCAATTTACATGAACTCTCCAAGAACAGAGTTGTTAGACATATCACCACCTTTATTTAGGGTCATGTACAGCAGATGGTTCTTTTGCAGTGTCACAGAGCTCCTCTAAAACGAGCTGTGACAACATCGAAACTGATGGAATCTCATTACAATCATAATTGTATGACAATTTTAGTGCAACAACAGACATGTAACATGCCTAATGCAGTAAAGATGTTGGTTGTACAAGACCATACAAAAACAACCTTGTGTGTTTGTTTGTTTGTTAGATATATCTATGGCAAAAGTGAGCTTGCATTTGTCCCCATAATTTTTTCAGGAAGGACAGAAAGATGCCATGGAAAAGCAAAAAAAAGAACGAAAGAAAAGAAAATTCTCAATGGTAGGTCAAAAAGAAACAAAAAGCAAATAAGCTCAGATCACAGAAAGGAAATAAAAGACAAAATCCAAAGTCTAGGATTCATGGTAAAATCCAGTGCAAACTATGTCTTTACTGCAAGTTGTATGCCAACTACAAACTAAAGAAAGTGATAAAAGCAAGAGAATATATATTGATTCCTAGCCTGTCTATGTCTACACAATAGCTACACAATGTCCCTGAACAATAGGGTCTGCACAGTACTAGAAGAAATTAATTGTAGAAATTTCAAGTTGGAAGGTTTTCCAAATACAAACAGCAAGTCCACACCAATGAACTTTCATACTGCTCAGATTTAGTATCTCTATAAAGCTGAAGACAGCTGTACGTTTCCTTTTTGCAGTTTTACATGTGCACTTTTTAGGGTTGTAATATTAAATGTCGATTCCGAAGCACCAAAAGTAATATTTAAAAAAAGAAATTAAAAATCTGACACTGGTCAAAAAAAAAAAAAAAGGAATGACATTTTTTTTGTGTGTAGTGCAGTTTACTTAAGGAATTATCACTCTTACACAGTTACCTGATATGTGATAAGAGAAGAGTGTGTATTATTAACTGACAGTTAACTAGTAAAACCAATGCAGGTTTAAGACAATTTCAGCCTAGGACACTTCAGGCGGCAAAACAAAAAGAAAACAAAAGAAAATCGGCCTGCTTCATACGATGTCTGCTGATGACATGAACAGAAATTCATCTTTTTGTGTGTCCTTTCTTCTGTCAAACATTAAATAAAAAAACAAAAACATCAAGCATATGTCAGTTAGGCACTCATGATGTGATAATAAAATGAGTGCGTGAGATAATAAAAGAGTGCTTGCATTTCCCTCACGTCCACCTCTGGATTTAGGCTTAACATTGCACAATATCACATAAATTGCTTTTTTTGGAGATTAAACAAATTCTGTTTTGCATCATTTCAAGCTTCATTGCATATAGATTTCTTTGCCAGATTTCTCACACTAGCAAAGTAAATGTCAATTTAAACCTATAATACCGAATGAATTCATTCATCTATCTACCCACTTGACCAGTCCTTACAGGTCGGGGCAAAATAAATTAGCCGTACAGGAAGAAAGCACCCAAACTTAAGAGATGGTGAATCACACTTACATATGATTAAAGCTTATCATCCACAGTGTTTTAAAAGCCTCAAATGGTTCTATCAAAATGTAAACCCCACTTATCTAAACCAGTCAGGTAACTGGAGCATCCATACTTAAAAACATTAAGTTTTAAACTTGTTATATATTTTGTATATACATATATATATTTATATATGTATGTATATACATATATATAAAGAATTAGCTTACTGTTGAAATGTAGCACCAACAATTTTTCATGGCAAGTTTTGGGTCTCTAGACTCTATGGTGCACTTAAGAGATAGTCAAGAGAAAAAGAAAATATCTGAACTTAAAAAAAAACAAACAAAAAAACAAAAAAAACAAACCTCAGACCAGAGGCTGACCAATCGTTGTAATTCCCCTGGGAAGAAAAAGTGCAGTCACAGTTATCTCCAGGACCTAGGGTAGAAAAACCCTGTCTCCCATTCTTCCTCTGACGCAACTAGTGGGGCGACTCCAGCATCTCCATTAGGAAAGTGTCAATGGGGGTGTCTCCAATCAGTTTAAAGAAGAAAAGGTGCTCCAGACACTTAAGGCCAATGGAACGCAATGCAGGAAGTCGGAGGAGGAGCTTGGCAAACCTGTGAATAAGCAAGCGAGCTTTTCTGGGGGACTCTTTACACTTAAAGCCAAGTGTGGTGATTATGCCACTCAATCATGAAAGAGGTCATTTACATGTAGTGGATTTAAAGGTACAACACATGTTTAATTCTGAGGGTAAGACAGACAAAACTTAGGAGAGCCACCCCAGTACAGAACACTCACCTCCCCTGCTGATCTGGGTATTTTTGTTTGCAATAGGACTCCAGGGACGCATACACTTTCTCTCTGAGAAGCTCCACCTCACTGCTGCTAGTCAGACCTTTGGCATCTAAGAAATATTGGAAATATACAGCACAAACATACACCATTTTTTAGGTTTTTCTCCAGTTTTGATGTCAAAGGTTTGTATAATATGTGTTCTGTCTAGGTGCCTGTGGAGGCGTTAACATGCAAAGTGAGTTTTAAGTAATGGGCCAGTACTTTCTGATCTATACTGACACAGTTAAAGGCATTAACATGACACACTTTCAGGTTATTATAGGTACAATTCTACAAAATCTTAATTAATTACTATTTGTCATGTTCTACCAAACGTAGGTATTTTGAAGAATGTTTAAACAATGTTTCATGCATGTTGAGTTAGAAAAGTTTGGAACAACATAAGGGTAAAGAGTAAATCCCTTGAACAAATTACAATCAATCAAAGAACAAAGTCAAATTCAGAAGTATCAAACTCTTACTGACTTCTGCTGAATTTTTAGATAAACCTAAACAAATGCTCACCTGGGTTAAACAGAACTATGGCACGCAGACAGCCAAGTTCAGTTTTGTCCATTTGCATATCACGCATCTTACAGACCAGCTCAGTCAACACCCTAAAGAGGTTTAAAAAAATGTGACTAATAATCATAAACTACCCCAACAACAAAATTGCAGGAAGGGTTTCCATCCCAAAAAACAAAGGTATGAAGGTAAACAGAAAAGAAGCAGGTATTACCTGTCAAATAAGGCTCCCACCTCTGCACTGTGTTCACTTTCACTGTAAAGACATTACGAACATGTTAAGACTCTTAAAGACCTACATTATTAAACAGTGGTAAAGCAAGAGTTCATTGTGACCTGTCAAAAAAGGCCTCCACGCCCAAATTGTGAGTGCTGTCTCTGGGCACATGTAGACCTGTGGCCAACAGAATCTCATCCTTCACGCTGATGGAGCGATGAGAGAAGGCAGCAATCAAGAGTTCATTCCATCCTGTATTACAAAAATCACAATCAACTAGTAATGCTTTTCGTGTACATTAAGGCCACATATACACTAGTGCACTTTCATTTTAAAACAGTGTTTTAGAATGAAAACAATCCTCGTTTACACTGGCGTTTCCGTTGCGTTTTAGAAATGATCTCTGTTTACACTGCACAATCTAAAACGCATGACTATTCATGCAGGTACAAGTGTAGATGTGTATATATATACATATAGATTTCTTATATTTAGATAACGGATGTGTCTGTGTGTTTGGAGCGACTGAATGAAGAACCTACTAACACATATCTATGGGTACAATGATGTTATAGTTTACACGGTCGTCAAGGATATGCAGAGCAAATGTGGGCAGCCACACCATCATTTTCAAAAGTCTCTGTTGTGCTCCGTTTACACTGAAATGCTACCCCAGCGTTTTTAAATCCGTAGCAAAGGTTATGCGTTTTAAAAGGAAAACGCACTAGTGAAAACGGGGCCTGTGTTCCAAAATAAAACGATATAAAAGAAACCATGACTAAATGAGTGTGAGAATGTCAGATGCTCGTACCGGCCCTGAGCAAAATCACTTGGTCATCCAGGGGCAGCTCAGAGAAGTGAGGGATTCTCTTGGCCCACTCCACCAGAGTGAACAGCTGTTTGTCTGCAGCCTGGCAGATGTTAGTGACTGGATCATTGGGCTGGAGAACAGAGAAGTCACAGAGTCAGTGAAGGAGAGAGTGAGAGCAAATGTCTCTGGCACTTCTGGACAATAAAAGAGAATCTGAGAGCTGATAAACGTTCGAGTGCTTTATTCTTTGTCAGTCTGTCTATGGGGATATTCAGCTCCAAACACTGAGTATTCAAAAGATCCTAATCTCTAAACCAGCTCTTGGAATACCAGCATTTAAATAGCTTTAAATAAGAGCTGTTTATCACCCAGCAGGAAACTGACTTTGCCTGGCAACAGTCAACAACAATCAATGCTTGGCATAACTTTGCAAATTAACTGCTTACAACCTTTTAACCAACTCTTATTACAAGACAATTGCTGACAATGAGCATGTTTACATGAATGAACACCAATATTTTGATAACTCCCAAATACTAGCTTGCTGAAATAACCTACTGTACCAGATTACATGCAAACCAGTAATCTTGTAAAAAATCAAGTTACTCTCTGGTAGTGCCATCAAAATGTAATCATTTGGGTGTATGGCTCAGAGTATTGCATTTGTTATATGAGTTGTGATGTTAAATTAAGCAATAAAAACCCCAGAGTATTCCAAAACGCTCTGGGGAAACAGGAAACTTGTATGAACTCATGCAGTTTCTGTGGATTCAGCATTTTGGCTGTTCCAGTTAGGCTGTACAAGATGAGAAAACATTTTTATTATTGGTTGGATGTAAAAAAAAAAAAAAAAAGAGTTGGAGTGTACAATATATTTCCTTTCCCCCACTCTGAAACGCTTTCTCTGTTTGGATGCACTTTTTGGAATTACTTATCCAAAAACAAAAATGACACTTGTGTTCAGCTGGATTTTAATATTTTAAAGCTCAACAATAAGGACTGCCTGATGGCCTGGAGCCAATGTGAAAGACACTCGGGAAAGCTGAGGAATTTGACCGAATGAAGTTCTCTTTTGCCTCTTCATGTGCTTAAATGGACAATTACACCTGGCCAATTTGAACATTTAAGCAATTTTAAAGTATTCAAGCCAATGAAGAGACACAAATAACTCCATTCAATGTGTCCTGTGTTTACAGAGAGCCACGTCTCAAGCAATGGGAGACCCCAGAATTGAGCTTCTTTAAGAACAACACACAGACAAAGGTATTTTCTACCCTCAAAATCAGTTTTTTATGTCTCAAGTAAATGTAAACTGTTGTTTCCTTTTTTGTTAATCTAGACAAAGGGGGAAAAAAATCACTGCTCTTGCCTGATTTTTATAGCTTTAACAATGAGTATTACATGGCACTGTGGAACAATTGATTCTGATTGGTCAGTCACTACATTCCAACAGTTTGTCTTGGTGAAAGCTTTGCGTTTGGTTAGCTAAAAATATAATAAAACTCAATTCAATACTATGTGTACATTTATGACTGTCATCCTGGTATCACAGACTCGTTCATTTCATACAAACGCAGATGCTACCATACGATAACTAACAAACTGGTAAGATTTTAAATCAGTTCTTAACATCTTAAATCAATATATTTTATCGCCTTTATTATTTATGGGGTGAAATGTGTGATAAGTGCTATGACTGCACCATATACCTTAAAGGAGTCATGAGAAGCCAAAATTCCCTTGATGTTTTAACATATAAGATGTCTAACATCCTGTAAGTTTCAGAACTCAAACTTGGTCGCTAGTCAAAAAAACCTTTAGTATGAAGGCAGTCTGCCAAAACGCAGCTTTTGGAATGTTCTACTCTATGATGCAATAGTGTGAATAGGTGAATGAATTTTATTTTTAAAAAGATCGAAAGATTGCTGTGCCGAGTAATGTTGCAACTACAAGTGTGAGTTTCCATTACATGATCACTTCTGATTTGTCTCTTCTTATAGATCAATTAATATATATTGAGTTTTTTTTTACCTAAATCACTGCAGTATCTATCTAGGAATGTAGACTGTCAAACATCCACAACCGTTAGCCAATCGGACAGAAAATAGGCTATTAATCATAAATAGTTTTTTTGATGTTAAAAGCCAGATAACATTTTAAGTGGACCTCAGAGAATAGTACAAAAATAAAATCAATGGCTTTTTATGACCCCTTTAAATATAGTTTATTTGAAGCTTTGCATTCAAATAATTAAACTCAAATCAGTATTTCGTGTCTAATTGAATATGAATGTAAATGTCAGTGTAAATGTCTATGTCTAGTTATAATATTTGTTGTGTAGACTTTAAACAACAAGGATAATACGCAGCCATGGGTGGTGTGTAAATATACTCACTGAACCAGTGGAATCAGAGTGCAAGTCTGATCTGTGCTCTACAGCTGTCTCGGCCTCCAGTATCTTCTCCACAGGCATCTCCTCATTGGCTGAACTGCTGCATTCATAGTCTCCATCCCGTTCCTTGTTCTTTTGACGCTCTTCCTGAACAGCTGGGAGAGAACAAATGAGGGAAAACTCATAAATATCAAGGAATCAATTTGGACATCTGCAGTGTACTACTAGGTGATGTTGCCTAGTGGTACAAGATCTTGTCTGGAAACCAAAAGTTAAAAAAAAAAATCACTGAGCAAGACACTTCTCAGCAAATTGTATATATCATAGATACAGCAATATTGTAACTTAATGATATTGTAGCAATGTTGTGCATGGACACTATTTTAATAAAATGATGTGTTTTCCTGTATTGTCCATTTAAAATACCTAATGGCTGACTATTGTAAACAGTTTGTAATTACATGTAAAAAAATTACACATAAACCTTTAACCCACAGCAACAGTTCTCAGCTCTTCCGATAATAATTCATAAACAAAGCATTCAGTGAGGCATTGAATGCAAATATTCAAGCGCAGTTAATGGAACCAAATGTCAAGTATAATCATAATCATAACCCTAGTTTTTGTCCTGCTTGTTGTTCCCCGCCCACATATGACATGCTCTCCGTCAGCTGTCAGGAGCTGTGGACTAATGTACTATTTGTTCTTACACTGTTTAACAAAACCCAATCAATCCACCGCTGTCACTGTAACTCTAGATGATCTTTGTGCTCCTCTGAGCATGTGCTATGACACCACCTTTTCACACGAAAACAATGCAGAATTTCCATCACATAATGCTGATCTACCATTAAACCCATTCAAACACCAGTTGCATTATATAATGCTGCTACAATGCCTCTCACCTGACTCTATTCTCCACCTACAGTACCTAGCCTATATTTTACTGAACGCAGAGCTTATGTATTACTTCATACTAAGGTGATATATCTTGAGTGGAAGGCTGACAGGTACCCACCCTCTCTTTTCATTCCCATGGCCAGGCACTTCTGATAGCGGCAGTACTGGCAGCGATTGCGCTGTCGTTTATCGACCAGACACTCCTTGTTGTCCCTGCAGGTATAGCTCAGGTCCTTCCTGACTGTGCGCTTGAAGAAACCCTTACAGCCTTCACAGCTGTACACGCCATAATGCTTCCCTGTACACACAAGTCATGTCCACTTTACCTCTGAGCTGCAAAGAAATGTCATTTTTCAAAACATTCACTGTAAACAACATCCCCTGTGTGGTGGGGCTACTAGGGTCAATGTCAAATATAAACAATCACAATAAAAAAAAATTGCTACAACTTTATGAAAAATGTCATGTAGTGTAACTAGTGATTTTTTTAAACTTTGAATGCATTTGAGTGTAAAGATTTAATTATTTTCAAAAAACTTAAATTTATATATTGATTTTCATGATAAAATGTAATATTTAAAAACACTGTAAATTATTAATTGATAATTAAAAATATTCAGCAATGTATCAATAATAAGTTGTGTTAATAAGCAGTTTGCTCAAACAGATTTTTATTATTAAGAAATAAACATATATAGATCAAGCAAGATTCTTTAGTACAGTTTTTTCAAGAATTTTAATTCTATTAATGAGGCTTTTTTTTTTTATTATGATGTCAGGACAATTGTACTTCTTTGACATTATCAATCCTCTGCCCCCAAATTATATCTAAATTAATTTAGTTTTAGAAAATTAAAAACATGCTTTTTGCAGATAAGATGTGAATATGAGTTGGATTCATAATGTACTTATTAAATGAATGAATGATTGTTTTAATTAAATAATAAATCAATATACTAACTAGATCCAGACAATAAAGAGCATTATGTCATTGACCCTTAAATATCCATATAAAGTAGTGATGCACCACAATTTCAACCAAGACATCAAACAAAATGAATTTTCGTGTTTGGCTGCAATTGCTTTGACAATGTCCTTTTTCTGTGTAAGCATCTATTTTATGCGCAACGCAGATAAGAAATAGATAAACACATGAGCTGTGTGGATGCTAGAGCTAGGTTGACTAAAATGTTTTCTAGATTTGAATCTTTTTTAATCCTTTTACTAACATTATCATGATATTCAAACAATAAATGCAATTTTTAACACTCTTTACTGTGGCATGACAGATGTCTGTCGCCACCTAAGTTCAAGTGGCAGCATGAAACAATCATCATCTGCCATACCTTGAAATAAACATGAATGAACATCATTAGGTGTGTCCCAGGTAATTTCTCAATCAGCGTTTCAGCAGAAAGATATAAATAAAACATGCATTTGCCTAAGAAAAGCTCAAATAAAACAATACATAACTCTAGAGAGGAGCATTTGTTAAATAGATGGACTATACTCACTATATGTACGTAATCTGCTAGTGATCTCAATACTATTTAATGCACATCTGGAATAAATTTGTCATGATAAAATTTTTATAACAGTCACTGACTGAATAACTGGCATGTATGGTTCCTAATATATAACCAAACCAAATTTCTTTGTGACTGAAAATGATGCTAGAATCAATTTACATTTAATTAAAATCTTTAGCTACACTTACATTTTATTTCAAAACCAAAACGGTCTTGAAATGAAAGGTTGGATACAAAAAACATGAACTGGGTGCATCACTAATAAATATTGTGAAAGCTCTATGTTCTAGTACACACCCGAGGAACGGTCCCCACAAATGGCGCACATGCGTTTCTGGGACAGCATTGGCCCAGAGCCACTGACAGACTTCAAGCCAAAAGGGGGTTTCACATCATCGGAGCTGCTGACAGCATGTAACCCAGACACAGACATTGAGGAATTTATCTGCATGAGATAAATAGACAAGGAGTGATGAGAAAACCAAAGTCATCATCACATCACAGCAAAAGACTATCAATACAGCCCTTTTATCATGTATAAGTCCAGACGCATTTCAACATGGAGCTCACCTGAGAGTTGCTGATGGGTCCATAGCCGACGGATGGCGTGCCGGGAACCCCGGGAGAGCCGATGGACGAGCTGACGGCTGACAGTGGCGAATCTATGGAGCTGACAGGGCTACTGACGGCAGAAGTGGAGGGCGGTATGGAGTTCATAGATGCACACTAGAATGGCCAATAGAGGAGACTGTTGATCGCTGATAATCTACTGAAAGAGAGTGGACACAAAGAGGGTTTTAGACACCATACACTGAGTGTAATATTCCTGGATATGTCATTAAAGTCCCAAGATGGTCATTTCAGTGAAGTATGGAAAAGAAAGCAAAACTGGTGCCATACTCACAATATCCACCTATTCAAAAATGTGTTTCCTCTTGAGTATCTTGGAAAATATGGAAAAAAAATATTGCGATGTGTACATTAGGAAAGAAAACGAGGCGTTTTGTTTGCTGTTTACAGCTCTATTAGTCCTGCTGCAGATTAGGCCGATGTCTAAGGCTGTGTATCAAAAACTAAGAAATTGCCTACCTAGACAGCATATTGGGGAATCATGAGCGCGTTCGAAGGTTTTAATAACAGTCTATTATGATCTACGATGCAGTCTAGATAGGTAGCTCACTATGTTCGAAACTGCGAACACGCCCATATCGCCCAACATGCTGCCTAGGTATGGAGCTCACTAGGTTTCGGAACGCAGCCCAAATCTGTTCCATATAATCACCCTCACCAAAACTGACACTATCAGCGCTAATGTTTGCCAACTCCGTATGCAATTTATCACATATGATTAAAACGGAAAAATCTGTGCTGTAAGTGCATCTTAACACGATAACGAGCGTTATTTTAATGCTCCTGACAACGTTTAGATTATGTATTATTTAGCAGGCAGCGCGCAGCCTAGCTAACATGCTAATGAAGGCTAACGGACTGTGTATGGTTAATAGAAGACCATTTGGTTCAATCATTTCAACCTTAATGCCCTCTTTAAAACGCACAAGCGGTTCTATTTCAGTATAATTATTATTTTGTGCAGCATACAAATACTTGTACGCTAAACTCAAGTGGCGAGACTAAATAATACGGCTAGCCCGTATTAGCTTAGCTTAGCTTAGCCTAGCTCGTCCAAGTGTTTGTTTGTTTTTCCGTCATTTTTACAGAAATTTGCAGAGTTTATATGAGCATATGGACTTCAGTCTCACCCATCAAACGCCGAATCCTCCGACAGCAACGATTCGTGTCCTTTAAATCATCGTTTCATCTATATTTTACAGTTTACGCCATAAATGTTTGCGTCCAGACAAATACCTTGTTAGTCAAGCCTCCTAGTGGACACTAAGAGTCTGTTCACATAAGAAATATATGCAAGCAAATAAATAAATAAACAAATAATTAAATAAATATACACGCAGAAAGTACTACATGTTCTTTTGGTTATTAAAATGTGTCATTTGGTCTGCAAGCAAATTTTTATTTATTATTTTTTAAGAATAAACAGCCTAAAGCCGGTTGTCTTTTTTCTTTAATTATTGTCTAATTAATGCATGATAGAAAGACACCTTTTATGTCTACCATGACGTTAAAGAAGAAAAATCACAAAGTCAAGTAAGCTCTCTACAAGACATTGTCATATAAGCCTATAGTAAAGGCGTAAGAAAATTGCATTTAAAATACAGCAATAATGTTCAGCCAGTAAAATGTAATTTTAGTAATGTCACATGACATCCCTTTCAACCAGTAAAATTAAGATCTATTTGCCATATGCTTCTCCTTTTTTGGCAACAAGACAGGAAAGGGAGACACAGCTCACATACTTTTAAGGCATCATATGAGCTCATTTTAGACATAGGCTACATATAAATCGTTTACATATAAATTATGGTTTCACATAGTAATGTAGCCTAGATAAAACCAAAACAGGAGTCTTGCTGATTCTCACTTGTGCCACAATAATTGTTTTGGATTTCTAACATTAAACACAGCATTGAAAATGTTTAATGTGAATTACTTTAAAACACTTTTCTCATAAAACACTTTTCTCATAAATTTCTCTTAAACTGCAGTAATGAGTATTTTTTAGTTTCTATTAACGTTTTGCCCTACATTTTTGCTCAATATTCACACATTTAGTAAAATCCTAGACAGCTAAACAGGGTCATCTGACCTGACGTGGTGAATGTGCCACCTTTTCTTATGAAAAAAATGTGAAATCTATTCAGACTGATTAGGACCCACACACACACACACACACACATTCCTCAGGTGTGACACTGCATTCGGTCTGATCTGTAACGTGACCTGTTCACCCTCATTCCCACACAGAATGCATGCCCGCATGATCGTTTTTTCAACTGTCATAGCAACTACATAATTATCTTTGAAAATATGTACTCAGCATTCAATACTAGCAGTAGCAGAAGCTTCATTCTAATCTAATGAAATATGTTGCAGAAGATTGTGGGAGTGTGACGACATTGTTTCTCAAGGGTAAAATAGACAGCAGGATAAACCACATTCTTAAAACACAGACTACTTTTAAAACGGTCAGACTAAAATCGCACATAAAGGAGTAAGAACATTTTAAGCTGATGTAAGTATTATATTTCCACACTCCAGATTGAAATATCCTGTCAAATGTAGAAGTGTTATGCCTTAATTAGGACTAAGTCCCAATTAAGTCCTGTGTCATTACATGCCATGTCAACTTACGATTTTGATGTGACGGTGTCAGATTGTATTTAAAAGGAGGAAAATAAGGCTGTATGGACCATGTGTTACTCAGACACTGAGCTCGGTGTTGCTCCTGAAATTACAACATCATGGCTTTCTTTCTCCTCGTTGTCTTTGGTAAGTGTTTTACCAGTTTAGTTATATTTTATGATTTTGACTTTAAAAAGAACCACACAAATTAGTTATTCATTCTTTCTGCTGTAATGTAAGCTTTTCACTAATATTTTTCCATATGTAACCTGGATGTTTTCAAATGTTAGTTGTGCATGGCGTACCTTGGATTACAGTCAATGTGCTGGTAATTTTCTTTGGAAAGGCAGTAGTAATATGTTTTTTTTCTCCAGGACTTTTGTCCTTCACTTCAAGCCAAATATCTCAACGGTATCACTTCATAAATATCAGAAAGAACTGGACTGATGCTCAGAGATTCTGCCGTGAGAAGTACACAGACCTGGCGACTGTGAATAATGTAGAAGAGATGAAAATCTTGCTCAGAAACATAACTGATGTTTCATATGATGTGTATATTGGACTTTATAGAGGTGAAGTGTTCAGATGGCACTGGACCCTGTCAGACAGTGTGTACAATGAAAAGACATACCAAAACTGGGAAAAAAATCAACCAGATACAAGTAATAGCGAGGGCTGTGCTGCAATGGACAACAACGGGAAATGGTTTAGTGATAGCTGTGATACACAAAAGCAATTTGTCTGCTTTAATGGTAAGATTGTTTATTGTACTATTGTCTGTTCATTGTATTTTGACAATACATTATTGACCTTCACTTAATATGAGATACAATAGCTCTCCAGTCTCATAAACCTATTTTAGTGACAATAATAATCTTTTTCTTTTCATTTGTCAGTTACAGCCAATAAAGCCTATATCCTGATTGAGCAAAACAAATCCTGGAGGGAGGCCCAAGAATTTTGCAGAACTTTTCACACAGATCTAGTGAATGTCAGAACCTCTTCAGAAAATCAAGATGTCAAGAACACTGCAAAAAACGATGTATGGATTGGACTATTTAAAGACCCTTGGTCGTGGTCGGATCAGAGAAGCTCTTCTTTCCGTTTCTGGAATTCAAGTCAGATAAGTAACAACAGAAGAGACCGGGACTGTGTTACAGTGATGGTGAACCAAACAGGGAAATGGAATGATGTTCAATGTAACACAACTCAGCCCTTCATCTGTCACGGTGGTGCGTTCCTCTGTTTATGTTTGGCTTTAAAACTGCCTAAAAAAAGAGACAGAATAATTCAGTTTCCTTCATCGCTGTATAATATGCATCTAATCTGACTCTTTTACAGATCTGAAATCTCAATCAACTACTAAACCAGGTATATTGCCAACACCAACATTAAAAGTATAGTTTAATAATAATAATTTTGACATTTACTCAAAATAATTTAGTTCCAAATAGGGACACACAATTTGGGGATGAAATGTAACTGTATTTTTTTTTTAAAGCTTCTCTTTGGTTACCAACACAACTATCAATTTTTATGCACGTTTCATTACAATTTTGGAAAGATGGCACATGTGGCATTCTTGAATACACATTATAAGTGACCCAGATTCACAGCTCTTGCAGAGATTAAGTTAAGTGTAGTGACATGTAGGCTTGTGAACTGAGCCACTCTGACAGACTAAAAACATGAGCTGTTTGTGTGTAAAAGAACGCAGTGCCACGTTTCACTCTGAAACACAGCACATATGTATTTTAATTATTTATTTAAGTGTTTATACTTCTTTCTCCTGAAAAGCAATACGAGAAGATATTTTGAAGAATGTTGAGAAACAGCACAGAACAGAAAAAAAACCCCGAACTCCTCTTTTAAGCTCCACAGAAGAAAGAATGTCATAACGTTTTAGAACAGGGCTGTCCAAACTCGGTCCTGGAGGGCTGGTGTCCTTTACACACCTGAAGCAGCTAATCAAGCTCATATGTTTCAAACGTCCATGCAGGTGTGCTGAAGCAAGTTGGAGCTATACTTATACTTTGAGCAGAGTATCACTTAAAAATGCAGTCAGAATCATGGATTACCTATGCAGTAGTTAAAGCAAAAGCATTAATATGCAATTTATTAACCAAAATCTTCTCGCTGATACAGCTACTCCTAGACCAGCAACAATTAATACTGAGGGGGAAAATGCAAGCAAACAACCAACACAAATACTCACTACAGGTCCAGAGCAAGGTGAGAGATATAATGTTAACTGAATATTTTTAATGCCGTGTTTACTTCGACATTTAGTTCTGGTCCATGAATCTGATTGGCTGAGAAAAGACTTTTCAGTGTTTGTGTCATGTATTTGTGTGCATGTTCCAGACAGACTCTCATTAGTGGGGATTTCCTAATTATATTTTCTGTAGGTAATGTCAGTAAACAGCAACACGTGGCCATCTTTGTGAATCATTGACAGATTCATTCAAAAACACAGATTCATTCAGGAATGAAACACCACTATCTTATTGCTTTGAGACATGCTTTTGTCGGGAACTCTTTCTTTACAAGAGCAAAAATAGACAAAGTAACTCGCAAAATAGTTACCTATTATTACCTTCTTGATTATTTTACTGTTGTATCACAGCAATCCAACCTGTCCTCCAACCAATACGCCCATATAGGTCGTTTGTACAATAGCGGTGAAACACGACCCATCAGAGCGTATACTAAAATTGCGCCCCTGTCGGCAACAGAACATTTGAATATTAATGTTTTGTACTATTTTATCGGCCATGTGATTCAGGGTTTGTGTAGCTCAGTTTGTAGAGAGATGCGTTATAAGATGAGACGTGATCATCCAATCATAGGTTTCAACCCAGAGAACGCATGTGCTCATAAGACCCTATAAAATCATGATTTTGCACAATTTTTGTAATGGGTAGGTTTAGAGGTGGGTTAGTGTGGCCATTCGTACAAATTAAATGTTTTAATCACCCTGAGATCGCTGTAAAAACTCTACACACTGCATTTAAACAAAACACGCATTTTTATTGGTAATCACAGTCATGTCATTTCATGACATCAGACGCAATACGACACTGTCATTATTTTTACGCCCGCTAGAGGGCGCAAACCTTTAAAACATAAATATACGTTGTAATAAGGTACTTATACTTAATAAGGTACTTAGGGTACTTTAAACCTATAGAGTGGTTTTTTGTTGGAGGACAGGCTCCAACAATCTCTTGTGATACTGCTATAACAGCTTTACACAAAAATAACATGTTTTGTTTTGAAAGGTTAGTTCACCCAAAAATGGAAATTCTGTCATTAATTACTCATTGTCATGTCGTTCCAAACTCATAAGACCTTTGTTCATCTTCAGAACACAAATTAAGATATTTTTGATGATATCAGAGAGTCATCTGACCCTCCATAGACAGCAATACAACTGAAGGGATCCCAGGTCCAGAAACGTGGTAAAAACACTGGTAATAAAATGTCCATGTGCAATCAGTGGATCAACTTAAATTTTGTGACGATAGGAGATATTACGACACATCATTCTGCATGATGTATCGTAATATTGTAATAATACAAATAATTTAGGGAAATGTGTTGCACAACATAATGCTAATTAAGTGCCAAAGCTGCGTTTTTGTATGTAAATGTTTAAGGAAGTAAGTATTAGTTCGTTTTTTTTTTTGTTTTTTTTTCTCTTATTAGGGACTTTTAGAACAGAGGATCAAAGAACTCTTTGTGTTTTGTGCCCCTTTTTCCATTTGGTAGTGGTCTAGATCTGTTATTTTCAAAGGAAAGATTGTATAATGAGAATTGTAATACTGTGTTATTTCCATGAACGCTGCACCATCATGCTATTCATACTCCTTGCTGCCTTAGGTAAGCATTTAAAAAAAAAATTTTTAAGGCAGACTTTAATAATCTTTCTTGACATGCTTACTGTTCTCTTCAAGGCATTAATTCATCCATTTTTTATCCAATGTTCTTCTCAGGGCTTTTGTCCTTCACTTCAAGCCAAATATCTCACCGCTATCACTTTATAAATATCAGCAAGAGCTGGACTGATGCTCAGAGATTCTGCCGTGAGAAGTACACAGACCTGGCGACTGTGAATAATATAGAAGAGATGGAAATCTTGCTCAGAAACATAACTGATATTTCATATGATGTGTATATTGGACTTTATAGAGGTGAAGTGTTCAGATGGCACTGGACCCTGTCAGACAGTTTCTACAATGAACAAATATTCAAAAATGGGAAAAATAACAATATTATAAATAATGAGAGCTGTGTGGTCATGAAAAGCAACTGGGAATGGTTCAATGATAGATGTGACTCACAAAGGCCATTTGTGTGCTTTAATGGTAAGATTTTATACTGCAGATATTAAAGCACTTAGAATTAAGTAATGTATTAATGTTTTATGACTTAATCTTTTCACTGGTTTTGTTTAATTTAACAGACGTGATGAATGTCAATATTATTAGCTATTTTAAAATGTTCCTTGTTGTTTGTCTGTAGCAACAGCCAAAGAAAAGTATGTCCTGATTGGGGAGACAAAATCCTGGAGGGAGGCCCAAGAATATTGCAGAACCTTTCACACAGATTTAGCCAATGTCAGAACCTGCAAAAATGATGACAAGGATAATAAAACAATGACTGACGTATGGATTGGACTATTTAAAGATGCCTGGTCGTGGTCAGATCAGAGCAACGTTTCATTTCGTTTCTGGAATTTCAGCCTGCAGAAACCCATCGATAGACAACACAACTGTACTGTAGTGATGGTGAACCAAACAGGGAGATGGAATGACATCCAATGTAATACCACTCTGCCCTTCATCTGTCACGGTGGTGCGTTCATCACATTTTCCAATCTACACAGATTGTTACAGGCTACATTTAAATATATCACATAAAAAACAATTGCTCCTTAATTACACAGAAATGATGAATTTTGGTTTTGTAAAACAGGACTAGAGATAAGGCTTATTCAGTTTACTGCATCTGTGTATGCAATATGTCTATATTCTGCCTCTTTTACAGATCTTAAACCAACCCCCACCACCATACAGAATCCAAGTACATCTCTCAAATGTAATTTATCTCATTTTCATCCTCATAAATCTAAAATGTAACATGAGAAGGGATATAATAACAATATTAACAGCTAACACAATTTTATCTTGAATTATTTTAAATGCAATAAGTGGCCTGCATTGTTTATAATACTAGAAATTAAGCACATTTTCACTGTCTCCATAAAAATAATCATACAATGTATTAATCAAAAATGTTCTCAGCTTTTCCTGGATCAGCAACAACACAGTACAAACTACTTCAAAACACAACCAAGGCGGAAAATACAAACAGTCAGACAACACAAATGCTCACTACAGGTGCAGAGCAAGGTAAATGATTTCCTCACTGTGAATACTTTTCTTATTTGAATTTATGCAATAGTATGCCTACATTGTTTATAGGACTCATCATTATTACATTTCACTGTTTTCACCACAAAAGAAGGATAAATTGTTGCAATTTTAGTACAAAATTATTAGCTTGCTATATAACGTTCCTTGTTGACAAATCAGCAGAATTTGTAACAGCCATGTAAGATATCACCGAAAAACATTTACATTTGAATGGTAAAAAGGACGTACAAGAACAATGAATGCAACATTTTTCATGCTAATGTGACACTGGCCTGAAAGGCAGTTCTGTAAACAGTCCTGAAACTCATATCCTTATTATTGAGCCCTCATTTACTATATATAATGAACCTCTTAGTTGCTTTATGTAATGAGTAGACACATTTTCCAAAAGTCTGTAAAATAGTACATAAACCCAGCTCCCAGGGAATTTTCTCAGAGCTTTGGCTAACGTTTGGTTACTCTTCATTTTGATGGTCCCCTTCAGATATTCTGTTGCAAATAAGTAACTTTGCCACTGCAGTAAAAGTCAACTAACTCTCATTAGAATGCTAGTAAACTGTTAGCTTAGTGTTAAGGTTAGTAGAATAAAATAAAGTGTTACCTAATGTTCTGGCAAAGTTTATAAACAAACATTATTTCAGTAATATTAATAAAATGTTTGTTGTGGGTTATCTGGTCTGTTATAAAAATGTTTTTCTTGGAAAAAAGATAACCTCATTCTGGTCAGTGAGAAGCTGACGTGGACCGAAGCTGCGAGTTACTGCAGAAAGCACCATGTGGACCTGGTCTCCATTCACAGTGAGGAGCTTCAGAGCAGGACAGCGAGAAAAG
>JAUMHE010000068.1:8363866-8386999 GCA_032359235.1 Enteromius mattozi | reverse complement strand
TAATTCTGTAAAATTATGTTAATGTTTTTAATTGTTTAATGGTGATTTTTTTTTTTTTTTTTTTTTTTTTTTTTTCACATTATTACATTATTTTACATTTCATTTCTTTAAACGTAAAGCAAAGAATATTATGTCTTATTTAACTGCTATTTTACTGCTGTTTGATAATCTATTATTCAGGGGTAAATCTTTAAAATAAAAAAAGTTCTCCAGAATCGTGACCTTTATTCTAAGCAAAAAAAATTGTGATTCTCATTTTATCCAGAATCGTGCAGCTCTAATATCTATCTAAATAGATAAACATAATTAATGCTTTTATTCCACAAGGATGCATTAAATTGATGAAAAATGACAGAATAGATTTTTAAATGTCACCAAAAATCCATTTAAATTAAAAGCTGTTCTCTTGAACATTATATTTATTAAAAAACCTTGAAGAAAAATGTATTAATTTAGATTAATTTAGATAATTTATTATATGTACATACATCACGTCAGCAAAAGTGGCTATATTCATGGCAAGAGGAAACATTTCAATTTCACAATTTAGTTGTATATATCATTTCAAAACAACTATATAACCATTTTTTTAAATTAAATAAATAAATACAAATATACAAAAGCATACATGTAATTGAAATGACAACAACAACAAAAGTGATAAGAACAATTAGTTTCAGTTTAATGCATAACAAAAATTCAAAAATCATCCCAGGAGAATTCTTTTTGAAAATGTTTGAAAATATATTTTCTGTCTTGCCCAACCAATGCTTTGTAAAAAAATATATATATATTTGGAAAAAGGATGTGCATTAAGTGATGCAATTATGCTAATTCCAAGAAAATGGCTCAGATTTTTTTTGTGGTGTTATTATTTCCAGCCTTCGCAAGCGGAACCGTGAGGAACGGATAGCCAGCACAGCACAGAAGCTGCAGCAAATGAAGCTGAAACTAAGCGATTCGGAGAAGAAGAAAGAGAAGTGGCTTTTCTGGAAACCAATTCTCCTAAATGTTGGTGCTGGTGCAGCTGTAGCGCTGGGACTGTGCATATGCTGGGCATTTCTGTCCCAGTAATGCCGTTTTATCCCACAGATTCCTCTTCTCGTCTTTTATTCCCAGGGACCTAAATTATGGTACTCATATTTGTAGGTGCTTGGATGTTTCTAGATAAGGGACAAAAAATGTAGAACGGTCATGTTTACAAGCATTCATACACGGATGTTGTTCATGATTTATTGAATGTTTGTGTCATATGTGGTTATTACAGTGTAACGAATGATGTGGTTACATTGGAACTACTATTGTAATTCCATCATGGTAAGTTCTCGCGGCCTAACAACTTTCACTGTACAGTATTTTGTCTGAGTTTATATGCGGAGCAATGTTAAATAGACCCTTACCGGTCCGTCTGAGTCAGTTTATTAAATGCGTCTGTTTGCTAAATTTCCGCATGGATATTCATAGGGTGACTCATTTGTTTCAGTAGGTCAAAACCCGGTGAGTTTCCGTACATGCACATCTCAGGATCTTCTAGTAATAAACTGACTGTAGATTCAGCCAAATGTAATAAGTGGTCCGGTTTCCACTTGCATAAATGTACATAGTAAACTCTTTACTAAAGAAGAAATATTCCTGTTTTTGTTTCCATCATTTTTTGTGTCCGGTATCTTCTGTGTATATGCTTTTCTGGTTTTTCGAGCTTGTTTGCATCCATAAAACGGTATCTCTCGTTTCATCAATGCACGTGGGGTAAAACTGATGTATGAGTGCAAATAAATGCAGATTGTGACAGATTGCATATTTATAGATTGCTACATCAGTGCAGTGTCAGGTCTGTTGTTTAATTTTTAGACAATGGACCCTAGCGATTTATTTTTGTCTCCAAGGATCATAGTTTGTTTCCAGTCGCCGTTACATCACACTGTAGGATTTCATTGTGGGTTTAATGCCAATTACTTAGCAGAATCAATGGGAGTCAAATTAGATGACTCTTCCTGCCATGGTTCCAGGAATTGATCCAATATTTCCAGAAGTGGCTAATGGAGGCGTGGTAATTTCATTCCATCTAGCCAAGTGACCAACCGGGAAAGAACAATCCTTTTTCCTTTCAGCAGTCTGTTGTCACAAGTACGGGAAAAAGCTGTGTTTAAGGGATGACCTTTTAAGAGCTAATAACATTTTTCAAAGATACGAGAAAGTATGTGTAAGTGACATCCGGTTTGGGCACAATTAAATATAATAAGCTGTTAAACTTATTCTCCTGCTACGCTATATTTTTAAATACTGAAATACTACTGAAAATAAGTGAAACACAGAACAAAAAGTACAGATTATTTAACAGTTCAAAGAATGTGAGATAAACAAATTGAAAAGCTTAATTTTGTGTACTCATTTTTGGAAGGGTTTTAAAGTGGTTACTTTGGGAAGGTTTTTTGAAGGCTGATGGAACAAGTCTATGTTAATATTAGGTACTTGAGGCTTTAACGTTTTGTTTTACAACATAGATTGCACATTCGTTCTTCATACACTAATTTTAAAGCTGCTGTGTTTTAAGGAACTAATAAGCTGCTAAGTAAGGACTTTCAATAAGCACAGCCTTGACTTATTGAATAAACATTAACATTATAACGCTAGCTACATACACTTTCGTTCAAAAGTAAATACTGAATATTTTGTTGTAAAATCAAAAATGCAGTTATGAATGTGGATTAGCAAAACTACACTTCTGTATAGATTAACGAAAAAAAAAAAGTACAGGGCATTGTTTATAATAAACGTGAACTACAATATCCAGAAGCAGAATTTCATGACGTCATTTCCTAAGTGTGATGATGCGGTGCCTGATTTAAACCAAAGAGTTTAATATTTTCTAGAATATCCGAAATCGTAAAGTACGAAATCTAATAATAACTATTGTTTGTTAAAAGTAAAGTAGTCATGTTTTTGTATTGCAGTTTTAAGTGTATTTTAAAACCGCAACCACGCGTATACACAGGCGCTGTGACGACAGACTCCCGCTTGCCTTTCCGCCAGGATTTAAAACGTCAGGCGTTGACGTCGGATCCAGCAACAGAAGAAAATAAATAAATAATATAAATAACTTACGTTGAAAACCTGTGTTTAATGCAGCCCCGTACTTAAACTGCTTTGATTTTTAAATTTAAAACTCTTGTGGCATTTTCACGCTTAAAAACATGTCCCTGCCACCAGAGAAAGCATCTGAATTAAAACAAATAATCCATGACCATTTAATCAAGGTAAGTTAAGATAAGTAATGATCTGACTGTTGTTTCTCGGAAATCATGACGATTCGTTGACTTTAGTGCAACAGACTTTGCCTTTGTGAACTTTGAACATATTTATGTCAAAAATCATTATATTCGTGTTTTACATCATTTTTTAACGCTTTGTTTTCCGATGTGAGGATGATGTTGTTTTACTGGTGTGTTTAAGAGGTTGACATGACAACCAACCGCATATGCAATACTTTTATATCCTCTAATTTTTGTGAAATTACAACGCAGTTTTTATTTAAGTAAAAAGTTCAAGTATAAGTTTGTAATAGATTTAATGTGTTTTTTTTTAAATTAAAGTATTCTCAGCAAGGCTACATTATTTGATCCAAAATAAAGTAAACAATAAAACTCTTAACTATTCTTAAAATGTAAAAGAACTGCTTTTTATTATATATATATATATATATATATATATATATATGTATGTATGTATGTATGTATTCCTCATATTAGAATGATTTCTGAAGGATCATGTGACACTGAACACTGGACTAATGGCTGCTGAAAATCACAGTAATAAACTGCATTTTAAAATGTATTAATATAAAAAACAGTGCTTTTACATTTTAGTAATATTTCACATATTTTTTATCAAATAATGCAGCTTTTGTGAGGGACTTCTTTCAAAAAATGACTTAACCTAAACTACATTTTAATATTGAAAGTCTCCTAATGTTGTTATTTGTCAACCAACCCATTTTCAGATGGATATCCATGGTAAAATTCGTGATGTTTTAGCGGAGACCGTGAGGGGCAGTGGGCAGCATGGACCGCGCTCTCTCTCTGAGGAGGATTTCATACATGCTCTCCAGCGGAGGGGAATCGTGGATGATGTGATGAAAGACCTCCACTTCACAAATGTGGTAAGAGTATTTTAATTACATATCGATGTTTTGAATACATTGAGATTGCAGAACGGATGCGTCTTTTTACAGATAGATGGATATTTTGTGTTGCTTTAAAAGTCTAGTTGATTTCCCCTCAGGATGTTTCTCACACTGAAGCCGATTCTGTGAACAAGTCTGCAACTCGTTTTATGGATAAGAACATCACACAGCTAAAGACGAGTGAGTGTTTGTTAATAGGTCATAATTTTTCACCCTCATATTAATCTAAACCCATAATTTTGACATTTTCTTTGCTTTCAGTGTATTATTAACCATATCTGATGTGTAGCATGTTTGTGCACCGAGTATGGGAATAAAAACATGTTTATCTTTGTTCATATATAAAGTGATTGTATTTCTTCAGAAGACTTTATTTTCCTTTATTATATGAAGTGCCAAAGTTTTGGTGGAATGAACTTTAAATGGAAAGACAGAAATCTTTCAGGTTTAATCAAAAATATCTTGATGAGTGTGTTATGGGTTATAACCCATAAAGTCTTATGGGTTTGCAGAATAAATGTACAGGAACATGGAATAATCATTTAATAATTCCTGTTTACAATATAGAAAAATAAATCTATATGGAATTACGCCATTAACAATATCAGTTTATCTTTGCAGTACAGCAGTTCTACTTCTAAAAGGATGATTTAGAAAATGGCAAATATAGAAAGTGTCAAAGTTTTGGTGGAATAGAATTTCAATCAGGTTTCATTAAAAATATCTTCATTTGTGTTTCGAACGTGAACTAAAGTCTTATGGGTTTGGAACAGCATGAGGGTGAATAAATGACAAACGTTCAGTCAAATGTCCTTTGTGTACCAAAAAATTATACATTTTCATTTTTGCGTGAAATAACCCTTTTTTTTTTAACATTTCACCAGCTAACATCAGTCCACTAAGGAGATATCTCTACCTACAAGTTCTGGGCGGTAAGGCCTTCCTGGAACACTTGCAGGAGCCAGAACCTTTACCTGGACAGGTGTGCTCTACGTTCACGCTTCATCTCCACTTCCGCAACCAGCGCTTCCGCTCCAAACCAGTCCCATGTGCCTGCGAACCAGACCTACAGGAGGGCTTTCTTCTGGAAGTCCACAGAGATGGCCCAGGTATCTTAAGCAGCCCTACTTCTTCTAGCAGTCTAATGTGCTCCATTTCATTTCAAGAATCTATCATGTGTAAACCATGTCATGCGTTTTTGTTACGGCACAGGAGACGCCAGCAAGATGGCTGATGCTACCACCATGCTGTCCATCTGTGATCCAGTCCACATGGTCCTGATCAAAACCGACACTTCTGGGGACACAACACTCATTTCTTCTTATTTTCTTGACTGGAGGAAAGTTCTCAGTGCTTCCAATGGGAAAACCAGTGCCTCAACAGAACTGCTGGGAGTAGGTAAGCAAATGTCTTATTATTAAAGGTGAACATTTTTTTCTTTCATAACACAGTTTACCCAAAATACAAATTATATGCATGTTTATTTATCCTTATGATATTTCTGTATGACTTGCTCTTTTCTGTGAAACATAAAAGAAGATATTTTGACTAATGTTTCAACCTTTTAACTTTTACATTGAAAGTCGATGGGCTCCAAAGCAAAAAAAATTAAAGTACCTTTCATTTTATGAACAAAAACAATTGCAGCATTCTTCAAAGTACCTTAATTGTATAAATTGTAACAAACACATTAAAGGGTGTTAAGCCTTGTATGCATGGTTTTTTTGTGTGTTTTTTTTAAGGCAGTGAATGTAAAGTAGCTGTGGGTGTTCTGAATCTGAAATTGGAAATGTATCCTCCTCTTACTGAGACCTTGAGCCTTGATGTCATCACCACCCAGGTAAATCATTACTAGATAAATGCTTCAGTTTATTTAAAATGAAGTCATTGTGGATAACATTCAAAGAAAAGTTTGAGGTTGAGTACAACTTAAGCTTTACTAGTATTATGAAAAATAATTTAGACTCATTTTTGCAACTCGTTTTATGGACAAGAACATTGCAGAGCTAAAGATAAAGTGTTTGTTACTGGGTCATCATTTTTCACCCATAATTTTGTTCATCTTTAAAACAGAAATGAAGCCATTTTCTGTGCTTTTAGTGTAAGTGCATTATTAAAAAATAATTTAGACTCATCCCTGTAATAAAAATGCTTACAGTAATGTGCCTGATGGAAAAAAGTCCATTTAACCTAAACTTTAAGATAAAGTACAAAACTTCAAATACACAAAGACATTGTAAATGTAATCCATCAATTGGTTTATGAGGATTATTATGCTTTTGTTGAGACATAATCACTTTATATTGTGAACAGATTTAATTTAGGTTTTTATTCACATGTAAACATTGATCAGAGAATAAATGCAGCACAACAAATATGGTAAATGGAAGCTAAAATGTACTTCTGACACATCAAATGTGCCTGCGTGACAGAATAAAACAAACCTCATTGGTTCTTGCAAACACATTTGACATTATTCTTGCTATATAAATATTGATGTTCTTTCTGTTCATGCATTGATCATTGTTTTTATGTAATGAGCAGTTGAACGAACCACAACTATACTTTTCCATTTTATCTGCCCACCATTTTTTAACTTTGAACCTAGATCATTCCTTTAAATTAAGTTGTTATTCTCTAAGCGTCATTTGTTACAAAAGTCTCCAACAAAGCTTTCTCATTCTCATAATTTCTCTACTATTTGTCTTGGTAACAATGCATTTTAAAAACAGCTTGCCTAAAACAAAAAGTAAGGATCTTACTTCTTCCAGCAATCCCTGGAAAGGCAGAAAACAGCAGAGAAGGAGAGGCTGTTTTTGGTATATGCCAAACAGTGGTGGCAGGAGTTCTTGGAAATTCGACCCTCACACCAGTCCAAGCTGGTGAAGATCTTTGCACAGGTGATGTTCCTGAGCAATGTACTTGTGAATATTATAAATAGATATTGGTGATTTATTGTGGGTTCATAAGAGTATTTGCTTCAGATGTTTTATTAAACTTGTGTGTTTTCCAGGATGAAAATGGTGTGAACCGGCCTGTGTGTTCATATGTGCGGGTATTGCGTGCCGGCAGGTTGCTTGAGAGTCCGCGGCAGGCGGCGCGTTTTGTTAGTCTGTTAGCTCAGGAGACAGCACCTGTGGTAGGTGGAGGAGTCCGGCAGGAGCAGTGGTGCTCTATGATGGCCTTTCTGTGCAGAAACAAGGTAAGACACCCTATTAAATGCTGATTTAACACTTACCACTGAACTTCAATAACCATAAGCTACAAAACATTAGAACATGCTGTTTTTATAAACGTTAATGAATAGATTTGATTTTCATTTATTACAATGTTTTTTTGTTGTCAGGGTGACTGTGAGGATCATGCCACACTGCTGTGTGGTCTGCTGCTGGGATTTGGACTGGATGCTTATGTATGTGTGGGCACCAAAGTCAAAAACATTCCACACACCTGGGTCATGACGTGCGGTACAGACGGCTCCATCACCTTTTGGGAAAGTTTCACTGCACACAGGTAAACATTCATACAATCCTATTGTCCTTATTGTCGTTATATTCTCAACTGGCCCTAAAATACCTCCAGGGGGGCGAGCCGGGAGATCTGCAGATTCCGAGCCTTAGTGATTTGAACCCTTGCGAGGGCAGAGCTCGGCGTCCGGCACGGACCCTGCGTTTAAGGCCAGCCTTCCTGTTTTACTTTCTGTACTAGATACCTCCACCGTCCGATAGATCCAGATGCTCCCCCCATGGTTCCCCAACCAAAACCCACCCACCCTTACCGGACGCTCGGCTGCGTCTTCAACCACAAGACGTTCCTGGCGAACTGTCAGCCGTCAGATGCTGTGGAGCTGTGTGTGTTTGACTTCACAGATGGCTCCCGCTGGAAGGCCATGAGCGAGGAGGCCGTGAGATCTGTATGTGCACCCGGCTCCACCTCCTCTCTCCCCCCGACTCCTCCTCTCTGCTCCCCTTCTGTAATGCCTAATGAGGCCAGCAACCAACTGGAGCTGGAAATGCGCTACCTATTAGCAGAGCATAGAAAGGTAATATATACTCACACGCACAAGCAAATTTCCACCCAAAAGCATTTGCATTTCTGAATACACAAAAGGAACATTTACTCCAATAATGAACCATCATATGAACCACCAATGACTCACGTGTCAGTCAAAAATAACAAAAAAGCACCTGACATAGCATTAAATAGAAACATACTAATACTAGTCTGTTTCTCCTAGAAAAAAAGTATTGTATTATTTCAGAAGGAATATAATGGACCACTTATAATACACTTAATACAACTTAAATACCCACCCGTATTTTGTATTATTTCATAGAAAAAAAAAGGGACTTAGTGAATGTTGGTCAAATTTTTGAAAATGCTAAATCTGAGTTTACCACAGCTACACAACACAGAAAAATCAGCAAGAAAATATTTAACTGATAAACTTGGATACTTTTTAAATTTCCTTTTGTCTGTAGGATCTTGGTCTAGCAACGGTGTGGGATGATCACCTGTCATACCTGCTGTCAGCAGCGCTGTCGGCGTATGAACTAGAGCGCTGTACAGGTGTGTCGTGTGGAAACGAGGAGTTTCAGGATGCCGTGAGAAGAGCGGTACCTGATGGACACACTTTTAAAGGCTTTCCTATTCATTTCTTGCACCGTAATGCACGCAGGGCGTTCGCTACCTGCCTCAGGTACCTGCACAAACAAACAGAGCTACATTTATTGCCTTGATATGTCACTTAAAACAGTGGTCAAAAGTCACACCGCAGCTTTAAAAAGGACAAACGTTTCTCATCGACTAACTTGTTTTTTATGTATCTCTCAGGTCACCGTTCTGTGAAGAGATTGTTTGCTGCAGAGGGGATCATGTGCGCCTGGCAGTGAGGGTTTGTGTGTTTGCCTATCCAGAGTCGGCTTGTGCTGTGTGGATCATGTTTGCTTGCAAGTACAGATCTGTGCTGTGACAGAAAGCAGTATGATTCACAAGTCTTCTTTACAGCTTCTTAAACTATCTGTTGGGTTTGGAGTATGAATTTTGCAACTACATGTTTGACATTTAAATCTGTGCTGCTCATATATGTGCAGTACAATTACAGTTGTATTACATGTACAGTATTTGTGTGTCAGTTAAAATGGTATTTATGGAGATATTTTTCTAAATAAATCATTTTTACAAAATCTTATCTTTATTTGTCTTTGGCATGGTTTCCTTTCTCTTGTGCCATTTAACTTACCAATTTGTTGGATTCATTTACGATTCTATGATGGCTAGAAATTTCAAAAGAATATAATGAAGCAGAAATCTTTTGTAACATAAATATCTTTTTTTTTAATTAAATTTCAATTAGCGACTTTATGAAAGTATTATTTTTTCTTTTTCTTTTGATTTTTCAAATTTGCTTAATCCAAACATTTGTATTGTACGTGTGTAATACCTTTTACAAAATATTAAGCAGCACATTTTTAATATTACATAAGAAATTTGTTCAAAAATACTAGCTGGGCTTAAGCTTCTTAGCACTGGGTTTTATCAGCTGAAAATATGTGTAAAATAAACCAAAGTATTTTCACCTTGTTAGTGACACAAATGCACTGCATTTAAAATGTTAAGATGCATTTTATTTATTTTTTTCCTAATGACAATTTATATATACATACTTATATAATTTGTAAATCTAAACAGGCAATTATTTAATGAACAGTAGTAAAAAAAACCTGTCAAGCCTTTTTAGAAAAAAACAAAACAAGGAAAAACTAACAAGTGAATACAACAAATACCGTTATGTCTATGCAGTTTCTGGCCAGGAGATGGCAACATACTCTTACGAAAAAAAAACAAAAAAAAATTGCACATTTGTAGGCTTGATCCTATAGGTAAGATGAGCCAATATATCCTGATCATTCCTCATTCTGCACGTTTATAAATAACCAAAGCATAGATGAGCTTGGATTCTATTTAAGATGATCTTAAGATCGTGTTCCTTTTGTGGTATTAAGAGTTATTAGCAAATCTATCCAAGTATTCAGAGAACCTGCACTAGACCACAAGTGCACATTATCAGTTCATTATTTATCTCTCCAAGGTTGCATCATTGTCTCTTCCATAAGCTTCTAATTAACAGGTGCTTGTTGCCATGGCTGCCACCCAGTTCCACTTGGAATGGAAGCAATTTTGTGTTTTACACTGAAACAAATATGCTTTTACTAACTGATCTTGTTTAAATCTTGAAATGTGGTCTGATGAGTCAATACAGTGATAGTTATTAGAATTCATTTATGATGATCAAGGTAATTTGAGGATGTGAAAAGAAAAATGTGAAAGGAAATGAAATAGGTTTTACAGTACAGGTTTGCAAATTAAAATAGCAGAATGCGCTCATTGGACACAGTCATATGAAACACATGGTTAGATATCAGCTGACTGATGTAACACATGCATAACATTATACACCTTTTTTGTTCCACATAATTATTAACTTGCAGTGTGGAAGCAGGCTTTGTGTGTGTGCGCAAGATTTCAGATTCATTAGACAATTCAAAGACACTGCAACCGTTTGTTACAGTATGTTTATGATTCCGACAGTTAATTAAAATAATTAGTGCTGTCAAACGATTAATCGCGTCCAAATTATAAGTTTTATATACACAATATATCTGTGTGTACTGTATATTTATTGTGTATATATATAAATACACACACATACCATATACATTTCAAAAATATTTACATTCTGTATTTATACTCATATCATTTAGATTATATATAAATATATTTAATATATAAACGTAACATTTTTTCTTTAATATGTACATAGGTGTGTATTTATATGTACATAATAAATATATCACACACACGTACTATGTGAACAATTATTATTTTTGGATGTGATAAATGGTGACAGCACTAAAACTAAATATTAAAATATTACCAGTTTGCAACATCTTATAGTAATGCTTAATATTTTCAGTGGCTCTTTCAGTAGGTTACAAGCTTGCTCTGCCAGTAGGTGGCGACAGGTAGGTCCCTTTTGAGTGAGCCACTGAATTATTCACTCATTCCATTGGTTCACCACTGAACACTGATTCATTCTGGAAGTAAACAGTATTATATTTTAGCCTCGCAGCCAGATGGATAATTCTGCTTGACTTCATTGGAACGATTTTCCTTGTCAGAACAGTATGAGACAACGTAAATGGCATTCTAAATGTAGAATGTTAAAGTGTAGCCTAGTGAGTAAAATGATGGACAGATAAGACTAATTAACAGGCTAGTACACAGTTTACAGTTAAAATATATCAGTTTAAATCAGTTACATTAATAATAACTTATATAAAATCACTTGGATCTAACATTCATGTAGGCTACCCTGTCAGAACGCATATTTGGACTACAAGAAAAGAAATGCTGCTTTATTTTTTAGATAGCTGAAGATGCAGTCGGATCTTATCAGTTAATGTATATGTTCACACGATTTATAAGTTCTTAAAACAAAACGGACAGACTATTATGTTTACATGATGTTTCTACGCGGTGTTTAATCCTACAGTCTTCGATGTAATTTTCTTTCTGTCCACCAGGGGGAGACAAAACACAAACAACAAAGCTTCAACTGGCAACCTTGATTATTTAATTGATATTTTAAACCTTTTAGTGACTGCATGATCACATTTCCACTTGAGGTACATGTACTGCTGAATTAAAAGTCTGCATATCACCATAAGATCATACTATTATTTATCTGTTTGCTTGCACAAGACTCCATTTCATAATGTGACTCAATAAGATATAGCATGAACAAGACAGTGCATTCCAGCACACAAGCTGGTCTTAATGCACTGAATGGCTTTGCTTATCTTTTGTTTCATTTCTTTTTTTGCTGTTTAATCCACTTGCACATTACAAATAACCTGTGAACTGTGTGGAAACAGTGACATCCAATTATATCCGTCTTTCCCATCTCTCGTTAGCAATTGTGCGTTCAGCTACCGAACGCGTCGAGGACGAGGAGTGTGTATGGGATTGGGGGTTGGAGTTGTGGAAAGGGTGATTTAGGTTAATGAATATTTCCTTTTTGACTGAATCCCACCTACACTTCTAATCACATTTCCTGTCTGGGAGAGGAAGTGTTTGATGCAGCCAAACAAGTATTGTCTTCGCTGCATATGAAATGTCTTGAACTGCAGGTGCAATATTCTAATGGGTCTGTAGGGACAGAAACATCATCTCACCAGACCAGTGACAAAAACACACTTCGCTAACACTGACAAAAGTGGCTGTTGATTAGAAGAGAAGTTTGATTTGATAATGTGTGTGTGTTTTTTTAAGACTGTGTTGTTAATTGAACAATTTTATCAATACAGTGCTGTATTGTGATGTCCACCTGACCCTTGTTGTTGTTTTTTTAACTCTTTTTCCTTATTCTTAGTTTTAATACAACCACAAAATGTCATTTCTTATGTGGATTTTATAGAAAATGTGCTTTTTTTAATGCCCTCTCCATTTTATTTTTATAAAAATCTGCAATATTCAAGTCAAAGTGGTATGTTGAATAACATATTACAAACATTTGTTTGATATTTTCATTAATTACTTAAACTCATCCACAGATCATTTACAAATCTGAACAATATCACAATGAAACATGAATATTTACAGCAGAGCAAAAAAATTGTGCCAGTTTGTAATTACATAGCATGCATTTATCCAATTACATACACTGTAAATTGCAAATGAGATACTTCAGAGTGAAAAAGCATAAAAGGTAAAATGGCTTCAATTATCTAATGCAAGAAAGACCTGCCACTTTTGTAATGAAACAAATACCTGTAACACTTTTTTTCGCGTTAATGGAACAAAGGCAATTATAAAACAGACATGTGAAAACAATATTTAAAGATATTAAATGCTCAAATAAATTGAATTTCTGTGAACACCTGTTCCACAAAAACGGCGTAAGCAATTAAACCCCCAGTGCCCTGTTCCTTGTTAATGTTTCCTGATACCAGACAATGGAAATTTACAGTTATTAAGCCATCAAGGGCAATATTCATGTTTATTTATTTATTTATTATTTCTATATTGATGGAGCACAAATAATTTTAGAAAATAAACATTTAAATATCTTTTATTATGTTTGTGATGATGTAAGAATTTTAGATAGCTTAAAAAGGTTAAATATAATAAATAAAGAATATACACAACAGTTTGGGATCAGTTAAGACTTTTTAATCAACAGAAGTGACAGTACATATTTAATAAATATATATATATAAAGATAAGATAAATTGTTCTTTTGCATAGGCAATTTCTGTATATGCATGTACACTGTTTTCAACTGTGATAATATATATATATATATATATGTATGTATGTATGTATGTATATATTAATGAATAATAGTTTTTACAACCAAAGCAGGGCAAACTAAATCTCTGCTCCAAGGTATCTTCCACAGCACCCATGGTTTTTGTAGCAAATATTCTATTCTATTCTAAAAAATGGTCTATTTTTCATCTGTGCATATTTTTGTTTTAAATGCATAAAGATTCTGTGATGTGTATGGGTGCGCAAAAAAAAAAAAAATGATGTGACATAAAGAAAAAAAGAGAGTGTAGGGTACAGGAGAAACATGCTGCATTGCCCAGGGCAGTATGGGTAATAAAGTCATTAATTCAGCTGATTAAGTTGGCCTTTGGGTTAAAGAAAAATCATATCCGTCTCCTTCTCAGATGTAACTGGGGACGCACAGAAGAGGCGAAAATGCCAGCTAATTAGCAGACGAAAAGAGAGGGAATGAGCACGGAGGGAGGGAACGACGGATTGGGGGGACAGAGAGGTGCTTCTACTGAACTCTTAATGAGACATCTTTGGGGGTGAGGGGGTGACACGCTCATCAAACCACACACACACACACACATCTCAAAGACTGCGCTTCCTCAGAGCCGCACGATGCTAACTAATGATCCACAACCAGAGCGAGAGCGAGAGGGCTAAAATGTCAGTTGATGCACGGTTTTAATGAGCTTGTTGTGAAAGGAGAGCATGGCGAGGGAAAGAAAATTACAGCGAAAAACATCGACTGGACTGACCCATCATGCTTTGCTTGAAGACTCCAAATTGCCACGGGCTTTGCTTTATTTTCCCGTTTAATAGAGGCAACCTGTATCTCTGGAGAGGGCTTTGTGGAAGATTGCTTCATGCCATTTTCCCTCGGAGGACAAGGTCAGGGAGCTCTCTTTCCCTCGATGGCAAAGTCAGGGGACGGCGGATGACAACAGATAGGTCTTGTAGCCCTTCTGTATCAGCCGTGTCCTTCATCCTGCCTCCCCATCTTTTGTGAGCGTGTCCAGAGCTCTTGTTTTGAGTGACAGCGGCGCAGACGTTTTACAGACGCGTCATGTTGACTGACAGGGTACGGAAACCTGGACCTGTCCATCAGCTGAATTCAGCGAGCCGAGATGGCGGTCACGTTCTGAAAAGACCACCGGGATAATAACAGATGCCAGAACGTGCTGCTTGCTCGACGCAGGCTTCCTTGTTGCTTTAATTTGAGCTGCTTGAAATTCAGTGGCAAAAACATTGGCAGAGCTGCGTATTAAAATCAGACTCATTTTGATTAATTAGAAATGAAGTTAATATTATTAATAAGGGTATAACTAATAGTTAATAACACTGTAATTATGAGCTAAAACATTTTAGAACAAGAAAAACTTATTCACTATTAACTACAACTTTTCTCTCAATAAATTCTTAATTTGCTGCTTATTAATAGTTAGTATGGTAGTTGTTAAGTTTATGTATTGAGTAGGATTAAGGATGTAGAATAAGGCTTAATTACTAATAAATGGCTAATATTCATGCAAATATGCAACTATAAGAGATAGTGTTACCAAACACTTTATATGTGTTGTATAATAAAAACGTATATAAATTAATAAACATATAAAGTAAAAATGATATCATTTTCACAGTTAAACCCAATGATCTACCACACTTCGTTTGAGATCGCAGATTGCGTTTAAAATTCAGTTTTTATGAACTAATTACATCCAGGATTTTTTTTGTAAATTATGCAGATGCAATACACAGTTGAAACTTAAATTAAGCAATGAACCGTTTACATTTAAAAGATCAACACAGTGAGAAAATATAACGAAAAAAAGTTCACATAAATTTGAATGAATTCCGTATTTAAATAAATGGAACTCATTTATAAATGTCACTGCTTTAGCAATGTTTAAAGTAGACAGGTCCTTGTGTACATTAATCAAATTTATAGATTTGATTAAAATGATTTGCATTGGCTTTTTTCACTGCATCTGAGGTATGTGTTATATTTGGATTCTCTGGGAATCAAACCCATCTTTTTGTTGCCATTATGCTCTCCTGTTTGAGCTATTTATATTTTATTTAAAAAATGATTTGGTAAAATTGTAATAATTATTATTTTTATTTTTTTGCTTCCCCCCCTTATAGCCCATATTTAGGTTTTTGCACAGATAGCTATGCAAGATGGATAATTAAACTTTTTTTTTTTTAGGTGAAACTAGGCCTAGTAATATTGTTTGTTTTTAAATGTGAGGTTGGAAACATTTATGTACTACTTTATGCATAAATTGCAACAATCCCAATTAAGTAGCCCAAATCAAAGCATGCATGACTTCAGCATAAGAGCAACTGTCAAATTAAGAAGTGCATAACAAAATAATGGGCCGCATAGCAAATTTCAAGAACACAGAAAAGTGAACTGCAATAATGTTTGATTCACATAAATAACTAAATAACTTTTTAAAATAATAAAAAAAAAAAAAGACTTGTCCCACATAAAAATGCAGACATATATTCAGAAATAGTATTGAACACACACACACACACACACCAAAAAATAAAAATAAAAAAGCAAATGTGTTTAGATTCACTTGATAATATTGTTATGTTACATTGACAGTAGTTCAGATAGTGCAGGTATTTTTAATTTTCCAATCAAGGAATATTCAGATTTATCAGGCTGTTCTGCACTTCATCAGCTCTCTGACGAGCAGCACTATTGATATGCCTCTCACAGGAGCGACTGTGACCTCGCGCAACTTCAATTCCGCCTGCATTGTGCTCCATTGTGTACATCTCAGGAGGGAAGCAAGAGTGCCATGTTCGCTTCAGGCACAAGTCAAGTCCTAATAGCTCACAGCATTTTCATATCCACAGAGCGTGTGTAACTTTGTGATTGTACTTAAAAAAAAAAAAGACGGAAAGCTGGGGGAGTTAATCTAATTCGACATCAGACTTCTGCATTTATGTAATGCGGCTACAAACGAATTGAGCATTAGTCATTTAGTGGCTGCAGAGTGATAATTCCATTTAATGTTTAATAGTTATGGGATGGTGATCACACTTGGGCAAGGAAGTCATTTCAAAAGAATGAAAAATTCCATTAAAAGAATGTTATCTGTTGAATTAGCAATGAAGGCCGGGGTCTCTGCTGGTTTGTATTTTGAGTTGACTGACATTCTGCACACATTTCCAGCATTGCACTTCCCAGCAGATCGTCTAACTACTAAACCTGCATAAGAAAACACCACTAAATAATACAGTGCTCTGTTGTTCGCTTTATAGAGTTGCAGACTTGTGTTGCTCATTTAAAATAACTGAAATCTAAAACGTGTATATTTAATGGATTCAATTTCAGTTATTCAGGTGCTTCGAAAAATATTTATAGTCTTTTTAGTAATGTTATTGTAATTTAATAGGATTCAAGACATTTATTGTACGCAATAAATAATCCACTGCATGCTTTATAATATAGAAAAGACTGTTGCTTGATGACACACTCTGGTAAACACATCTCACCCATCTTTAAGAGGGCCCTTGTGTCACAAAAATAGACTTGAGAGATCTTCTCAGGAAACACAACCCCCTTTTGAGTTTCTGTGAGGTAAAGCGTTGATATTAAGAAGCGAAATATCTCTTTCTTGGGCTCAGCTTCTCTTACGCTAGCAACACAATCACTGCTGACTGCACAGAAAGCAAATTACAATCTAAACATCCATCATTTAGCAGTGACAGCATCAGGGCCACGCCATAGAAATGAAAAAAAGACACTAACTTAAAACATTTTATATGACAAAATGTAATTAAATATTTGTATTAGCAATTGGGTCATATGTGTACATGAAATGATTTTGTAAAACAATTCCTGGATCTCACATTAGTTCAGCTCATCTATTTGAGAGAGCTTTCGCTGTAAAAAGTGACATTATGTAACCTTATTTATTTATTTTGCACGGACTGGTTTAGTTATGGAATTTTGTGTATATGGAAAAGAGCTGCATACGTTGTTTTGAAAGTTCTCCTTTTGTGTTGTGCAAAAAAAATCATAGACTATGGTTTGAAAAACATGACGATGAATAAACAGATGATTAAGTAAATTGAATTAATTAATGCAATTAGTTTTTTTTTACTTATTTGTGACCTATTTAGACTTAATTTCTTTCTTAATTTCTTAAATCTTAATGTCATGACGATTAAAAAAGAAAGTATTAATACTATTTTATTTACATGTGGCTAAAAATTGCAAAATTGTTGAATAAACATTTTGAATAAGAATGGTTTAAAATAAAACATTTTATTTAATATAAATTTTACCTTTTAATTAATATACTAAAAATGTATTTTAATATTAATCTCACCTTTTAATAATGATAATAATATTTAAAACATTTTCTTTGATTTTTATTAATATCTGAAGTACAGTTTTTATATGTACTTTAAATATTTGAAGAACACTATTATGTGCACATTTAGTAAAAGCATACAGTTCGTTTTTTTCAACTGCTTACATTTTCAAAACTTTGCCTCTTTTTCATTTTCAAAACTTTACACACAAACACACAAATTGCACACACTGTTGTTTGAGTGTCAGGTTTCATAAATTGTGTGACGAGTAAAGAGTAAAAACTTTTTTTTCTGTCTTTCTTTTTTTTAAATTTAAGGTTACTTGGCAATTTTTTACACTGATTTTTATAATACTTAATTCTATCTGGCTGCGTTCAGTTAATGATAGTACTGAAAAAAACTTTCTGTTTTAGCATAATATTGTTGGAGTTCTTCTTGTTGCTTGGTTGAATATTTATAAAATAATATACTAGATAATGCTAAATCACTTTCCATAGTTGACGTTCTTTCTCTTGTTCTCTCATTTCACAGTTCTATCCATCTCTCAGTCAAAGCGCGGTGCAGCGAGTGCTGGCGTACAGCAGCCTCTTCCCTTCAATAATGAAAATATCACAGGAGACCCAGAGGGGGGCTGCTGACCTTTATCGGGCCGGTGCATTATCGCCACGCTTGCTTGCTCTTTCGTAAAATGCCTGGCCACACTCTTCTCCCCGGGGCAATATGGCTGAGTGACTGTAGTGGATTGAGTGCTTGTAGATCCATACCCTGTGTAAATAATTTATCACCCTCAGATGCTGCTGAGGACGGGGAGAGGGGAAATAAGCAGCAGAGTCTGTAAATGAAGAAAGAGCTTATATTTGTGCACTGCAATGCACTCAATTACTGACTGACTTAGAAACGCTGGGAGAAAATTAAGTCGAGCTTGACGGAAACAAAGCAGGTTTCGCTGTTCTCCGGTAGGCTTGCTTGATGCTGTGGCAGAAGATTCAAAACACATGTTTATGGTATAACCATTTTAGGCATATGTTAAAGGAAGATAAATGTAATTTCTGGTGATTGGGATACATTATTTGTAATGTTTTGCAGAGATTTGGAGGTATTGTCAATTTGTCGTTGTAATGAATCAACACTTGTGATACTGAAGAATAATTATTAGCCTAAATATAAAACTAATCAGTTCTGGTACTGGATGTTCATTGGCTGATTCAGTGCTCCATCTGTTCTAACATAGGTGATATAGAAACATGTATCATATGAAACACCTGTTTACATAGCTACTGTATAAGTCCCTGAAGATTACACATAAAGTAATGTTGTTTTACATTTAAAATAATATTTTAAAATAGAAATAAGTAAAATAATGTTATAATATATAACAATATATAACAATATACAGTATATATATATATATATTAAAATTAACATATTAATGTCTCTCTCTCTTTCTCTCTCTCTCTCTATCTCTCTCTATCTCTCTCTCTGTATATATAAATACACTGTAAAAAATCACCGTGATTTTAACGGTAAAAAATCTGTGAAAATGCTACAGTAAAAGTTAAGTGGTTAACGGTAAGTTCCCCTATATATACGGTAAAAAACTGTAATAGACATTACAGACATTTTTACAGTAAAATACAGTTTTTGGAAGTGAAAAGAATTAAAAAATATGTTTTTCTTATCAGTTAGGTTTATTATGGTTGTATTTTACATCTAATGTTGTTAAATAATGTTTATTGCATATTTCAGTTTAATCATCTCAATCTCAATCAATCTCATCATGATGGTGTTTAGTGTTTGTGTGAATGACACTGAGCACCTTCTATAGATGTTCATATTTAAAAGCTGCTTGTGATAGGCTTTGGTTCATCATGCGACTTTCTCATCACCGTCTGCATTTGGTGGTTATCAGTGTATTTCAAAGGTACAAAACAGATTTCAGTACTTTAATAGGTTGGCATATAAACATTATATCAGTTAATGAAATTGCTACCTTATTTTTTACAGTAGAATTACGGCATTCACAGTTGGCGTTTTTTTGTGTGTGAGTGTGTGTATAGTCTAAACTTCTCAGTATATAGATGTGTCTGTGTGTGTGTTGTCTTAAAGTTTTTATATACAGTACAGTTTTTATTTAAAAAAATATATATTTACACTTATCGTTTGTTAGATACCTTTATTTTAGGCGATTTCAATTTAAAGTATAATTTTCTGAGCACAAAAGTGGAATGAATTTGTTTGAAGAATTAGCATGTAAATAAAAAATAATAATGATAGTAGCAAAGTGCTAAAGGTGCTATGCGTCTAGCAACGCCCTTTAGCGATGACTAGCATGACCTCTCGTATAATACATTTTGACAAGCTATTTAAAAATGTTCTCAATTTAACATTTTGAGCCCATTAGTGTTTTGTGTATCTCTGAAGGAATGCCTACCCTGGCGTATGTTGATATTGGTTAATCTCTTTCTAAAGATGCTGGAGGGTTGGACCCTCACAGTGGGGTCCTTAGTAATAGAATCCCTGCCATCTGGAGCTGGTGAGTCTGAACCAAGGGGGTTCTGTAGAACAGAGGCCCAGGCCGTATTGAATATGAATAGCCTCTAACCTCCAGAACCATTCCAGAATCCCGCTGCGTTCTGCTCCGGTCCCTGAGGGTCACCTGGGCAGTGGGCCAGAGCCATTGTTTGATACTGACTTGTGAAAGGCAATGAAAGTAAACCGCTGTGATTTCTTTGTCAAAAATATGTGCTTAGATATCATGTCAGAGGGGTTTGTGGTGTGTGTTCACAAATAATGTTAAGACTTTTATGTAGGAAGATCCTTGAAAATGTCAAAATCTTTTATTTTTAATTATAAATGACTTAATTAAACTTGGGGCTTAGACATAAATTACATCAGTTCTATTTTATAATGCATTTCATAAGCTGCAAATGTAAATAATTTAAACCAGATGGTCATAAATCAAAGAAATGCTTTGCAAAAATGATTGCAATTGCAAAAATGCAGCACATTCAACAACAAATAATTATGTGGGGTTGGATCTATGATTCATCTGGATTCAAGTCTTTAAAAAATTCACTACATTATATAGACCCTTTTGTAGCACGGTAAGGTTTTATGAATAGTAATGATTCTTCATGGGCACATATATGCCAGTACCATTTGTTGTTGACTCTTGCCCTATCAGCGTTTCTTTTTTCTTTTTTTTTATTTGCAAGACATTTTTGATAATTCTCACAAAATGTTCATGGACTCCAGAATATTTTACCTTTTGAATATCTGAACACCTCTCCTTTAAACAAAATAAAAGTTTTATTCTAGCTTCATGCATTATTTTTTATTAATACTTAAATGTGGATAAAAAGCAACATTTTGAGAAAAAATCTGAGAAAACCACCTTTCTGTCAAAGACTATGGATGGATCGGATTCAGAATGATGAACAAAACATATATGGAGTGTGTTTCCATCAACACCACTAAAGATTAACAGTCCTAAACCATTTCCTGGGGTGTCATTCCATTCGGAAACATTTTTAATGACATGCTGTTTAATTCTTGGCAATTGCGTTATTTTTACATATGCATCTGCTTACAAACGCAGTCGCTTGTTTCTTCTTTTTTACCATCTCTTGACCTGTGAGGGATTCAGAAGATGTTTAATAGTAGCTCCTACCATATAACAGTGAAAACACTGAGAGCCTTAAAATTCCTTCAATGGCAGGGAAGCGTTGTCTCAAAGATGTTTCTCATAAATTATGGACAATTCTGTTTGAGGTCTCAAATATTACAAAAAATTGCATCAATGGCAGGAAGAATTGTCTCATAAATGACTGAAAATTCCATCATTGGTGAGGAAGCATCTCTTAAATGACAGAAAAACTTGTCAGTGGCAGTGAAGAGTTTTCTCATCACTTTTTCTCATAAGTAACGAAAAATTATATAATTGACAAAGAAGCATCTCATAAATGATAGCAAATTTTGTCAATGGCAAAGAAGTCTTGTCTCATAAATGGTAAAAAATTTTGTCAATGGCAGGAAAAAGTTGTCTCATAAATGATAAAGAATTCCATCATTGGAGAGAAAGCATCTCATAAATCACAGAAAATTTCCTCAATGACAGGGAAGAGTTGTCACATAAATGATGGAAAATTTCGTCAACATCAGCAAAGTGTCTTACAAATGAAGGAAAATTCCGTTACTAGTTGGCAGGGGTCTCATAAATGACTGAAAATTCCGGCAATTGCAGGGAAGTGTTGTCTCATAAAATATGTACAATTTCATCAATGGCGGAGAGAGTTAAGAGTGTAGTTTTGGAACAATGTGAGGTGATTTATTAATAATTTGTAATTTTAGATGAGCTGCTTGAATTATCTGCACAGACCCCAGTAAAAACTTAAAACTGCATTTACACCTTTACCGTCAGCACCCTTTTCCAGCTTGAAGTCTTCAAACGAAGGTCTCTGCAGAGAGGAGATACACTGCTCTGCTCTAAGAGCACAAACCAGGAGAACCCAATTAGCAGTGATTTGTGGCAAAGGAGGAGATAGGGACGTGAACAAATGAGGACGGGTGAGAGAAGAGACAGAGCAGTGATTAATGTGGAAGCTGTAAAGCACGGAAATGGGAAAGACAGGACAGAACAGTGAGACGCTGTCTGACAGGTACCACCTGACACACCTGCTACGAGAAGAAAAGAAGAGAACAAAAGGGAATTGGCTTCACTGATCCGCTGGGACTGTTTTTGTAAATAGGTTAAGAAAATGGAACATTTTCTTAACGGAGAGAAAAGCTAATGAACGTACTAGTGGTAGACTGATATCTAGCTAGTCATTTTGTGGTTGCATTGGCCGGTAACTATACCAGATTTGGCTGATTAACACGCTATTTGGCAAAGTGTCAGTTCTAAACTACACAGAAAGTCTTATCAAAGAATACTGCACTTTTTTAATTTAATATTTGTCTGTTTATACTGACACTGACTTCACTCACTGTTGATCACATATTTAATATTTTTATCCTATTTATACAGTGCTTTGTGTGAATAGCACCTGTCACTATATGCGGTGTACAGTGGGTACGGAAAGTATTTAGACCCCCATAAATTTTTCACTCTTTTTTTATATTGCAGCCATTTGCTAAAATCATTTAGGTTTTTTTCCTCATTAATGTTCACACATATCACATGGTCCTAAGTATTGCTCAGTATTTAGTAGAAGCACCCTTTTGATCTAAAACAGCCATGAGTCTTTTTGGGAAAGATGCAACAAGTTTTT
>JAUMHE010000068.1:8345764-8363766 GCA_032359235.1 Enteromius mattozi | reverse complement strand
AGATGTTGTGATACAGTATTTATTAAGCAATCTGTAAAAATTGTGTACAGAAATGTGAGAATGTAATATTTCAGTGTAAAGTAATAAAAGTGATGGAACAGCATCGTAGTCTTTTTGATAATTTGATATGAAAATGAAAGGGATGTTTTTTATTGTGGCATCCCAGCTGCTGGAACAGTTCGGTATTTGATTACGGAAAATTACTGTATTTTTACGGTCCGTTATTTTACGTTTTTTTACTGGCACCCTAGCTGCCGGAAAAATACCGTTTTTTTACAGGATTTTTTTTTACAGTGTAACTAATTAAATATGAAAGAAAATAAGAATAATCTTACCTTCTCAAGGTAGTCAGCATAAAACATTACATGTCTTTGCCATAGACCACACAGACAGAAGAAGTCCAATTCATTGTAGTGAGGTTGCTCTGTTAGCTTCTCACCCTTGCAGCCCCAGACTCAGAACAAGGTTGAATTGTTCCTGTCTCTCTGGAGGAGAGACTCTGAGGCGTGTATCTGCTATTGTCTCACCCTATAGCAGGGCTCAGTAACAAACAGTGTCTTTTGTGAAGGTGGCCCTCCCTTCTTTCCTCCTGTGGAACAAATTTGCAGAGTCCAAACACAAAGTTAGAAAAGTGTCACTAAAGTTTAACTGGAGCATTTCTCACTTATCAAACCACAACCAGAATTCATTTGGCAATGTTACGAACACATTAAGTCCAAACATGATGGAAGAAGAATGAACTGTCATGCATGCATTTATTCATTTGTCCATTAACAGCTGAGTTTGTGTGAGATGTTGCACTACACACTGCTGTCACTGAGAATACTTATAAGGTGTGTGTGTTGTAGTTTGCATCAGTTTAAGGTTTGAGAACATAGTTACGAATGGATTTGGAGAGAACTTTGTGATTTTCACCCACTGTTGCACTGTTTAACACTTTTTATTCTCAACCCCATAACGGACAAAAAAGGATTGGTTTAAAAGATTTTACACATAACTTATTATAAAAGAAATACCTTAATGACAAATATGTAACTTTTATGATGATTTTACAATTTTTACGGGACTGAAGTTAAAAATAGACATGGTCTTATGTTTTTAATTTAAGCCTTTAACATGTCAGGTGGTCATCAGCGTACTTGTTTTTTTAATAGTGTGATGGGGTTGAAGACAGTAACACCGCTGCTAGCAATTTTCATTTTTGTTTCTTTCTATATGCCATTTCTGATGAAGAACGTGAGTCAACGTTAAGCCTATTGATAATAATAAGTTATCATTGTTTCTGTAGGCTATGAGAAATCATGGTGATTTTATGAGGGGGTTTTCTGTCTTAATTTCATGTGATGGGGTTGAGTTGCAAAGCTTGACAATACGCTTAATACACCTCAAAAATAATAATCTGCACCACTAATAAAGAGACCTTTGTTTATTATTATTATGCAGTTATGTACACATTAATACAAACATATACATTTAACAAAGAGACCAGGGGGCTGTTCCAGAGAAAGCAGGTTATGTGACACACTAGGGGATGTTTAAGAGTAAGCAAGCAGATGACCGCAACTTTCAGTTCCAAAAACTGTTTTAGAGGAACTATTTTTATTTTAAAACTATTTTTACAAACATTCATTCAGTGCCTGAGTTTCATTTTTGAAAATGGGGTGAATACCCTCTTATATGTGACTCTTTTGGGAGGGAGGATTTTTTTTTATTTGAGTGGTGGAGGGGGATTTATATATATATATATATATATATAATTTATTTTTATTTTTTTGGTTAAATGTTCGATCACGCTGTGTATTCTTGTTTTTACAATGGGGCAGTCTCGAGTGATAATGGTTTAAATACTGGCCAAACTTAAAAAAGAAATGCAAATTATAAACTTTATAGTGACGATGCCTGTAAACCGTGACAATTCCTCTGTCGACCGCGCAGTGTGCAGCTCGCTTATAGTGCGGATGTGAGAAAGGTTTCTGAGCCCGTAAGTCATTACTTTAAACCACGACTCACGACTTTGTTGCGTTCCAGGCAAATCACGCAAAACTGCCTGAGCACAAGGAATTGTGGTAGCTAGATGTAAACAAACCAGCATGGAGGACCTTACGGGGCTTATACTCATTTACGATCATTTCTTTCTTTTCCTTGCTTATTTGACGGAAACAGAGAAGGAAAAGCGGCACATAAGGCGAGAGAAGCTGTTATACCTTTTATTTTAGTATACGTATTCGTAGGGGCTCCCATTATTATTTCGCGGTCTATGTGACGTCAAAACTCTGAACTGGGGGAGTACATCGATCGAGTACGAGTTCACGGATGGGAAGTCATGGGTTTGGTTCAGTAAATGGTGTTCAATATAGGTGGAGTTAAAAGCGTGACCGGGTTGAATTCAGACTTTTTTTTTTGTAAAATACACAGAAGAATATGTACATTATCACCAAAAATGAGACACTGGCCACATTTTGTTAAGTACAAATTGATTTAAGTGCCTTATAGAAATAAGACATTCATTTATGATTTATATATATATATATATATATATATATATATATATATAAAATGCAACACTTTTGTTTGTTAAAGTGGGCATACTAGAAGTATTGTGAAAAGCATTTAAGGCTTCATTTTGGTGAACCGTCACTTTAAAAAGGTCAAGGCTTCAAGGCTTTTATTTTGAACGTGCAGATGTTAAGGTGCCACTATAGTGTCTTTCTTCACGTTGTTTTTAGCACTGCTGCTGAGGGTGATTTAATTGTTATTGTTAGCAAGCTGATTCTTCGGCAAACACAGATGAAAGTGCATTGAGACACGCTTCAAATACGTGACAGAGAAGCACGTCCACCAGCGATCATCGGTTTGTACGTGTTTTGTGTCGTCACGTGACTCAAATACTGCGTTTATTTGGGTACGTTCTGTCCGGAACGGTCTAAAGATTAGCTAGTTTGCTATTGATCTCTATGCAGTTAAACAAACGGTGTATTATCCCTCCACCACTAAACAAACCACGAGTAGTCTGATTAGTAATTTTGATTTTAAGAAGAGGGCAGCTCATGTCATCACCTGTCTATGTAAATGTTTTGGTTGTGAATGGCTGGTGATGGAAAGCCAGTCAGCCGGACTGTTATACTGTGTAACGTTAACTTGCGTGTAAGACACGGATGCTAGTCATCCGCTTAGAGCATTGCATGTTTTATGTACCTTTTGTTATGCGTGTCTGCAGGGAAATAAAGTAATATTGTAAATATTTTAGGGTGACAGGCGCTCTCTGTGTCTGAACAGGCGAAAATATGAATGATGCGGACGCAGCCTCAAGGAAGCACGCGAGTTCCCGAGAGCTCCAGAGTGAGTGCTCGCGCTGCTGTATAAACACAGTCATAAATGAACTTTGGAGATGACGACGTGACGCATGTGAATTTCCCACAAAAATAATGTCTGTCCTACGTGTCTTTAACCATCTTTCTTCAGCTCCCAAGAATGAAGATGCCTATGAAATCTCCATTCCTTTCGAAGACAACAATTTTGATCAGCAGGGAGGCTTTTACAACCAGAATGACCAGAACTTTGATGGTCAGTTCAGTTTGTTATCATCATTATTTGTTATTGTTGGAGTGTTATAGGTCTAGGTTACCCAAAAAATTACACTTCTGTCATTTAGTCTCGTTGAAACTCTCAAAGGCCCGTTTACACAAAGAACTATGCATCAATAACTAACATTACACTACATTAGCGTGAGCCTGAAAGAGAACAATTATTAACACGTTATAGTATCATCCTTGGCCCTTAAGAATTTTGTTAATCGTTCAATAATATGATATCAAATTTAGATATTAATACTCTTCTTATATTTATTCTTAGTATTTGATCTCATTGGTTTTTGCTTATAAAGCATGCATAGTTGAGCTTCCCCCTGCTGAAAACCCCCCAGTAGAACCCTGCCCAAAACACAATAGAAAATGGATTTAATGGTTATAATGGGAATTGTATTGGTTTTAATGGAAACTATAATGGTGTCTACTGGTATGTGATGGATTCTATTGGTGGGACTTTAAATCCTATTGGAAAAGTGAGTTTTGTAATAGTTTTACTGGAAAAAGCTAATGGTTCATAGTGGTATTTTAATAGAAACTATAACATTTTCTGTGATGGTTTCTATTGGGCTTCTATTGTTTGTTTGTTTTTTTAGCAGGGGCATGTTTACCATATTTGATGTGCTTTGTGTATTTACATTGAACGATGTTTATATATGAAAAAAGCTTAAATTATTCTTTATATAAAACTACTGCGTCTCTTTAGAAAACTTCGATTTCATTATGATTTATACTTTTGGATGACAAAGTTTTGGTTTTATGTACTTTTCAGTGTATGTGCAGAAACGAGAAAATATTACAGTTATTACTTATTTATGCTGAACAGAAATTTTGTGTGTTTGGAAGGACACTGATTTTGGTGAACTATGTATAGGTCAACATGTGATGATGTTTGCTTGTGTTTTGATGCAGGTAGTGATCCGCCAGCCCCGAGCAGCTCTTACCTGTTAATCACTAACTTGCGCACACAACTGCAGATCTCACTGGAGAAAAATTCCTGGCTGCAGAAACGCATCGAGGACCTGGAGGAGGAGAGGGACTTTCTGCGCTGCCAGCTCGATCGGTTCATCTTCTCGACCAAGAGTCAGGAAAGCAACGGTGAGACGAGGTCACAAGGACAGAAGAGTGAGCATACACTGAGCTAATAGAGGATATTTAGTGACACAAGAAAAAGTTAGATGCAGTCAAAGGTTATTTGAGAAATAGTGGAATGTTTGGGAGAACTGACATGCTTCACCTTAGTTTGTGCCTTTTCCCATAAACACGAATCAGTTTTTATAGTCTGATTAGTCAGGCATACACGCTTTGCGTAGTGAAAGACAGGGAGTTGGATTTGAACTGAATAAATCTTGCATGTGCAGATTCAGTAAACAATTTAACAATCTAATTCAATCTACAATCCAGCTACTTGTGTCAAGCCCCATTTTCATGCTTATTCAGTGACTTTGCTGCTACCGTCCATAGAAAGTTTTCTTTATTTTATTTTTTAACAAATTTACATTCTCTTATGATCATGGCTGCAGAAAATCATCATGTGATGCAGAAGTCAGGCTGGGTATTTATATAGATTTCACAATAACTGACATGAAGACAAAAAAATTATCTTTTCCCTGCAGGGAATGATTCCAGGAGTTTTTCTTGGAGAAGAAGAAGAGAAAATGATCGGGGTAAAAACATATTTGACTCCTTTTTGACAAGTTTCTGTGTTTTTTGTTTTATTAAAATCTTACTATTTAGGTTTAATTTATTTTTATTTCAGTTTTTCACATTAGCTTATATATATATTTCTAGTTAGTAATTTCTGTTAATTGTAAAGGCAATTTTTTATTTTTTTTTTTAAATGAAAAAAAAATTAATATATGTAAAATGTAATATTTAGATATTAGCTTTATTTCAATTAATACAATGTTTGAGTAAGTTTTAATAAAATTATAATTATAATTATATCCTAACTAAAACATCACACTTTAAAAATTCAAAGACACTTCTTTTCACTTTGGCAAAGGTCTGTGCTGTGTTGTCCTAACATGATAAGGGCGAGAGTCTTTGCTGCAACAAAGGTCACAGGGCCCAGTTGCACAAGATTGGTTAATTCTTAGAATTAGTCTAGCTAGCAGTTAGCTGAGGGTAATGACTCTTATTTTTTTAGATTCAAGTTATACCCGTTGTTATACATTTTTATGTAATTGGCTGAAAAAAAGTTTGGACTATTCTTAAGAAAAAGAAAAATCAGGTAACTAACTTGTAAGATTAGTCTAAGCCTATTATGCAACCGGCCTCATAATTAATTTTAATCATTAACATTCAGATCAACAAGTGGAAAGCCAGCGTTCAGCCAACCGTCAGTCATTCCAGCAGAGGCCAACCCAACAGACTTCAGCCAATCCCAAGGCCCTGAGCTCTGTTCCTGGTCCAGTCAGTGCTCAGATAAATTCCTTGTATGGATCTCCCCACCCTCAGCCTCTCCTGCAGGGCCACGGCGGCGGCAGCACCAGCAGCAGCTGTAGTAGCAACAACAGGTCCCTCAATGAACTGCAAGGCGAGTCTGAAATGTTTTTAACCTGTATTTGCACTATTACTAAAACGTGATATTTTTTGTCTTTGATGAATCCAATTTAAATGAACATCATTTGGAATAGAAATCTTTCGTGACAACAAGACTTATGCTTCTACAGAATCCCTCACTCTTCTGGGCGATGAAGAAGAGGATGACTACCTTGAGGATAGCTACCTGGAAGAAGAGGAAATGATGTCAGGAGAGGATGTGATAACAGATAATATGTCACTTCGAAACATCGGCACAGCTGGAAGACCCGCCGGCAGTCATCCGGCTCTGAAGAGAAGAAGGGTTTTCAGAATCGCCAGAGGGAGAGAAAGACAGAGAGGTAGCGTGTCAGTGTGAGGACACATGACAAACAAGTGATTTTCTTTTCTTTCTGATCTCATCTTTCTCTCCTCTCTTTTGCTGCTGTTCTAGTGAAAGATGCAGCAGGTGTGCTGTTCCGTTATAAAAAGATTCTGGTAACATACCAGAGGTTAAAGAACATGTCCAAGGCCTTCCAGATCCACGGTGTAGATCGTAATACGGTGGCCTCTACCACACCCATTGCTGAGCTTCTTCTGGTGGCTCCAGAGAAGGTGGCTGAGGTGGGCGAGTTTGACCCATCTAAAGAAAAGCTTCTGGACTACGCCCGACGCTGTTATATCGCCCTTGACCCCCAGACTCTCAGCAAGGTGCAAGCTCTGAAGAAAAACAACCTCCTCCTGCCCATCTCATACAGGTATTAATACATGCATAAATAAATACAGTTGCTTAGCAATCATTGTATTCCTGTTAAATTCCTTTTTACTCTGTCACCTTTCAAGGACATAGTCATTTTACATAATTAAGAAAGCACGTCCTGATTTTGCCAAGTTCGATGTGTCCCTAGGTTAACATATTTTGTTGACCCTGGAACAACATTTCAATGCAAAAATATAGTCTTGACCATATCTCCACACCTAAACTTAATAGTTAAAATGAACATGTACTGTTTATTATTTGCATGTGTTTATGGACTACATTGTACATATACTATACATATACTTAATAAATAGGTTCTCTAATAATAAATATTGTATTTTTTAGGGTGCACAGATATTAATGTTCGTGCCAATAGAAATAAGCAATAAATGCAAAAAAATGTGTTGCTTTAAATTTCAAATCAGCTTTACATTTACAGTATAAAAATATTCATTTTTAAAAATCATAAAAATCCATTACGAACTTAAAAATATTAAGCTAATACTAATATATAAATTATCTAATAATAACTATTATATTAGCTTACTATTGTTTTTGCTACTGTTATCACTGTTTTTATTTTTATATAGCTTCATGAAAGAGCTTTATTTTTATCAGTGGGTATAAACGATTTGTGAAAATGATAATGCCATTCTTACATAATCTGTTGCATTTGATTCAGTGTGGCAATTTAGATAAAAACGCATTTATGAATGATTCAAAACTACACATTCTTACACAAGACACAAAATCTTGTATTGACAAACACTGTAACACTTTTTTTTTTTTTTTTAATGCTTTTCTAGGTTGAAAGGAACGGATAATCGATAATTGGAAGAATTAGTGAGGTGATTCTTCTCCTACTATGCAGTGAAACCCTTCACTGTATTTTAATGTACCATAAGACACACATCTCTCATCTCAACCTCCACATTGTGCTGTTCAGATCCGCTGTACTCTGAACCAAGTGTACCATTACTTCTGTTCACTCACGCTCAAAGCTGCGGATGGGTTGCACACTTAAGCTTTCAGGTTTGGTATTTTAAAAGAGAACTTAGTTCTCAAACTTATTTTACACCATTCTTTCACAACAGAAGTTTTAGTATCCCCTAATTGTTGCTCAAGAATTTACACTTTACTTTACATTTTTTGTGATGTGTAGCTCTATAGCAGTGTGTGTTGCTCAGAAGATCTCTATTGAGTCTTTAGATCCAAGCGTGTGTCCTGGTTCTCCATATCTCATAGCACGCACTTGACAGCTTGAAAGACTTTTGAAAAAGAGGTTCTTCTAAAAAGTGGTGCACACATAGACCCATGCACTCCTCCTATTTTAACGTTGTGCTACTCTTTGCAAGCGGCACCTGTAGATTCTCAATAGAACCTCTTTGGATATGATTTGTGGAGTGTTCGTGCATGTGTCTCCCTTAATCATGGCCTGTCTCCTATTAAATGACACTGACTGTTCAGCATGTGCAAAGTTTATATAGCGTAAATCAGTGATACTACATGTTAAAACAGTTGGTAATAGTACTAGTCTAGTCTAGTACAGCATAGTTCAGATGATAATGTTATGTGAGGGAGTGAGTGCAGAGATGTTCCTGTTCTACCTGGTGCTGAAGTTCTCATGAGTGTGTGTGTGTGTTTGTCGATTTCACCATCTATGTCTGGATACATGTTGGGTGTTTGTTAATGTGCAGCGTGCTTGAGATTAGACTATTCATGGCTCCTTCGAGCACATATTGAAACCTCCAGTGGCTAATAAAAAACAGCAAGTTTCTCTTTACATCACAATCTTCTTCTTCCTTCCCATCAGATAATGTTTGTGGGAACACTGCAAAACATTTCAGTTTGTTAACATTAATTAATACATTAGATGTCATGAAGTAAGACGAACAAATTTACTATTGTTCAGTGTTGATTTATTCCATTTATACCCTTGTGATATCCTAAAATGTATTTAAAATAGTTATTTCATGCCAAGTATACTACCTATACCCTGCAATTGTACTTTTTTTTAATATACTATACTTAAACTAATTTTGTGCTTAGTGCACTTTAATTATCCAGAAGTAGTGCTGAGGTCTACCTAAAGATATACTGATATATATTTGATTGTGCTAAAGTGGAAATATTGCAAGTATTATTTTAGTACACTTTAAATATCTTGCATTTAAAGACCAATATTATTATTTATACAGTCCTTATCAATTGTGACCCTGAAACACATTTTAGGCTTAATATTTAGAAATGTGCATTGTGCACAAGTATTACTAATCAGGTAGTCCTAATAAAGTTTAATTCTAATTTTTATATCAGCAAGTCTTAAACAATGTGTCAGTAAATGTTAATAGATTTGGACTATACTGGTAAGAATGAAATAAATGTATTTTAATGATCACTTTTTTATTAGGGTTATACATTATTTACACAAGACTTCAAAAAAAATAACACAGACCTAAATTAATTCTTACAATTATTTTCTTTTGTAGTTCATGATACCTAATACATTAACTAATGTTAACAAATCAAACCTAATTATGAAGTGTGACTGTATTTGCATTATCTTGTACTTTTAATGTCATTTTCCTGTCTGCTACTATTGATTACGGGTCGGGGCTCAAGGTGATTTCAACTTCACCTCAGGAACCAATCATTTGTGGATATTTCAAGTACATTTTAGTTGATCACAAAACCATTCCTATTGCTTTTTGTTTTGTTTTGTTTTTTCCTCAGATAGCCAAGAAGCTGTTTATATAGCCTGGATTTTTTTTGTCATACTTAAAGAAACATGAATGAAATGTTGTTCATTGATTCTTCATATTGTAAATCACACTAAAGCATTTGATTTCCTACTGAATCCTGTGCCACTTTGCTCTTTTATTCTGATTCTTCTTTCTTAAGGTCTTGCTATCTAATGGCATTCCCGTAATTCTTCCAAATGCACTTGGTAAGACTAAAAACCCCATCTGCTAAATCATGACATGTTCTTTGAGGAAACTGTTTATTTTTAAGGCATATTACACTCATTGCTAATCAGTTTGAACAGGAAGCAAAGATGGAATATTTCCATGAAAACATAATACTTTTAGCTTTTATGGTAAAAACCTATATTATGTACATTTTATCTTAAAGTAGGCATCTATAATTCTTGTCCTAAATAAATTTGCACTTTGTTGAAGTCCATTGTTTTTTACAGCTATTAATAATTTGTGTCCTAGAGCACACCAACAACTCTTCAAACTGTATTCCCATCAGGCTGCAGTCCGACAGCATTTATATTCCACGCTGTAGGGGATCTGATGGTTATAAATAACAGAGAACAAGTACTTCTGGTGCAGTATTCAGTGTTGCACACTGACTTAGATCCAGCTTATGTCTTAAGTCCGGATGTTGTGGTTCCTCAGTGAGACGGCTTGCTCAGATTGAGGACAACAGACTGTAGTCCAAACCTGTGCCCATGAATAGCTCCCCACTTCCAAATTTTAAAAAAAGTCTTATATAAAACACCATGGAAGCTGCATAGATACTCAGTCGGAGCAGCTACTGCATATGGATGCATTTGTGCCATTTGCAAAGTCCGTCCATGTCCATAAGATATCTAAGAAGTTCAGTTGCTGTACTTCAACATCTCGCCAGACCCTTTTGCAGGGTGTGAAGTAGTACCCTGACATGGGTGAGGCCATAACACCCGCATCACGCTAATCAGCTTGTGTATACACAAAAAATAAATAGAAACTTCCCATGAAGTTGAGACGTACATCCATAAAGTTCTTGAAAGCTTAAGTCTTTAAAGTAATACTAAAAAATTGTAATCGAAAAAAGTCCACCTGAGAACATTGAAGGCTATACATATTGCTTCACATTGCAGCTGTAGCAATTTTCATGGTGTCCAGCAGGATGCGCTTTCTTGCTTTGTCACTGACTATTGTCTCCAGATGAGAATCTGGGGCCCACCCACGTTGTCTGTCTGACAGACGAGTTCCTTCCACCCAGCCTGAAAAAAAGGAGAGAATTTGAAATTGAATTTAGCACTGTGTTTGTCAAAACTTCCATTAATATTTCTTAAATTCTGCTTGTGACATTAAGTTGGTATCTACTAGAAACTTGTTTTGTTGACTAGGGGCTGAGAACAGACATACTGTATAAAATATTCTCAGCGTAGTTCATTTATATGAGGACACCTCATTAATAATACAATCATAGAGTGTGTGGGAAAATATGCCTGTTTACATAAACTGTGTTACCTAGGAATGCCCTAGTCACGAAAGAATGTTTATCAGTCTTAAAAATCTCTATGTGTGCACTGTTAGTCATACTGGTCCAAATAAGGTATACAGAGTCTATCCAGGTGCATCTGAAACAACCATCCCAAATATTGTTCTTAACCTTGAAAGAGTCACATGAATTTCACATATGATGACAGAAGAAGCCTGTAGGCAAGTGCCACAGCCTCTTGATTTAGAGCCAAATCCAACTGCTTTTGACTTTCGTCATACATTCTGCAACGGTAGAGTCTAATCCTGCTCCTGAAGGGTCAGAACAGTTTAGCGTCAGCCCTAATTAAGCACACCAGAACTAGCTAATCAAGTTCGCAAGTTCAATCTAGGATCGCAAGAAACTTCCAGGCAGGTGTGTTAAAGTGTGGTAAAGTGGCTCTCTAGAAGCAAGATTGGACATCCTTGTTTTACCTAAATCACGACCACTGCATCTTTTGTATGCCTCCCTTATTTAACACACCTAATTCAACTCATCAGGTCAGTAGTAGAGTCAATACTTAAACTTGATGTGACCTGTGAGAAAGACATACAAAATGTGCAGTAGTTGGGGTCCCCGGAACAGGTTTGAGAAGCACTGACCTATATCAGGGGTTTCCAACACTGCACCTAGAGAATTCTGGGGAATGTCTTTCTAATCAAATGCTGATTTAAGCATATTCTCAATGGAGCTTACGTAATACCTACAAACATCCACTGAATCGCCACGCTCTTATGATTTATGAGGTTTCTGAAGTTTTAAAGCTGCATTCTGTAAGTTTTGCCTCTTTGTCACAATCTCTCTTTAAAACCTGCAATTGCAGTTATTTGCGAAATCATTTTCTTAAGCGTATTGTGAGTCTGCACTGTTCCAGTGCGGATGAATCTAATGCTCTGAGGTGAATATTTACTGTACTTCGCAATCACAGATTCTAGCCTCCGTCTTGGAATATATGATGCAAATAAGAGTTTTCACTGTAATCCAACGTAAGGCTATATGTGCACATTTAAAATATATTCTAATTTCAATAACTTGTATTTAATAAACATAATCCTTTATGGATTACAGTCTGCAACTAAGAAAAGGCAACAAACGATCCACCACCTGCAGCCGGGACAACAACTTTGTTTACAGGCATGACATCATGATGCAGTGGCAATGCTCAAATTTCCCGTAAAATCCTAAAAGTACCACTTAAATTAGAAAGTTTATTATTACAAGCTTACCGTTGTGAATCGGCTTAAGTAATTTAATAGTTCTGAACATTGAATGGTTGTGCCCTAGTGAAAAATAAATATACTTAAATGCATTTATGTACTTAATAAAATGCCATGCAATTGTACTTTTAGTATACTAAACTGGTATACTTAAAGGCTGCTAAATTGGAACAACTAATTTTGTACTTAATGCACTTTAATTGTGTGGAAGTAGTCCAATTAAAGACATATTTAGTATATTTGATTGTGCTTAAGTGGAACTATTGCAAGTATACTTTAGGTACACTTTAAATATTTTGCACTTAAAGGGCAATATTACACAATCCTCATTAAAAGTGAGATTAACACACATTTTAGGCTTATTATTAAGAAATACGCATTGTGCACAAGTAATACTCCACATAAAGTTTAATTCAATTTTTTATATTAGTAAGTCTCAAGTTATCAGTCAGTAAATATGTTAATAGATTTGAACTATACTTATGAAATAAATATATTTTAAATATATTACTTTTTTCACTAGGTTGTACTTGTTAACCAAATAAATTTTGTTTCATTTTTAACCAAAAGAAAGTAATGGACTGCAGCTTCAGGAGGCCTTAATAACCCCAATTTTCAATTCTGGGTGAACTATCCCTTTAAAGCAACAACCTTTGAAATAATCTGCTGTGGAAAAGACTATTCAATTTAACTGGTGGAGCAGAGAAACAGATAAAGCTAATGAACAGAATTCAGTCAAACACAGGTACAATACAACAGTGCCACAAAAACACCAGATTCTGTGTGGTGGACTGGGACATTTTCTGATACGTCACTCTTTCTTTCCCCTTCACTACCTCTTCAACCTTAAAAAGACTTCATGTGCAAGGTCTCAACTCATCTTACCATTACTCAGTCTTTAACAGTCTGTTTTTGCTGATCAGGTGAGTAAGAAGCGATTAACCTTTGCCAATATTGTGGGGACTAATGGAATCATCTCAAGAGTTATAAAAACACTGCAATCTTGAGATGTTTAGTAGATGTATCTAAGTCAAAAAAGCTGCAGAAGTTCGGTGCAGCAAAACAGGAAGCTGTAGGAGTTTCTAGCATCCTAGATCTCCCTTTTTGTTAAACTGCAGAATACTAGTATAACACCATCTTGACCTACCCACACAAGTTCTCCAAGAATTCTTTCATTGTGTGTTGCATTAGCAATGGAGATGGGCGTGAACAGGTTGGTTATATTTCTAGTCTACCACATGTCCCTCAGATCTCTGGTGAATGTGGGCTTGGTGCAGTCATGCAAGTTCCTAAACTAGACAAACAATAAATGTACTATACAAAAAGGCCAACACAAGTTCTGCTTTATAAGGTGAATGCTTGTTTATATTAATCAGGGTGTATTTTTAGGCTAACACAACTGAACTGAAGTTAATTAAGTTATGCAGGAGCTCTTGAATATCACAGATAAATGTGCTGGCTCAGAGCTGGATCTGAATTTTGCAGGTAGATAGATGTCCAGGAACAGGATTGGGCACCCCTGGGCAAATGCGCTTCCTAACATGTGAACAAAGCTTGGCTTTCCTGGAAGCAGTGGCAGAGTTCTTAGCACTTATCTTTGTGGTTAAAGATCTGTGCTTGAAACCAAACGGTGGCATCGTGTTTACTGATACATAATACATTCTATACATGACTGGGGATGTATGTATAGGTGTTTATGTGATTAGATTTCACTCACCATCACTGCTCTGCTGGTGAACTAAGAGAACATCAGCTTTCTCTAAACTTAGCTCATCTGGTTGCTGGGCAACATATGCTCTGATGCACTGCATTTGTGAAAAGTCTGTAAAGGGGAAAAGAGAACATGTTAAATTATTAGCATTAATATATTTACTTTGACACTGCAGTAAAAAAGCAGGAAGTTTACATACCCTGAACTGCGCTGAAGTCAATCTCAGGATAAGGACGTGAGAGTGCTGATATCCAGCGCAATTTATTGGCTCTGAGAGATGATAGAAAATGAAAGTGGGGTATAGATTAATTTATCGCAAATAATCTGCACAACCAGATTATGCTGCTGTCCAATATGTGACAAAGTTGCAAATGTGGAAATACTACAGCAGACCTGGATATGCAATCTGGATTACATAATCAGTTTCCAAATTTGTTACTTCTAATTAGATTATATTACATTTTTAAATATTCATAATTAGAATACATATGCATATTTATGGATAACATAATTACTTACACGATAGCAATAATTTATCCATAATTTATTTATTCTCCCTAGTTCCTCTTTTTCATCTTTAAATCTTTCATTTTTAAAATAGCCTACACTTTATATACACTCTTCCAGTCTTCCAGGTTTGTAAACATTCACACAGAGACCAATGAATGTCTACAAACTCAAAATAGTATGAACTACTGATGAATACTTTCATTTTTATTTGAATTATCACTTACTTTTTTTGTATTGCAAACATATTAAAATGAACAAAATCACATTTGTTTTGTCATTTGTTCCTCTTTCACCTAATATACAATATTTTTATATGAAGTACCCCTGAGATCTTAAATTAAAATATTTTAATAATAAAGTATCGTATTTGCATGGTTTGATGACGTTGATTATAGTCACATGACATGCAGGTAAACAAATAAAATATAATTTTTTTTGCTGTAAAACTTTTATTTTAAATCATTTTAAAATTATTTGTTAGAATGTAACATTTTTTATGATTTAATTAATTATTAGTTTTTCACTGAACTCATAAACCCTCTGTAGTTCCTTCACAAACCCAGTAAAAAAAAAAAAAAAAGGAATATATTTTCCTACTCTTTGTAAATTTAATATCGATATTATGGAAGCTAGTCACTGAAAGAAAATAAGAAAGGTAATTGTGACTTTTTATCTCTTGCGAGTTTACATCTCACAGTTCGGAACTGCATGATATAAACTCGCAATTGTGCGTTATAAAGTCAGAATTCCGCGATATTAGCTCTCAATTGTGAGTTAAAAAGTCAGAATTGTGAGATATAAACAGAATTGAATGTTATAAACTCGCAATTGTGAGTTATAAAGTCAGAATTGCGTGATATAAACTGACAATTGCAATTCTGAGAACATATTAGTTTTTTTGTTCCCTCGAAATTGAACTTTTTAACTCACAATTGCGAGTTTGTATCGCACAATTCTGAAAAAAAAATAGATTTTTTTTTATTGTTTACTCAGTGGCGGGAACGTGCTTCCGTAAAATATGGTACAATACGGTTCAAAAAGAAAAATGAGGTGTCCCTCCAGGAGTAAGACTGGACTTCCCTGCCCTACAGGCATGCACACGAGGCAGCCATTACATGTTTACAAGACAGCAACAGCTTCTCTGTCATAACAAACACACACAATCACATACTTACTGGGTATCTGTCCGCAAGAGCAAGGCTTTTTGCGGCATGTGCAAACGGAACAGGTTTTTTTGTAAGGAATGCAGTTTGAACCTGCAGTTCTCAACTCGCAGCTCTGACACAGGTGCATGGTCGATAACTGTAAACCTACCCCCTCTGCAAACAGGAAGTTAAGCTTTAATTGCATCATTAAAAATAAGGTATCATTTACATTAAGCATGAAAAGCCTTATATCAAAGACTAAGAATACTGAAACGTGGATGTTAAAGGCAGGCAAACTTACTCTTTCCGCAAAGAGACCAGGAGATAGTCATTGAAAAGATGCATATAAACATTTCTCTCTTCTTCCCTGTCTTTCAGAGAAAAGTCTCTCAGTTCAGTCACAGGTCCCTCTCGTACAAGTCTGCGAGACTGACTGATCAATGGAAGAGTCTAAGACACACAAAATAAGCCATTATACATTTTGATTATTATTCAGATGGCATACAGTACACATTAGGTGTCATGCTCACCCTGCACTCAAAGTCAACTTTGGCATTGAGTGTCACAAGTGACTCAATGTTGTTCATTTGAGAGATACTTTCATTACTGTCCTGGATCATCTGTTAACAAGCAAGAAAACGGGAGAATGGTGAGACGCAATTCAGAGATGTGGGTGACATAACTACATTTTTCCTTCATTTTACCTTCTCAAGTAGTTTCATCGCCTTAATGGCCTGTGCTTCGTCCTTGGTTTTTGGTTCGGTTCTCTTTACTATGTTCTACCAACAAAGACAAGAAGGCATTTAAAATGCAGCAGGCCATATTCTTGGTGACAGGAGATGGATAACATCTAATATCATCTTAATATAGCACAGACGAAAATGACAGGGGAAGCACGTGCTTCTAGCTAGCATGAGTCATAGCATTTCCTGCAAGGTTAGAGAGTGTGTCATCCAAAATAATGTGAGAAGCCAAATTAAACAGAGCTGAGGAAGACAGTACCTGCACAAGCAATTTGAGGCGTGTGATTCTTTGAAATGGCAGAATGAGGAAAGACCGTAGGGGCAGTCGTTGACAAACCGGGTTACGCTCCAACTTTTCCACAACTCTACGGAATTCATGACTCTCATCCCTACGAGAGATGGTTAGAGTAAAAACAAAGAAATCATATGGTTGAAAATAAAACAGGAAAAGCACATTTTCCACTTCGTATCAGTGCAAACGAATACTCACATCAATCTTTGATACGTCTTGTCCTGATATGATTGGTTGGTAAGGTATGGCACATACACATTTTTGAATCGTGGACAGTGTTTGATAATGATGTCACAGACGGTAAAGCGCATCATGTCCTTCTCCACTGCTTCTTCCAGCTGAGACAGAAAGCTAAGAGAAAAGAAGCCTATGTTAGTGACAGAATTCAGATTTCAGAGAAGACATCCGAGAACTGACTCCAAGATGAATTAATACACATTTAGGGAGTCTGAAAGTCATGTCTCATTATATCAGCAGGACACATAGTATATGTAGAGATCCAAACATACTTATCAAAACTAACATGTATTTATTTGATATGATTCTAACCTGTGACTGACGGCTCTAACATCATTTAGCCTGGAGAACAGCCAGTTTTTGTCTTGTGAAGACAGGATAACGTTGAGCTGTTTGGACATGACAAAGTTCTCCACTACGATGTCCAAACTGCGGCAGTATGACGCTTCAGAGGTCACGACCTCAAACCTCACCTGAAAAACACAGAGACACTTTCATGATGCTGTGCTTACTAATAAAATCATATATCTTTTGAATATCTATTTTGTTGCAGTTCATATATATTAGAAGTGCAATATACCATGAAAGCCTGTTTAAAATTAAAGATAACTGTGACATTATATATCAAAATTACTTTATTTTTCACAATTACAATCTCGAAATAAGGCTAAATCTCACAGTGAGGACTGTTACCTGAGACTTTATATTTCTATCAGTTGTCGTATCACATCTCATTTGTTTTAATCCCGAAATGCAATTAAAATTTTGTATTTATGAATTTGTATCTCCTTATCGTGACTTTACATTTACTTTATTTGGTAACACTTTACAATACAGGTGCACAAATATGCATTAGTTCATGCTTAACTAATGCACATAATCACCAGTTATTGTATATCTCACAGAGAACTAAACCATTTATTAGCAACTAATGAACATTCTATATAATTCATATATTAAGTAATCAATAAATTGTTATTAGTTAAATATGTTAATGTATTTGTTCCTTAACAACATATTATATTA
>JAUMHE010000068.1:8334894-8345664 GCA_032359235.1 Enteromius mattozi | reverse complement strand
TCATATATTAAGTAATCAATAAATTGTTATTAGTTAAATATGTTAATGTATTTGTTCCTTAACAACATATTATATTAACTAATAGTGTAAATTTCATGTGTTAATTACCATAATGGGTCAAAGCCATGCATTTCACCTTCCTGCTGTGTGCTTTAATTAATAATTAGTTAATGAGTTGCAAAGATATCATTATGTTGTGACTTCACTTGTTGAGGCACATGACTAAATAACCAATTCAAAATCCATAACCACAATGACATTACTTAGAAATAACTTATTAATAGTTCTGTGCCTCAAAAGTAAAGTCATTAACGTAATGATACCTAATGATTAATTAAAGCAGACAACCAGAAGTTGAAGTACATAGCTTTGACCACTGTGACAATTAACATATGAATTCACATCATATGTTGTTAGGTAATTAATACATTATGACACATTTAACAAATAACAATTAATTGATTATGTAATATATGAATCTTATGGAATGTTTATTCGTTGCTGATGTAGTAATTATTAATAAAAAATATTAACTCAGGATTATCTGTGCATTAGTTAAGCATGAATTCATGTGTATTAGTGCCACTGTACTGTAAAGTATTACCCTTAGTATTTCACAATTGTGGTATTATATATTACAATGTGACTTTACAACTTATTGTTAAACCTTCTTACACAATTACCCAAATGTGTACAGTAAGTACAGCCATGATGCAATAATGCATAACGGATACTGTAAAAACACTTAAACCAATCCTAAAAATGTAATTCATTTGATAACATCAAAGTGAATTTAACATACTTTTCTGTAAACAAGACCTTTTCTAACTTCACTTTTCACATTTTTACAATTACTTCCAACCACCAAGATCCTTTTTAGTAAATGTACCATATGTTAGTTCCCCTCAAGTTCACTATTTTATCATTATGAAATGTTCTGTTGCAAAGTGAGTTTGAGGTGTTTTTCTTCCAAATAAATGACACTTGTTTTAAAATGTTATTGTCTAGTACAATGTCATGTATCATGTATTTTTACGTTTATGACTTGTGCCACTTTTAATGTATAGTAGGTGATACTGGTCTAATAATTCTACCTCCTGCAGTCGTCTCTCATCTTCAGCAAGTTGCTCCAATTCTGGGCTGCTCCTCACTCCGGGGAGATCCTGCCACAGTGTGGGTGAAGAAGCAGAGATGGACAGGCGAGGGGATGGGGGTCTGTTTATGGACTGCTGAGGCACATTTAGACTTTTAATGGAGTTGGTTTGGGTCAGATTGTGGGGGTGTAGGTGGACTTGAGGGAGGGGTGGGAGAGGTCTGCGTGATAGCCTAGGGGACTGATTTGGAGAAGATGATGAACTTATTGATAGAGAATCGGAATGTGACAGAAGGATCTCTCTGTTCTGGACCACCTCACTGTACTCCTGATACAACTGAGAGTCTGCAAGAGTAAGAGGAATCATTGATATGGTTCTAGAGATGTGCTTTTTACACTGGATACAAAAATTGTTTATCACACATGCCCTTGAAATCAGGCAATGACGTTAACTAATATTAGCAGAAGGAACTACATAAGCAAGCAATAATTAGTAAAAAAAAACATAGTAGTTGGCAGAAACCAAAAATGTTTACTCTCACTACAAGTGACTGCGTATTTAAAGGAATACTTCACCCAAAAATGAAAATTCTGTCATCATTTACTCATCCAAACCTGTTTAAATTTCTTTGTTCTGCTGAACACAAAGGAAGATATATTTAAAAACGTTTGCAACCAGGCTGTTTTGTGTCACCACTGACTTCCATATTATTTTTTTTCCTACTATGGAAGTCAATGGTGACCCAAAACAGTCTGCTTGCAAACTTTTTTAAAGTAAGGGTGAGTAAATGATGACAGAACTTTCATTTTTGGGTGAAAAAATTTACTTCTTTAATGTAGTCTGGGTCATATTTTATTTCACCGTCATGGCATGTACGCGGTTTGTGCATGGCATTCAATGTTTGTATACTAATTTTTACCAAAAAAATATTTGCTTAAAACCCAACAGAAAAGTTTGTATAATCTATGCACTTTATGTTAATCGCATTTAGCTTTGTTTTGTTTTTTTTCCTGTTGTCCACAACCCTCATCAGAACACAAAGAAAAACAAAATAAATGATACATTTATGTAAATACAAAAATGCAAAAAGAGCAAAAAAAAGTAAAAAATTATAAAAAGTTGGAATGACATAGAAGGCAAACAAGCACAGCAGGTCAGTGATTCAACAGAGGAAAAAAAAAGATGTACAAGCACGAACATCCATGAAAGCGTTTTTAATACTAAGTGAGCATTTGCAGCTGTTTATCTGCAGTTCTGGGTGATGTGCAAGCACAAACCTGTCCTTTGCCTGGAGGACTAGCAAAGCAGAGTCAGGAATGAGAAACCTTTCTCTGCTCTCAACATCTAAACTGTAACAAGTAACCACCCATATATTGAGAACCATGCATTTCCTATATGTTACAGTCACTTACAATTCTATTATGTACACTACCATGTGTACAGAAGGGTGTGTGTGTGTGTGTGTGTAAAATTGGGATTTGCATGTGTCTTTGTAATGTATTAATGAATTTTAAAGATAAAGACTTTAAATAGAAATATTTATTTGTTATTTGTTATGCAAAGTCCCTATGGTCTTTGGTTATAGCCGTCATACAGATCAAAAAAGATAAAGACAATACAGAGACTTACTAAAGAATTTTGAATTCCTATTTCTTGTCCTCCCAAGTTTTCTAAAAGAAAGACAGAAACAGAGAGAAACAGAAAAGCAAATCTGTGTTATAACAGTCATTGCATACTAAATAAAATACTGGCAGTGGTGATAGACTGCATTTAAAGTTATAAACATCACCAAGTCAAAACTAAAAAAGAAAAAGTTCTTGTTATCAAGCTGACATTTCCATTTTTTGTTCTTTAAGATATTATCAGAGTTATAACCTCAAAAGTATCTCAATTTTCAACTAAACAATATTAGATGTCCTAAAAAATGCATGAATCCAGATATTAGCATATTATAAATGGGAATAACAGAGCATAAACTGAGCTGTCTAATATGTTAGTCTTTTTGAACCAGCAGTATCAAACAAACACAGTAGTTTTCAGTTACAGACAACACTAAAGAAATTCACCAATCATAGTAAGACACAGTTAATGCATTCCTCCAAAAATATCTACCCACTTGCTAACAGCTTTTATCTGGAGTTGTCATCTCATGTGAGTGTACATGATTTTAAAGATTTATCAAAAGTACAATTAACTACCTTACATAAAAAACATTTTTAATGAGGGACAAAATATAGGAGTGTTTATACATGTTCTCCTACCTTAGATCCGTTTCACTCCATGTAACAGATAATTCGTCGTCTTCATTATCTATACAAAAAACACAGAGAAATCGGCACACATCACAATGTTGTTTTTTTAGCACTTTAAGCTTCCCTTAACCAAGATAAAATCAGAACTCAAGCAACTTAAATCCAGTAACACTTCATCTCAAGCAAAACAGATGGGGATGATTCTACATAGCCGTACACAAGCATGGGAACCACCTCAAGCTTTCCAGTGAATTACAGAAAAGATCGTAAGACCTCTGGGTATGCTCTAAAGGAAATGTGGCAATAAATAAAATAACCCTAATGCAATGAGAAATATAAAGGGGGGACAAAAACAGGAAAGTGTACTGGGGGAGGACTTGTTATGAATGAATGAGGATGGTTTAGTTTGTGAAACAAAGGAAATCTGGCAGCTATAAAAATTTTCTTCTAAGAAATGCTGTTTAAGGAGTCTTCAGCGGTCATGTCTCCAACCCCCACAAGAATCCTCAGGAGCCCTCTGGAGCTTCCAGGCTATTAAAATGTGTCTACCCCCAAAAATAAAAAGCCTGGGGGAATACATTATTAGTTATCACTGCGGTATGAGAACCTAAAGGCTACTGTTTGTGTGGTTTCAGATTTCTTTAAAGTCCTGAGAATGTGCTCTTTCAAAAAAAACAACAACATTTCATTGAAATATTTACTGTCTTATATTACTATAATAATATTCTAGTAATATACACGCTAATAAGCAACTAGTCAAGAAACCATAAAATAAAGTGTTAGCAAAATTTGCTTTTGGGGTAGAGTGAATAATTGCATATTCATAAACATGTTTGATGGTATTCCTTAGCTGAGATTATAAATTAAATTAATAAAAGGTTCTCACAGTCCCTACATAACTACCAGTGAATAGTTTTAACTGCTTATTACTGTTCAAATGTTAGGAACACTCAGGAAAATGAACCATTTTAACGCCCATATTGACACTTATTTAAGGGAAGATGACTCATGGATTTCTTTGTTATATTCTTGCGTAAGCACTTTAAGCCTCTCTACGTGACATTATACCACAGCTATAATAAATTTTACAGAATAGGTTCAACAGGCATCTCAAGACACATTTAGATCTCTTCTCGCATGAGTGGGAGCAAGCGGGTCATTGAACGTCCAATTTAGCCTTGTTATGTTAGTCTTCCTCTCACCTGATTTGTTGAATACTCTTGTCCTGCGGTCTCTTCCAACTCCCTCTTGTTCTTCCTCATCCTCTTCCTCTTCTTTGGTTTTCTCTGCTGACTTTCGGAACCCTCGCCTCCTCGTGCGAACCTCATTGCCCAAATCTCGGAAACTACTAGAGCTTAGAACAACTCCGTCTTTACTCTCTTTCTTCTTAGCTACTTCTTCTACCTTCCCCTCTGCCTCTCCTTCTGAGGGAACCGTGAGCTGCTTAGAACTAGGATCCAGCCAGCCACGGTTCTCATTTAACTCTCTCTCCACCCCTCCCTGTGGTTCTTCTCCTCCCTCTATTATTTCTCCCTCTCCCTCTGTTTGTGTGTTGGTTTGTTTGTCTATGTGTGTCACACTACCTCTTGCATGTTCTGTGTCCACCGTATTCAGACCCAGGATCTCTCTCACCACGTTCTTGGCCCATCTAAGGTGAGGAGCAGTAGAGGATCGCTTTCGTTCCTCAGATGTGCTCCATGTGTCATCAGAACCAGAATGCTCCACTGAGTCTCTGGTAGGTTCTTTTGCTTCTCTTGGTATTGCGTCTTCACCATGAGTCTCTTCACCCCCATGACCATTATCCTTGGGTGACCCTGAAGTTTCAGAAGGCTCTGGTTGGAAGAGTTGGGTGTCTTGTTCTGATCGCTCACTGGGAGGAATCATTTGGCTTTCCAGTGATGTTACATCCTCTGTTGTCTGATCATTACTTACTGCTCCTTCCCCTTTGTCCTCATTAGTAGAAAGACTGAGTTCACCCATTGCTCTTTCAATGTCCTGTTCACAGCTTTCAACCTTTTCTAATGCTTCATTTATGCTCACTTCACCTTGATTGTCCATGCTATGACCTGAATTCTGATTGGCTGCCTCTTCAACAGTAGGATGTACATCTAAATTCTCGTTGGTTTGTGACGTGGGATGGGTCTGACTAATTACACAAAAGACTCTTAGGGGTTCTCTTGGAGTTTCTTTTGCCCCATTTTCTCTGTCCTCTGTAGTTCCTGAGTGTCCAGAAACAGCTTCGGAAACTCCACCTTCCCAGAAGTCTTTGCAGTCTTCAAAATCCTCTTCCTCCGCATCATCCCCTCCACTGGAGACGGTTACAAATCCATCATCTGCTGACGTCATTCTGTTCTTCTCTGCTTCCGATTCTCCCTCACTTCCTTCCTCGTTCTCCAAGTCGTTGTATCTATTATCGCTTCTCTGTTCATCTCTGTCATTCTCTTCCAAGTTATCGGCCACTTTCTCTCTTTCCATCTGCCACTCTGATTCCATGGCTTCTTTATCATAATCCATGTCCCCTTCCATCCTCTTCTCCTCCCTTTCTATGTCCACATCCCTCATGAACTCCCCAGCCCTTTCAAGTTCTCTATACTTGTCCTCAAGACATTTGCTTGGTTTCCTTCTCTCAGGCTCTTCATCATTTCCTGTTGCCATGCTTTCTTTGTATCTTTGGTTGTACCTCTCTCTTGCTCTCTCTCTCTCTGTGTCCTCTTTTAAACAAGAGTCTTTTCTCTCACTTCGAGGTTCCAGCCACATTTTCCTTATCCTGCTCCTAGGTTTCTTTGTAACTGCTTCCTCAGCAGCAACGCTTTCACTCTTCTCTTCTTCCCTCGGTGCACTCCTTACTTCCTGCTCTTCCTCTGTTCTATCCTTTAGCCTTTCTTTATCAATCTCAGATGCATTTTCTCTATCTCTTTCTTCAAGGTTCTCTCTCATTATCTTCCTTTTTTCATTCTCAATATCACTTGCTAAAATCAGCTCTCCACTATTCTCCATCTTACTTCTCCCAGTGTCTTTGTACTCTTTCCTCCGCCTCTCCCTCTCTTCAATCTCTCTTTCAGAATACCTATCCCTCTCTCTTATCCTTTCTCCATCTCTATACTTTCGTCTTTCAGCTGTGTATAAGTAAGCATCTCTGTCCATTCTTTTGTCTTTGGAGTCTCTCATTCTATCTCTTGCTTTATCTGTCTCTCTGAGTCGTTCCGAATTTTTTCCTTTTGTATCACGATAACCCATCTCTCTGTAATCTCTTTCTCTTATTGCCACGTCTCGCCATCTTTCAGCTTCTCTCTCTCTACGTCTCTCTCTGTCTCTAATTCTGTCTGCCTTTCGCTCTGCATCACTGTCTCCTTCACTCTTGTGGAGTTTCTGTCTACGTTTAGCATCATCTTCTCTCTTTCTTTCCTTACCCCTTTCTCCATCACTGTCTCCCTCGCTTTTTGTATCTCTTTTTCTAGATCTCTCTCCCTCTCTCATTCTCTGTCTATCAGTCTTCCTTTCCCTGTCTGAAAAGCTCTCTGTCTCTCTTTCCATGAGGCGAGGATAATATCTGGCCTCTCTGTCTCTTTGTCGATATCTTTCTCTGTCTCTCTCTCTTTCCCTCATGTCTGAAAGGTCACTGACCCCTGCATAACTTTCTCTCCTTCTGTCTCTCATTCCTGATTCAAACTCCTTGTCTCGTTCCCTCTGTCTATCTGGCTCCTCCTTTACGTGCCTTCTCATTTCATTATTCCTCAGCTCCTCCCTGTATCTTGCAATTTCTCTTTCACTCCGCATGTCCATGTCTCTGTATCTCCTCCTTTCCTTTTCTCTTTCGTTTTCATACAGTATGTCCTTTGGTCTTCCCATGGGACGCTCTCTTTCATAGTCTGTAAGTGGTATCCTTCTGTCTTTCACCTTGTTTGGTTTAGTCATCCTTGGAAATGTGTCCCCTTTTCTCCTCTCATTGTCTAGATCTCCATACTCAGCCTGCTCTGACACTGATGAGTTTCCATTTGCACGTCGATCTCCATTTCTTCGCCTATCTCTTTCTCTCCAGTCAATCTCTTCATCTCTTCTTCGGGTTGCAGGAAATCTCTCTCTGTCTCTAATCCCATCGCATGTGTCTGGCTCCATTTCTTTTTCTTGTGTTTTGTCCATCTTTCTGGGTTTCCAAGACTATTCTTCACCCAGGTCACCTTCACCAATCAGCTCAAGGATTCAAGTCACAGTTTGCAGTTGATTGACAACCTGTCTAGTCCACCTTAAGAGGACTGGATCTGCACAGTGTCTTGGACGGCCCAATTAATTTGACTGGTTTCCATTGCTACACAGAGAACCTATAAGGGAAGTCAAAATTTCAAGTCAATAAATCAATCAGCCACATAAAATTCATATTCCAAAGCATTCAAACAAATTCTTGGAAATCTTTAAAGCTTGGAGTATCTTGTTGAAACATGTCAGGTATATGCCTTAGCAGCTTTAACGGTTGCATTTAACAATTTTATTTTATTTGTTTTGTGTTAAGTCAAATGTCTAACATTAAATAATTTGGCAGATGCTTATCTGAAGTGACTTGGATGGATTCAAAGTATGAATTTTATCAGATTTTTATTCCCAGACAACTGAAGCCATGACCTTGGTGTCTTGCACTATACTCTACCAGATAAGTTACAGCAAAGCAACAGAACTATTGTTCTTGTCACTTCAAATGAGTCTAATATAATTTTAGTATGCATAACACACATTGCCATTACTACTACTCTTAACATCCTAAAAAAAACTATTCAACTAATAAGAACTCACAATATAATATATACAGTTGATATACAGCATGTTTGTCAGTTCAGCAAAATAAAAAGTTCAGTAATTTACAGAATGCAGTTTAACCAACCACTGCCCTATGCTATTCTTGTATCTTGTTTAGAGGCATTTCAAGTAATTCATGCCTAGGATGAGTCGAAGCACTATTAAGAGAGGTTAAAGGAACAAGTTTTTGTCCTAGATGACTCATGTCAAGATGTAATGAATCATATGGTGCACAACAAATGTACATTAACAAATTAAGAAATGACTGCGGTGAATAGAATAAACAGGTTAGTATTCTCAAGCATGGCAATGCAGTATTTGCCCATGATGTGGACATAGTTGTTAATAAGAACTGTTTGATTTACTAAAGTTACAACAAAAAAGAAAGAATGAAAAGTTTTGGGAATAATGCAGAGAACTCACCTGAGAAGTGTCTTGGGGGACGCTTCTCTGTCTCTTTCCAGCATTTCCTTTGCTTTCTTGACAAAGTGAAGCTAGCAGGAATTGCACAACTCACAGACATTCCACATATCAGTGTTTGCCCATTGAAAGAACCAAAGTTGAGCGAGATAAATGTTCTAAAAAAAGCAATGATTTAATTATCCCGCCTGCCTCTGTCCTACTTAATGTTTTCACATAAGGAAAAATTGTTTTCAACAAAGTAAAGACATTCTCACAGTGTTTCTCTCTCTCTTTCTCTGTTTCTCTTTCTCTCTTTCTGTCTCGTTCCTTCCCCCCGCCCTTCTCAAATTCCCAAACAAGTTTGAACAGCTTGACACTTATCTTCCTCCCCTCTGTTTCTGTTTTCCTTATACTTTCCGCCTCCAGCACTGTCTTAAAGAAGGGTCCAAAAGTAGCCGTCTGTTCAAACTCGCACGCAGCTTTTCTTCCCTTCTCATGAACTCAACAGAGTCACAGTGATTGCGCTACAGCTTGTTCCAGTAATTCAGCCTTTCACTCACCTCACCCTCACTGCCACTGCATGCTTCTCTCTCGCAGAAACAGGAAGTGCACACATGTGAGCTGTGATTGGTGGGGTTGAAGATGCTGGGTGTGACTGTGTTCTCAGGTAAAGACATGAGAAAGGGTGAGAGCAAAGGGGGAGGGGCAAACATGTATGAGTGTGTCCATACACAATAAATGTCGTCTGCAGCTTATATAACACAAAAGTTCTCAGAAAAAGCTTTAAAAGACACAGATGACACATTTGCACATTAGGAAAGATACACTTGAAAACACACTGAACAATAATGCACGTTTTTAAACTGTACAAATCTACTCCTTTTAGACATTTTTGATCTTTCCTGCAAAGCCCTTCAAAGTTTAGTTTTGTGTGTTTTTAGTAAAACCTTAAGTTAAAAAAAAAAAAAAGTGCTGAGTAAGCAATACTGGATATAGATTTTGAAATATGAAGCATTTTCTTTGTAATCCAAAATACTTGATCATTTTCTAAAGTGTCTGTTGTTATAAATAGCCTCATTTTGAACCATCTGAACTTAACTCCAGAGTGTGATGTTATCTGAATGCAAACAAGTATAACAATAATCTGAACAAAACTGATGCAATCAATGAAATCTCCTGGACAAAGGTTAGGAGAATGATCAATCAGCAAGCATGAAAGGGCTAATTCAGAAAGATTCCAGTAAACTAATCAGGTATTTCCAATGTAATTACAAAGACAGAGGATATACTGAAATCCTAAAAGGAGAAAAGAAGTACTAGCATTGGTTAGTTAGCTTACTAGTAGCATATCACACAAAAAAAAATCAGCAAGAGAATGTATATAAAACATATAAGCCTATAGCAAAACGCATCTCACAAAACTAGTGCATTATTTTGTTATTAATACAAAGCTGATGTAAAAACTGACTGAATTACCATTGTTGCTTCATGTGAATACCAGAATTTAAACACAGAATATATAATATTTATGAAGAATCTCACCAATCTCTGCTGGAGACTGAAAAACAGTTGTAATATTCCAATAAATATGCACAAATTAGGGCCTAAAATTTGTTATTTTGCCTTTTTAAACAGTTTGTCAGTGAAAATAGGTGCTTAAACTCAAAAAAACTGTTGATCATCAACTTTAGGATGTCATAACACATAACTGTAGTCAAAACGTTTAGTCAAAGCTCTTGATTTGTGAGATTTTGCAAATTTCTAGCAATGAACATAAAATAATTTAAATAGGCAATGTTTAAAATAAAGAAAATTATGTTGCAATTATCTTTACATTACCAAATATATCTAATAGTCATCCCCACAAAAACATTAGCTTTACATATATAATACTGTGAAAACAAATAGTATTGCCTTGGTGGTTTTCAAATGATTTGTGGTCAGCAAGTAGGCTCTAAACGTTCAAAGGTAGTGTGAAACCACTAACTAAACGTGGTGTTGTGCGTTTTACTTCCACGATACACTCTGCGTCGAACAGGACAGATTATCAAGAAAAACACGTCTTGTTTGGAGATGAGCTAGATCTACAGCAGCAGACTGTAGTTGTTTGAGCGGCACTCAATATCCCATGTTCACGTGCAGCGCGTCAGCTTCCGTCTTCTGCACAGTCACATGTGGCGCCCGTTTAGTTTCACTTCCGCGTTTGAACAGAAACCATTATATCCTTTGAATAA
>JAUMHE010000068.1:8296474-8320522 GCA_032359235.1 Enteromius mattozi | reverse complement strand
CTAAAAAAAAAAAGAATATGAGGTCGCACCGGTGCGAACAGCTGTTCAAGGCAAAAAAAAAGTCTCAGCGACTCTAAAGGTCTCCTTGTGGTTTAACAACAGACACATATTAAAGCCTGGTTTATCTGCTTGTTCGCTTGGGTGCACGCGCCAAATATGATGTCATCGTGGAGTGGGCGGCAAAAAAGGCTACTGTCAATTTTATATATATACTGTCGGGATAATTTATTTATATATATATATATATATGTATATGTATATGTATGTATATGTATATGTGTATGTGTATATATATATATATAATCGACAGTAGCCTATTTTGCTTTTCGTTTTCTTTGATTATTTAGTAGTGTGGGTATGGTGAATTAAAAACTGAATTTAAGTCTACCCTTACGTCGTCGTCAGACAGTGTCAAATTTTGAATGGGATTGATAGGGAGGGCAGACGATAGACCCGCAACGATGTTATGGCAACATCACTGTAGAAACAATCCTAGGCGGTGACGTGACGGCAGCGTATGTGAGAAATTAAAAAAAACAACAGTGTGTGATAGGTACGTCTGAACTATGTACTTCACAATTCATGACGCCTGATACATATGTCATCGCATTTCCATTAGTAATGATCCTGCATTGTTTTGAAATGTGATTTAGAATAGTATTTTCCTATATTTTGTTATTGTTGATTTACTGAAAATAATAGGGAGTTAAAATGACTTAATCTCCTAAAAAATAGTATCGCATATAGTCTGATATTGTGAACTAATCTATTGACACTATTGTATAGTCAGCTGAATTAAAAATAAAATCTTACAAGCATCAAAAATAAAAGCTCAGAATGACATAGGCCTATCCCAGAATATTATGTTTATAGATTATAGTTATCATAGTTGGTAATAATCGTGAACACAGCATAAAATTGCGACATGGTGGTGTGCAGTTTGCACAGTCATTAATCTCCAAGAGAAAGTGAATAAATTTTCCTTTTTTTATTATTATTATAATTATGTTTATAAACAGTACAGAGATTACATTACATAAAACTTTGTATACACGATTTGTGTCAAGGATATATCCAGTGTCATCAGAACACAGGAAAGTAAAAGAAAAAAGTTAATGATTGATAAAGAAAATATAAAAAAACCTAGGGGAAAAACATGAGAGTAAGATATTAATTTAGTGTGTCAGCAACATACTCCTCCTCCGGCGTTGGTGTCACGCGTCTGTGTTGCGACATGCCCCTTCTCACATATAAAAAGTACGCGACTGTTTCCTTTGGTTGGTAATCAGTGGCACGATCCGCCCCCCATACGTACGCAGTCAGCGGAGGCTCGCGAAACGGAGCCATGCGTATCGACACAAGTTTCAAATAATTTTCAACAGTCGCTTTGTCGCATCCAGTGATTGTTGCAGCACGGCGCGACAACTATCTCTTCAGTGTAGACATGGTGTTAGTTAATCATTTACATGTCAGTATTGCCTATATGAAAATTTGGATGCACCTAACTTTTGTGCTGGTGCACCTAAGAAAAAAAGGCGCACCAATGCAAAACGTTAGTCTAGATCCCAGGTTGATATCCATGCAAAATCTGTTTTTAATGATAAAGTGTTTTATAAATTTTACTTCACCAACTTAATCATGAAAAGCATGACATAAAAATTATAGTAATAAAAAAAAATACATTGTTTTATGTGTGCAATAAAGGAAACCAAAGCTTTCGTAAGAGGAATGTATTCTACTTTAAGACCTTTTACTTGATAAAAAAGTATAAATTATCATTCAAATGACAGAAGACATGTAGGAGATTAACAGTGTTTTAAGCAAAGTTTGTGTTGATAATTTAGAGGCCTAAAATACAATTATTTAAAATATAATTTAAAAATGATTTGATATAAAATGTGATAAAGTAGGCTTAATATGGTTAAAATGTATTGTGCTCTCTCTGTTGTTGTCTGTAGGTGAACGGTCGAATTAAAAGCAGAGAGGGATACGCACCTGGTTCAGCCCACCACCGGTGTAAAGAGATGTCTGAGTTCACCAGTTCCCTCTGTAAAGACCTCTACCTCTTCCCTAAGTACTACCCAAACAACTAGACACGCACACACACACACACTCCCCAGAAACGAAGCACACGCAGAACACACTGCCTTCAGAACTGATTTTGAAGCAGTAGCGGGAGCTCAGCACACGTGTGTACATCCATCACCAGCTGTACGCTCAGCACACAACACACAGACTCATGTAAATCTACTTACACCCATTCCATGTGTCATCTGTTGAGCACAATGACAGGTTCTTTAGGATGTGTGTCTGCATTATTTACAAAGGATTTGCCAAGATAGATCAGTTTTTAGGTCAGGTGTTTTTTTGGATGCACTTACAAAATGTGTTTTCTTTTTTATTATTATTATTATTATTATTATTATTATTATTATTGCCTTTTTTAACCAATGAAATTTTTAAGGGTGAAGATGCCATTTGTGAAAAATATGTGAAAAAAAAACCCAAATAAATTTATTGTTTTCGTGGTTCATAGGGGGAGAGTGGGGTTTAAAATAACCCCATATCAAATATATTTTTTTATTCCAATATTTTTTTTTTTACTCAACAGCTGTAAAAAATGCCACAGAATTACCTTTTTTTTTTTTTTAACCAAAGCCAACATTTTATCAGTCTTTTGTTTTATCAGATTTATTCTTATTTGTTTTTTTGTTTTTGTTTTATTTTACTTTGCGTTGTTTTTTTTTCTAGTTTTTCTGTACGTTTTGTAATTGTGGAGCCTTTTTATAGTCAACCTATAAACATGTTGGTACATTCAGAGCAGCTGTCACACATGCAGGGTTGTATGCATAGACATGCATAGTAACATTGTGCCAGTACTATACTAAACCCCTCCATACCATTTCACTCATCAGATTGGAGCAGAGCCGATCTGCTCTTACTTTATCTTTGGTTTCCTCGGTGCAGCTTTACATGCATCGTATCAACATCAATACAACTTTAAATGAATGTTTTCTGTTAGTACTGTGGCATGATATCTGTTAATTATCTTTAGTAATCCTATATGCATCATGGCAGCTTTATTAAACTTTAATAGGGCTTCCTGACTCAAAGTTAAAAGTTAAACTGTTTCTCCATTTTGGTTGGCATATAATAGTTAGAACATTAAGATGCATATCAATACTATTCTACAGATATTTGTGCAATTCTAAAACTTCCAGATTCCAGTTGCATTCCAAACTTGTTTCCAAATGTGGAGTGTTGTCAAAATGAAATGTGTATATATCATAATTCAGAATTATTCATGTACATATGCATATTTCTTTTACTCTTGCACACTATTTTTCACTTTAAACATTCTGTGTGCCAACAAATGCACATTAAGGAGACTGAAAGTACACCGTCTTAATGAAAACACTGCAGGTGGCGGTAGAGAGCTTTTTGTATTTCATCAGCTCACTTTGTGTCATTTAGAGCTTCCAGGGTTTAGACACAGTCTTTCTGTTCTGCACACACACGTTATTTCCCCTGGGAATGTAGAGTGTAAATTTGACTGTGCTGTTTTCCATCTGTGTATGTGTCTTCCTGATCCAGTAGGCATGTTTTTTTTAGGTTAAAGGTCATACTTTTGACCTTTTGACACTGCCATGGCATCCGTTTCACATTTGTTACTTTTACCATAGGTTATCACTCAGCATCATTCTTTTATTTTACTGTATTTTTATTTTTTACTGTTTAAAAAAAATGTTTGATGTAGATGTACACTGTTCTGGCTGATACTGCTTTCAAGCAGACTGTTGCTTTAAGTTTTATTTTGATATTTTAACTAATAAGCTTTTTGAACTGGGTGAATAATATGGGCATAGGTTCATTTTATGCAAATATTAAAATCCTAAATATAAAGTGAGGGGCTGGTGCAGATAAACAATTTATAAAGATGAATTTCATAATAGGAAAAAGTGCCATGATTACTTAGAAAAAAATATTACTTAAAAACAAATTACCAGTTATTTTCATCAGTCATATGAAGTTTTAAATGATACAGAACTAAAGAAACATAAAATGTATTTATTAAGAAAATGTATTAATTTCAATAGTGTGTTTGTAAGTATTTCTTTAATCCCGCAGTCATTCCATTAAGAGAACAATCGCCAGCACATTTACAGTATGTTCTCTAAAACCAGCCTAAACTTTTAAACGTTTTAAACAACTGTATTTATAGGTAACAGTCTATTTCTCAGGCTGTGTATTTATCACCTGGTTTTGAATGTGTGTTCAGAATTGTAATGGTGAAAGCATTGTGACATTCAGCCCTTCAGGTTCAAGTTGTAGCAACAAATGTTTAAAGGTTTCCCTACAAAGGTATTAAAACCCACTATGAACATAGATACATATTATAAAATCCAGTCCCTGCCAGACGAGTGCCTAGCAAACTTGATATTAAATGGTTTATTCACTGCCTTTTTCATCTGTTCTAACCAACTTTGAAGGGTGCTTAAAGAAACTTTAGGGAAACTGTAATTTTTGTATTTTTGTAATGCAAAAGCTGCCATCTAATAAAGAAATACTGTTCCAAAGACCTTTGACTTGAGTTGTGGATTTCTTCCTACAGTTGTGTGAGTGTATTGTCTATTTGGTTATAATTGAGTGCCACAGCCATGTTGGATGTTATTCTCTGTATTGAGTTGTTTAGTATTAGATGTCTCTCACTCCCTCTCCCTCTCTGTTGTTCAGAGTTGTCCTCGGCTTCCGTGGTGATGCATTTTTATCCGCGTGCTCGGGTTTCTCTGTCCTGCCGCGGCTGCAGGAACGGCCGTCATTGTACCGATCCCGTAACACCTACCCATCTGACCTGGTAGCGTGACTCCAGCACTGAAGCCTTCGCCGCAAGGCCCAGATGGTATGTATATAAAAGCGTGGAGGATTACTGTAATCACTTTATTTATTTTTAAGCTTTATTTAGTCGTCCACAGAGGTACATCCTGACCAATCGATTGGCAGGCCCAGTCGTGATATAAAAAGCCACAACCTACACAATGTATTTCACATATGAGGTTTTGCTGTGCTTTTAGCTCACCAGATCAGCGGATGCTTCTCCCGGACGTCTCTTTAGAGTAAACATTTCGGACTCTAGGAGTCATGAGTTGGCAGAGAGTTTACATATTCATCAGCCCGTTAATCAGAGTAGTGGTTGAATCACAGCAAGAGTGGGTTGTATTTTAAGACTGTGCGGGGCATCTGAGTTTCCTCGCTGCTGCATTGAACGCTGTTGTATTGGGTCACGTTGAACACCCCCCCCCACCCCACCCCGCTAGCTCCTTCCAAAACGCATACTCACTCATCATGTTACAAGGGTGCCCCCGAGGGGGTGGTGTCCTGTCAAAAAACACCCGTGCTTGCCAGAAGGAACAAAAACAAGAAGAGGTGGAAGTAAAACGGAAATCCAGCTGGGAGGGGTTCAGGCCCACAGATAGATGGGGAGGCATGTTGCCACTAGTAACGGCTGAGAGTGGGGATGTCGTTAATGTGAGATGAGGCGGCAATTAGCCTTGTGCCGCAGCTAAGAAAAGACAAGCAAATCTGGACCTGTATTATCTATTGAACACAAAACACAAGTACGCTCATTTGCTCTCATCTGTTTCAGTTACTCTCTCCGCCAGCTCTCTGTTTAAGAGACTGTTTTTATTCACAACACTTTATAGTGATTTTTTTCAAACTGTTTATCTTGCCCTCTTCATAAAATTGATCCTTATTTATTTACTATAACCAGACAGTGCTTGTTTTAGGATTAGGATAATTTGTTTCATGTTGATCACAGAATGTGTAGGTAAAAGAAATACTTTGGTAACACTTTACAGTAAGGTTTTGTTTTTTAATGTTTAACATTTAATAGACCTTCACTAACATGAATGTACAATGAGCAGTTGTATTAAAGAATTAATTTACTTTCAGAATGTCATTCTGAAAGTTAACTAATCCTTTAAAAAGATTATTAAAAATGTATTGCTCATTACTAAAGCGTTTAGAATCAGGACCTTGTTGTGAAGTGTTACCAATGTTTTTTATGTTAATATTTGATCAACGCTTTCATGTAATTTTCAGAATTTTATCCAAAGTCATGTCATTAATAGTGTTTTGTTTTGAAAATCCTTGAAATATCAGCGAATTTCAAGGGTATGATTTCTGGGCCTGGAAAGCAATAAAAAATTCAAAAAATTTGAATAATTAAAAACCTAAAAAGTAAGTAAAAGAGAAGTTATGTAAATTTTCATATTATTTCTCACAATCTCTGTTATTAAGTTAATTTATTAAAAGTACTATCCATTTATCGCAAATCCCTGTAAATGAATAAAAAATTATTCTTAGAAAAAGTGTGGGAACCCAGAATATTAAAGGTTTTCTATCATTAAAATAATTCAGGTTAAACAAAAAAAAAAGTTCTAAAATAGTCATTTTAGGCCTTGGAAATGTTTTGAAAATCAATAAAACATAAATATTTTACTAATTTATTAACTCTAAAGTGTTTCACTTTGTGAGTGCAATCTCTATAAAATAATTAAAAATTCTTATCCCATACTCTAGGATAGGAAAAATTCTGGAAACTTGTAGCTCAAAATGATTGAGAACCCTGACCTTTGTGTTACCAGCTTGCTCATATACCAAATTTGCCAACACCTCGTATTGGACAGAAGCTATGGATACCATGGTAATGTTTTGAAAGGGTTGTGAATATCTGCATGTTTGGGATGTGTTTGCGTTCTCTACGCCTCCAGAAGTGTATTACAGGTAGGCCGACTCTTTGCTAGTTTGCGGATGGTGTGTTCCAGTGTATCTAATTGAAGAATCACGCGTCTCAGCATTTTTCTCACAAGTGTGTGTTGCGGGTACTGTAACATAAGAGTGAGGCAGCGTGTGTATCTCGCGCTTTGAGCGGGTGGTGTGTGTAACTGAATAAACGGGTACGAGTCGGTGAGTGTATGTGTTTCATATGCTGTAACACAGGAGTGAGACTGTGTGTGTTTATTTTTGGCTCAGTGCGAGCGTGTCGATGGCTGCCGATGCGTCGCAAAGGAAAGCTCTGAGATACCAGCAAACCCTGGTCAGTCACTGTCTTTCTGTGCCTCTTTCTCTCTCCCGTTGTTTTGTCTTACGCCGAGGCGTTTCGCTGCGTTGCTTTTGCTGGGTGGCTTGCTGAGGTTTGTTGTGGTCAGTCTGGTCTGTTCTAACCTAGAAACGCTTGTCTGCCCAAAATATGACTCTTTAAATAATGGGTCTGAAAGTCTTTCACTTCACTAGCCTCGGCTTTAATTGATTTTCCATTCTATTCTTAGTGGTGGCGACACACATGGAGCTCACTGGGCTGTTCTAGCACAACTCATGAATAGGTATGAGAATTGTCGTAACCCGTGTCAACACCCTGCTGATTAAAGACGATCCGTCTCGTAAACTTGTATTAGAGTCAATACAATGGATTTGTGCTTCCTTATCAGATGCTTCTTGGGAGAGAACCATGTTTGCACGCTTTCCACCTCCTTGCTTTGTTTAGTGCTTGTCAGTCAATTTACGATTACTTCAGGCAGCTTCCTGTTACAGCATTTTCTGTTTAAATCTGTGGCGTCATTTGGAGTGGAAAAGCTCTCCTGTTTCTGAAAGTTCTGTAAAACACCTCAAATGCCCTTAAGGATTATTTGCAATGTCGTAGACTTGCTGAACTAAGCAGATGTGTGGACCAAACCTCGTGATTTGTGCGTATTCGTGCTAACCTACGCACTCCATCTCTGCTGCTATACGCTAGCAGAAACCTGAGCATGCAGGTTAAATATACGCCTGGCCCTGCTGCTCTCGATGGCCGCTATACGGCCGAGAGGAACGTATGGTCAGCTGGTCAGGTGCATTGAGCTATTTGTTAGAGCTCGGTTCTATTAGACAGCTTATGAGGAAGGGCCGAGGATTGTATTAAAGTAAAAGGAGATAGATTGAACGCAAAAGGTCAGGTGTCAAAGGAAAGCACGAGAGAATAGTCGTAAATTGGGTGCGTGAGAAAGTGAGAAGAGGGGGCGAAAGAGCGTCAATTCTTCAGCTGTCAGTTTTGCACTGTCACAAGTCGTTAAGTTCCCACACACAGGCTCCCCTCAACCTTCCATTTCTCCACCTGTCTTCCTTTCTCCTCTCGCTCGCGAGTTCCCACATCGATTTTCCTCTCCTGCCGCACAATATGGGAAGATCGTCAGGGCCGGGAGCTTTTTTTAACCTCTGTAAATTTTACGCATAAAGGCATTACTGCCCCTGCCGTCCTCTTTCTGTCTGTCTCGCACATGCAGGAGATTCCTGTAGGGAAAATTATCCAGTCAGAGAAAAACCTGATCAGTAGCCTTATTCATAAGCTTTATGTGAATGTTTTCTTTATTGTAATCAGATTTAATACACTGTTGTTATTCTGTTGCTGCTGAAAGAGTGTTTTTCACTCAATATATTATTACAAGTGTGTGTGTGTGTGTTTATAATTTGCCAGCTTAAAGGGATAGTTCACAAAAAGTCATTAATTATTCACCCTCATGTCGTTCCACACCTAAGACCTTCTGTCATCTTCAGAACACAAATAAAGATATTTTTAATGAAATTTGAGAGCTTTCATTCTGACCCTGTGGAGGCAGCAATGCAACTACCACGTTCAAGGCCCAGAAATGTAGTAAGGACATTGTTAAAATAGTCTGTATAACATCAGTGGTGCAACCGTACTGTTACGAAGTTACAAGAATATTTTTGTGTGCGAAAAAAAAAAAAAGAAAGACTATTCAACAATTTATATCAGTTGTCGACGCTTGCTCACAGGATTATCACAATGCATGCATGAGGTGCAGCTGTTAAGAAAAGGTCATTCACTCGGCCGCCTTATTTGCAACGCTTCCTGGCAGCTCAGACAAGACCAAGTCCTATTTAAATGAATGGGGAAATCTTGAAATCTCAATAAATGCTCACTGAACTTGCGATTAAATTACATATTTCAAATCAGCAATAAAATCTGAAATTAACTGCCCCATGAATGTTGTTTCTTATGCTCAAATAGCTTATCTTTCAGGCTAGGTTCTATAGGAACCAGAGCTTCTAACGGCCCCTGCAGTGATGCAAAAAAGACTTTACCAATCAACAACTGGCTCTTTCATTTAGAAGGTGGGACTATCCCGCCATATTACCCTTTGCATTTTCTCCAATTCATGAGTGTGGGAGTGAACTGTCTTTGTATTTCTGTAGTTTTTGCTGCTGATGCTGCCATTGTGACAGAATGTGCATCTCTCTTAGTTCATCATCTGTATATTCTGGTTCAAATAAGTCTCCTCTCTGTCAAATTCTTCAGGCATGTACGAAGGCTGTTTTATATATAGCATGTGCCTTTCTTCCTCTTCCTTCCATCCTGAAGACCTTGATTAGCTGGTTCAGGTGTGTTTGTTTAGATTGGAGCACACTGCTTTTTCGTGGACACACACACAAAGCCAATTTGTAAGAAATAAAACACACAGAAGTTCTTTGAATGCAAAACTGAAAAATATTCATCTACATAACCGTAGATGTCATGCCAAACAGTTCAGTGTTATATTGAGAATTGTGACATCCCTAATGTGTATTTATCTAAGAAAGTACTGGATAATACAAAGCAACTACATGGTTAGATTAGATTTAGAGGTAGATTCAGGGTTAACAGCTAGTTATTACTCAGTTATTATAATTACTATTATAGTTAGTAATATTGGTTGCACTTTATTTTACAGTATGTGTACTAACATGTACTAATAGTGTACTTACCCAAGAAAGTACTGGTAATATAAGGTAATGGTAATATATAACTACATGGGGTAGGGTTAGGTTTAGGAGTAGGTTCAGTGTTAGTACCTAGTTGTTACCTAATTAATTTAATTACTACAGTAAGTGCATAGTATGCACATAAGGAACTGTAAAATTAAGTGCTACCGTAATAATAATAATAATTATAATTATACACAAAAGACATTGGGCAATATGGCTTTTCATTGTGTAGACAAAAAATCACTTTTGTTTTACAGAAGAAAATAAGTCATAGGGGTTTGGAGCAAATAAGGGTTAGGAATCATGATATAAGTTTTATTTTTGAGCACACTATCCCAAAAAATGCTGAGCGGTTTCTGTGAGTGTCAGGTTTAGAGTTGAATGATGGAAATTATAATTTGCTTGGTGTGAAACAAAAGAAGTCAATGGAAAGTTTCCACCATGATGGAAAAACTAATGATGGTGCCTGGTCTTAGATGACCGATGTATTCGTTTACAGCAGTGTTTGCTCGTACTAATGTTAAACAGCACCGCGGGTTGTTTTTAATGGTCACACTTAAGTGATTTCACTTCCAGGTCAGGCAGCTGCTGATGACCTCTTCTTTAGCACAGAGGCCTCTGGGAGTCTGACTGCTGATTGACAGCAATGAACAGCTCGAGAGTCAAATAGAGAGAGTGGAGGAAGTGTGCGGGAGATAAAAGGGTTGTTGCGTTTGAACTTTCACTTCATTATTGGGCAGAAATGCAAATAATTATGTTTTGAGGATGAATTAGCATATTCCTGGGGTCTTGTGAACTACAGATTGCTGACTGCTGTTTACCAACTCTTTTTGCTGAAGGTTGGGTCCTGTTTTTCTTGGTTAACACTTAGTAATAACTTCATATAACTATTGGTGAGTAGAAAATGCTAAACTGATCAGTAGTTTATGTACATTCAAATATGGGCATGCTGTATGAAAATATGTAAAAACTGAAGATTATATATATATATATATATATATATATTATTATTATTATTATTTATTTTATTTTTTATTTTTTACCCTTTAATGTGGTCTAGTCCACATTAAAGGGACCAGTTTTTTTTTCATGCATTTGAAACTAATATATGTAAATATACAGAAATGTTTTCTCATTTAAAATCCTTTAAATGAAATTAACCCTAACTGGTAACCTGGCAACCTGAACATTTAACCTGAAAATCAGTAGTTATTTCTTCCTCAAAACTCCTGGAAGTTGTATAAATCCTAAATTGTCCAATACAATTAGAGCTTTCTAATTTGCGAAAGTTTTACACTTTCAGAAAAAAAGGTACAAAAGCTATCACTGGGGTGGTACCTTTTAAAAAGATACACTTTTTTACATTTTAGGAACTAATATGAATACTTCAGATACTAGTATTAGCATTTAAAGTACCAATATGGACCCATTATATAAAAATGTAATATAATTTAGTATAATGATTAATGGCCTATTTTAATTTATGTTTATTAAAACATTCTTTAATAGTCATTTTCATTTTTATTTTAGGAATTCTGCCACTTTTAATGAATGGACAGTGTAAAGGTGAACATGGTGATGTCACTTTATGTCACACAGCTGGCATCAATCAACACAATTAATGCAGGTTTAACTAAATTCAACTTGAGCACAGATGACAATAAATGAAATGACACAGAAAACATGTTCACATCCAGATACCTGCGGTGGACTTCAGCTGACCGCCAGACAGGATTAGGAAGCCACAGTCCTGTGAATTAACAGCTGCTGACAGCCCACTGTCAACCGTGGTCTGTAAATGAAGTGCACTGCACTATGGGTAATGTGGTTCACGTAGATATTAACCTACAGGACACCCCCTATAAGGCAGATACAGTTACTAATATCTGAATATTCTGTGAAGGTTAAAAGGAGAAGGAGAGGAGGAACATAGGTACATAGCAGACGAAAAAATAGAGAGACAAAGACTGACAAGAGAAAGAGGACAATGATAAGGGAACCCATCAACACTTTTGAGACCGTTTTGAATTTTGACCAGATTCTGGTGAGATTAAATATTAATTAATTTTTGTTTGGTCTAGACTTAAACATTTTGGTAAATTGCTGTACTGTACAGGATTGCATTAACTGTTACTAATGGATGTTGAAAATGTTGTATATCTTTAAGTAAATCTTGGATGAAGGTCTATATTCTAGCACTGTCTAGAAATTAAATTATTGAATTATTATTAGATACTTTTTCCTCAGTGTATTCATGTATAAATGTACTGCTTAAAAGAGTGACACTTATATGTGAGTTTAGTTGTTCATGGTCAACTACTAATAAAAAAAATATGAATGTCAGCATTGCATAATTTATTACATATGATTTCATTTTAATTATTCATATGCATTATGTGATAATGTTAATATATGTTAATAGTTTTATTAATATAATTACATTTGATATTAAGTTTTTTCTTTTTTTTTCTTTAAAAAAAAATATGATCAGTCTTTCTTGATCTCCTGATCAGTCTGTCAGTAAATGGGTCAGATTGTGTTATTACACACTTATACACACTGACCATTATATTTCTGTTTTTAATTAACTCTCAAAGTCACTATGTCCTTCAGTGCTTATGTCTGTTAGCAACTTTCACTCTCTCGGCTCTGTCTGTCTCGCTCTCTCTTGTCTTTGAGCCTTTTTTCTCTCAGAATAACAGGTTGGATAGTATATTTTTGGTATTCTTGATTTAATAAATTTGTGGATTGATTTCAGTTGTTCAGAGAAGACTAGTCTTTCAGAACAGAGGTGTGGGGTCAGGCCCTGTGAGTTTCAGGCCACGGTTGTAAAGTTAAGGCTGGACTGTGGAAATCAGTTAAGTGAGGAAAACAGGTGTTTGAGAGAGAAAGAGAAAGAGAGAGTAAATGTTTTTCTGTTACAGAACAGTCTCTCTCACGCTGTCAGCCTGAATCAGTGTGCTGACTTCAGAAAGATGAAGAGGCAATGATAGAAACAACCTTGGGTCTTCTCTCTATCTGCTACAAACTCTGCTATCTTATCATGATAACATGATGGATGAGAAAAGAATCAATTAACTAAAAGTCTTATTCATTCAATACGTTTTACTCTCAGGGTTTTAGTTAAATTGGTAATTCAGCTATATACACTGTGTGTGTGCCAAAATTCAAGTGTAGTGTATAAATGCTGTTGTATAGCTGGAGGTCTCATAGTATGAGATGCTCTGTGGAAGAATGTAAAATCTATACAGTATGTTCAAGACTGCAGCTACGGATGAGGTGGGTTTGTCTTTATTATGAATGCATAGAATTCAGCGTTCTTGTTCACTTTCATTCAAATGAATAAATTCTAAATTAATTCTAAATGTAATTATTGAGAAGTCATTAACAGTAATGGGCATGAATAATCAATATTTTATGTTTTTTGTATGCTAACATTTAACATGTTTCCAGACATATATATATACATATATATATATATATATATATATATATATATATAAAAACAACACCAAACAAAAGTTTTTGAACAGTAAAATTTTTAATGTTTTTAAAGAAGCCTGCATTTATTTGATCCAAAGTACAGCAAGAAATTGTGAAATATTTTTACAATTTCAAATAATTTTCTATTTGAGTCTATTTCAAAATGTAATTTATTCCTGTAATTACAAAGCTGAAGTTTTACTATAATTACTCCAGTCACACCTCCAGAAATCATTCTAATATTCAGATTTTCTACTCAAAAAGCATTTATTATTATGTTGAAAACAGTAGAATTTTTTTTTTAATAGAAAGTTCAGAAGAAAAGCATTTATCTAAAATAGAAATATCTGTAACATTATAAATGTGTGTATAGTCACTTTTGATCAATTAAAATTATCCTTGGTAAATAAAGGTATTAATTTCTATAATTTCTTCCCACCCCAAGAATGTGTGATAAAAATAAATGCCCCCAAATGTTTGATGACCATTTGTAACTTATATTTTTTAAACAATTTTTCCCTCTTATTTTTATTTAATTTTTTTATAATTTTTTTAATGTATTAAAATTAAAAATGTTAAAATTCCTTTTATAAATACTCTCTAAATATGCTGAGTTGTGTATGTATTGATAATTTCTTGTTTTTGAGTGGAAATGAGGGGGCTGAATCTGATCCCTCTGGTCTCGCACCATGTGGGGTCTGTGCGGCTCAGGAATTTATGTATGTAGGCGTGTGTATTGGGTGTAATGGAAGGAAGGTGAAGAATCTCTTGGAGGCTCACTTCCTCCTTTACTGGCCAATATCCAGAGCGTGTGGTCTATCCTGATGGACGGCCCATTATTTTTGCATTTTGTGTGTACTCATGTACCTCACCAAGAAATCAGAATTGATGATTCTTATTAGTTTGCAAGCCCACTTCTAATTGATCCCCATGATCTAAGCAAATCCTGATGGACTAAAGTACCGCCTTATGTTGCTTCACCATCCAACAAGCCGCTCAGATATAAATCACAGTAGAGAAGATAAGACAGTTGCAATTTCAAATTTATGGCGCCCTTAATCTGTTATTTTTTCCTTTTGGGGTGTTTGGCTTTTTTAAGTTGGTGGAATATAGTTAAGAACAATGTTTTCGGGCTGAATCATGTGCATGTACTGTACTTATGATTAAGAGTATCTCCGGGGAGCGCTTTTTCCATTCTGCCCTGTTAGACAGCATGACTATTTCTGTCTGACATATATAAATGACTGTACTCACCACCACACACACTTACATTGATTCCCTTCACGTTCCTGCTTCCACAAGTACTCACATGCTCTCAATCATGCTGAACCAATGTGAAATTGTGAAATCTAGTAAAATCTTTCCCCTGTTTTTGCAGAATTTGCTTCCGTTGAGTTTCTTCACATTGATCACTCTTCACTGATCAGTACAGGTGTCATCGGGTTGTTTCTGTTCTGGTAGAAACCCGCATTTTGTCTTTTTCAGCTGTATGGGGAATATCGGGAGCAGCTGGGTAATATTGCCAGACGGGAGGCCACACGTCTGTTGACTGAAAGGCAATGGAAGAGGCATGCCGGCAATGCCAAGGCAACCAGGAGAGGCCACGGCCGAGCACATCATGCCAGCCTGGATGCGGGGCCCATGACACCAGGTTTAAGCCCCTCCTCTTCTATAAAGAAACCACGCCCCTATTCCAAATGCCAGGGTGAGTGGCTAATAAAAACCTATTGTGTTCACCTAGAAATCAAGTGCACTGGTCTAAAGTGAATAGCCGTTAGAATGTGTTTGCACTGCAGACTGCCTGGCCCGGATCCAGAGATATATTGTGACAAAGTTGGGCGAGGACTGGATCTTCCTGGTTCTTTTAGGTCTCACTATGGCTCTGGTTAGCTGGAGCATGGACTATGCCAGTGCCAAGAGTCTACAAGGTAAATGTGCCTATTTGCTGACACTTTAACTGTATATATTTAACTAAAAAGGTATGACATATGCTCTGTTTTATTGTGCAATAGTTGTGGCCTTAAATATTATTCTTCGGTAACACTTTATTTTACGGTTACACATATTAGTTGCTTAGTAGCAAGCATATAGAATATTAGCTATTTATTAGTGTAACATGTCCTTATACTACATCCCTAATTCTACCCAATACCTGAACTTAACAACTACCTTACAAACTATTAATAAGCAGCAAATTAAGAATTTATTGAAGGAAAAAGTGGTAGTTAATAGTTAACAAGTGTTACCTATTCTAAAGTGTTACCCTTTCTATTTAGACAACAATTTATTATAGGGTTGCATTAGTTAGTGTTAGTTAACACATTGACTAACATTAACTAAATGTGGTATGGTTTTGAGGAAAATTCAGCTTTGTCATCACAGGAATAAATTATATTATAAAGATATATTTCAAATCGTAATTAAATTTCACATTATTAGAGTTTTTACTGCCTTTTTTAATTAAATAAATGTAGCCTGGGTGAGACTTATTTAAAAAAAAAAAAAAAAACCCACACAAACAAAAAAGGTTACCAATCCCAAACGTTTGAAATTAATAATAGTGTATATTCTCTGATATGTAAACTGATAATAATAGCTGGCTTCTATGGATGGCATCAGTGCAGTATACACACAATAGCTGTTTATAATATTATATTAAGCAAAGGTGGAAATACTAAACAGCAGCCAGGAATAGAATTTGGAGTAAGTTTTAGAATTGAATTATATTTATTTAATGAATTATATTTAACCCTGCCCTGCAGGTCTTCTCAACAGATGAGAAATGGTCTTTTTTAATAAAAAAGGAAGAGAGACAAGAGCTTGCTGTTAATACAGGCAGTTTTCTGTGTTGTCTCTAATAAGACCATAGCATTCAAATCCATAAAATAACTGTAACAACAGTATTTCATATAAATAACTAAACACATGTACTCAAATCTCAGATGTTTCATTGCTCAAGTGAGTATAACTCGGGTAAGTAAACATGTCATCTACAGTCACAAAACAACAGGTAATCTTTTTACACGCTTGCAAGAATGTCCATACATATGTAAAACTACTTTCTTACTTTTTATAAACTTGACTAATATGCTTGATACATTGGCATTTACTAATAGACTAGTAGGCATAACATCCATTTGAAAATAGTAATGAATCAACTTTTCAATAAACACAATTAAAAGACATTAAAAACACATTAATAAACATTAAAACAATTGAATTACATGTTTTCTTTGAAATAGAATCATTTTACTAACCTTTTCTTAATAAAAAGGAAGAGAGACAAGAGCTTGCTGTTAATACAGGCAGTCTTCTGTGTTGTCTGAAGATGCCCAGGGTCGCCACGGCAACTCAAGCTCTCAGCTGTCACTCGGAACTTAGAAAATGCAGCTTAATTCTCTTCAAACACACTTTTTTTGTTAATGCATTCACAATAACTTATGCTGTACTATACATAATTGTGGTAAGCTCTGAATAATCAGGAATAGTCAGAACTGGTTATACAAGTCAAACTTTATAATAATTGATGCAGTATATGCATTAAAAACTGTCAGAAGAAAATAGCAATAATTGTATCTTTAAGGATAAATCACCTCGTCACTAAGGAAGCACACATTTGTGCCTTAATTAAACCTAAATAGTATATATTTTTACTGTATAATTCATTACACAATTTGATGTGTTGTATCATAGATGTGAGTAAATAAAAAATGTCCTGCAGTGAAACTTTTCTCAACCTTTCTGCTTTTCTCCGTCAGCTTATAAGTGGATGTACGGAGAGCTGAAGGGGAATGTGGCTCTGCAGTATCTGGCCTGGATCTCATATCCCATCATCCTCGTTGTGTTTGCATCCCTCTTCTGTCATCTGGTCTCTCCACAAGCTATAGGTTTGTGTATCTCATCGTCCTCTCATTCCTGCTTTTATTACCCTGTATTATTTCTGTTTGTCCTCTAATCTTTACCCTTGCTTTCCCATCTCTATTCTGGTTCTCTGCTCACAATGTCACAAATCATTTTTGTGTCCCTCTTTTCTGTCAACTGTTCTCAGCTATTATGCTTTATATTCAGATTTTGTCTCGTTTTGTCCTCAATCTACCTCAACCACCCACAGCACTTCAAATCTTCCTGCCCTCTTTTCAAGATGTGATCATCACGGTCTTGTTTTCTCTTTCTTTCACTCACCTCTCCTCGCCACAATTGTTTTGATTGCTTTCTCGTGTGCTCCACATCAGACTAGAGGATACACACCAATCTTTTTTCATCTTTTATAATCACTGTGACAAGATCTACACTCTGTGTGAAATTGAGTTTATGTTTTATGGATTAATTTCATGCGCTTCGCTCTCTTTCTCTTGAAAATCTTTTCTCTGTCCCTCAGGCTCGGGGATTCCTGAACTTAAGACCATTCTCAGAGGTGTGGTGTTAAAGGAGTATCTGACGCTCAAGGCGTTTGTGGCTAAAGTCATCGGTCTTACGGCTGGGCTGGGCAGTGGTATGCCCATTGGGAAGGAGGTGGACCTCTCCTACTTTTTGATATTAACTATATCTATCTATCTATCTATCTACAACCCAAATTCTGGAAATGTTGGAACGTTTTTTACATTTGAATAAAATGAAAACTAAATCACATGAACCATTATTTTATTCACAATAGAACGTAGATAACATAACAAATGTTTAAACAGAAATATTACACCTCTATCTACTAAATGAACTTATTTCACATTTGATGCTTTCTACAAGTCTCAAAACAGTTGGTACGGGGGCAACAAAGGGCTGAAAAGGCAAGACATTTTGAGAACATCTAGCAACTAATTAAGTTAACTGACAAAAGGTGTGTAACATGATTAGCTGTAAAAGGGATGTCTTGGAGAGGCAGAGTCTCTTAGAAGTAAAGATGGGCAGAGGCTCTCCAATCTGTGAAAGAGTTTGTAAAAAAAAGATTGTGGAATACTTTAATTGCAAAGGCTTTGAAAATCTGATCATCTACAGTGCATAATGTCATCAAAAGATTCAGAGACTGGAGAAATATCTGTGTATAAGGGATAAGGCCGAAGACCTTTGTTGGATGCCCGTGGTCTTCGGGCGCTCAGATGACACTTCATCACTCATCGGCATGATTCTCTCATTGACATTACTGAATGGGTCCAGGAATACTTCCAGAAACCACCATTGGTGTCCGCTGTGCCATCTGCAGATGCCAACCAAAGCTCTATCATGCAAAAAGGAATCTATATGTGAACATGGTCCAGAAGTGCCTTCGTGTCCTGTGGGCCAAGGCTCACTTAAAATGGACTGTTTCAAAGTGTTCAATGGTCAGACGAGTCCAAATTTGACATTCTTGTTTGAAGTCACGGACGCTGTGTCCTCCAGGTTAAAGAGGAGTGAGACCTTCCAGCGTGTTATCAGTGTTCATTTCAAAAGCCATCATCTCTGATGATATGGGGTTTCATTGCAGGACAATGCAAAACCACATACTGCAGCTATTACAACAGCAAAACTTCATAGTAGAAGAGTCCGGTGCTGAATTGGCCTGCCTGCAGTCCAGATCTTTACCCTATAAAGATCATTTGGTGCATTATTAAACAAAAAATGTGTCAAAGATGACAACAAACTCTTCAGCAGCTGGAAACCTATATCAGGCAAGAATAAGACCAAATTCCAACACCAAAACTCTAGAAACTCATAACCCTGATGCACAGACGTCTTTAAACTCTTTTGAAAAGAAGAGGAGAAGCTACACCATGCTAAACATGCCTCCGTCCCAACTATTTTCAGACCTGTAGCAGGTATCAAATTTAAAAATTGTGTGTATAAATGTACAATTTCTCAGTTTAAACATTTGGTATGTTATCTATCTAGCTGTCTAGATATCTACAAAGCTGCCTATGCATCCATTTATCCCCATTCTCTTGTTCTCATATTCTCCTGTTCATTCATTAGTTCATTTATCTTGCTAACCGGTTGCATCACTAATTGCAGCTCTTTGTTGGATTCAGAGAAATGAATTTTGTTACATAAACTCTCCTTATAGATTGTTCATCTGCTGCAGTTTTATTGATTCATAACCTCCATTAAATCCCAGGGTCCTTTTGTGCATATTGCCAGTATATGTGCGGCAGTGCTGAGCAGGGTCATGTCCATCTTCACCGGTGTGTATGAGGTAAAAATCAGCCCCTGTAAGCTTGTTTGCCTGTGTGTGTGTGTGTGGCACGAGTGTGTGAGTTACTTTTCAGAAGCTGCTGACCTTATTTGCTGATCTAGGATCAAGTTACCTCTCATTGGCATATAAATTCCCACTCCACACCACAGCCATCACGAGTTATTTTATGTGTAGACAGATGCCAAAATCTGTCTCTGATCAACAGTTAAGGATTATGATGAACTGCTTTTGAATGTTATACTCGGTTTAATATAACAATTTGCTGCATGTCTAATGTTGATGAATTGAAATAAATGCTAGTCATACTAATTGCATATTTCTCTCATCTCATTCCCTGTATTCTCATTTTATCCCTGTCTCATTGTCTCTTGCCGACACCTCATTATTTTTGTCTGTCTGTATTAATAGTGATGGTATTTTTTGGCATGTGTCTTGGATGTGTGTGTCCTGATGCTGTTATTTTAACCCCACCCAAATTACCCAGAATAGTGCCCATGTTCAGGATCTGCTGGTGTGTGCCTGTGCGGTGGGAGTGGCCACCTGTTTCGCTGCCCCAGTGGGAGGCAAGTCACGCCCACTTTTACCCAGCATGCATTGCTTTGTATTATGTATATGCACTCTGTATACTAGTTTAAAACATGATGTTCATCCCTCTCATCTCCTTTCTCTTTTTTAGTGTGTTTATGCTTAGTTGGGATGTGTGTAAAGCTTTGGTTTGCCTTTCTTTGCCACACTGAACGTATTCACATAATCCTTTTTGTTTTTCCTTTGCTTTTCATCCATCATTCCCTTTATTCCTCCTTTTATTCGGCTCTTATTTCTCTTTCATGTTTACTTCTCTCTTCCTCCCACGCAATGTACCCGCTGACATTCCTAATCTATTCTTCTTTTTACATCCCTTCATCTCCCTCCCCTCTAACACTCTCCTTCTTCTTTTCTGCCTTCACCTCAAACTCCCTCTCTCTTTCTTTCTCTTCTGTCTTGGTGTCAGTAGAACCCCTATGGTTACACAGACATACTGACAGTAGGATGTGCTGTTGGGGTGGGCTGCTGTTTTGGGACTCCCCTCGGAGGTAAAAATCTCCCCTTCTTTTTTATCCCTGTTGTTTTCAGTTCCTCTTCCTTCTTTTTCAACTTGATGCCTGCTGAATAATTAAGCTCATCAACACTTCACAGTTAAAAGCACCCGTGTGTTATAAATTCATATGCTGTGCATGTTTTATGTGTCTTAAAGAGTGTTTATACTCAGAGGAGAGAGTGATAAAGAGTGTGCCAGAACATTTTAAGTACTTTTAGAGAGTGCATGTGGATTTTAAAAAGTGCTTGTGTGTGAAGCTTGCATAACTCTCTCATTAAGTATTTTTTAAGATAAAATACTTTTAAAAAGCTTCCAAAAAGGAACTATAAGCCATTGGTAGGTTTATTCAAGTGTAAAAAGTGTGCACTTTTACAGTAAAATTACTCTTATTAGTATTTTATGCTATGGGGGCTGTTGGAATGCTTGATTGGTTGAAAAATTATTTGCAATTATATGCAATTATTTTCAGGGAAATGCATGACTAAAGTAGTTCCACACAGGTCTTGACCACATCACATGTCCATATCACTTCACCGAACGATTTCAGTTATTTCAAAGGTCCTTACAACAGCAAAATAACCAAACCCACAGCAAAACTGATCAAAAATATAGCATCCAATGTGATAAAAATGACTAATTATTACCATGGTTTTGCCACAAAGTTACCTTTAATTATGTATGGACTTTATATTTTTCCCGCTCTCTTATATACAAATGCAGACACATAAAGTAAAGACTCACACGTGCAGACACAGAAACATACAAGCACACAGAAACATGTCAGTGCTGCTCTGATGATTTTATAAATAAAATAGCTTAACTTAAAAGCCTAGTGTGCATTGTTTTCTAATAAATCAATGAGCCGTCATCAATTATTCCTTAGATAATATTATCACTCTTTTAGTGTGCACTTTTTGGGCAGTCTTAGTTTAAGAAGTATTTTTTTTTTAATATTTGCAAATAATCATCGGAGCATTGTTTTTTCACCAGGAATAACACCATTAAACACAATTATCTAAGAAATGAGTTGAAGTAGTGCAGACTTTATTTTAGGTCCAATTCTCGCCATTAACAAACCATTAACATTGACTTTTGGGAAGTGAACTTCCTCAGTTCTTATTAATAGTTAGTAAGGTAGTTTAGGTATTAGGTAGGATTATGTAGAATATGGTGGTGCAGAGTATGCTTTATTAGCACTAATAAACAGCCAATATGTCAATATGCGTGCTAATAAACAAGTAGTCTTACCCAATTAACCTATGGAGAGAATGAATGGTATTTTTGCTCATGGAACCCAAATGTATTGTATTCTGTTACTTTGCTGGTTTGTTTAGACATACTGACTGCAACACTCTCAACCAATACAGTGAGTTTGGGGCGGGACTAACTGTTGACCAATGACCAATGGGGAAGTGTTTTGGAAAATGTGTTTGAAAACAGTCATTGCCTTTGCTGTATTTTTATTTTTTTTTAATATTAATTAAATTATGTATCAATTGATTATGATTTTCAACTTTTATTATTATTTGTTTTTGTTATTACTATTCACCTCTCTTGCACTCATGTTCTCTCTCTAAATTGCTTTCTCTGCTGTTATTTAACTTTTTTTTTTTTTAATCTATTTTTACTCTTGCTCTCTCCATCTCTCAGGTGTTTTGTTCAGTATTGAGGTCACGTCGACATATTTTGCAGTGAGGAATTACTGGAGAGGATATTTCGCTGCCACATTCAGTGCCTTCATATTTCGAGTACTGTCAGTGTGGAACAAAGATTCTGGTGAGACGCGCACACACACAAGCAGATATGATAAATGAATAATAAATTAATGTCATGCTATATGTCAAGCTGTCCACTGTTTACTGAGCTCTATAAATGAAACACATTCTACATCATTCCAGTCCTCAGTTTTGATCTACCAAGCGATGTTCCAAAATTGCTGATGTACAGTCCAACGGCACTGGGACATTTCACAGTTTCTGTCAGACTGCTTGTGTGTTTGCATGTTTCAGACAGATTTTAGTGGCTGGGATTTTTCAGTGACTTATTTTGCAGGTTATATTGTTACAGCAGTAGATGAGTGAGTCACTGAATTATTCACTCTACTATTCCATTCCAGATAATTGTGTTTCAGTAAACAGACATCATTATTTGCTTAAAGCCATGCAACATTTCATCATACTTTATCTTCATTTATAAATATCGCATTGAAGGAAACAAAGCATCTTGAATCTACTTAATACTGAACTGTTGTATAAAAGCATTATTACACATATATACTTTTTGTAGATATTCAGAACAAGTGATTGTTTTTCCACAGTTACGATAACAGCGCTGTTTCGTACAAACTTTCGTATGGATTTCCCCTTTGACCTTCAGGAGCTGCCAGCTTTTGCAATAATCGGGTGTGTGGGTTAGTGTGTATCTATGTACATGCATTCATAGTATGTGTAGTTATTATGTATGTGTGCATCTAAACAAATTGTTGAATATAATGTATCTTCAAATCATTGTCACAATTTTTAATCTCTAGGTGATGTTTCTAAATGTGTGTGTGTTTGTAGGATTTCATGTGGGTTTCTAGGGGCGTTCTTTGTCTATCTGAACAGGCAAGTTGTTCTGATCATGAGAAGACCGACGGCGCTTACACGATTCCTCACAAAACAGCAAGTCACCATTTACACAGTTCTTTTTATAAACCAGTTTTAAATTCATCTATTGTTCTATTATTTCATTTGTATTTAATATGACATTGCCAGTGACTTAAATAACATGAAAATGTTATGACAATGCATCATTGCAGACATTAATTATATCTGAGTGTGTTTGTTTGTTGTAGCCGGTTGATTTACCCTGGTGCGGTGACACTAATTATAGCCTCCTTCACATTTCCTCCGGGCTTTGGCCAGTTCATGGCTGGAGAGGTGTGTATTTGCTTGAAAATATTGCACACGTACATTTTAATACTGTCCATAGAGCAGTATTACTGAAACATAACCAGTTCAGAAGCCTTTTCTTTTGCATATTTATCATATACGGTGGAGCAAAAAAGTATTTAGTCAGCCACCAATTGTGCAAGTTCTCCCACTTAAAAAGATAAGAGAATCCTGTAATTTTCATCATAGATATACCTCAACTATGAGAGAAAAAAATCAGAAAAAAAATCCACAAAATCACATTGTAGGATTTTTAATGAATTAATTGTAAAGGTAAATTCCTCTGTAAAATAAGTATTTGGTCACCTACAAACAAGCAAGATTTCTGACCTGTAACTTCTTTTTTAAGAGGCTCCTCTGTCCTCCACTCGTTACCTGTATTAATTGCATCTGTTTGAACTCGTTATCAGTATAAAAGACACCTGTCCACAACCTCAAACAGTCACACTCCATACTCCACTATGGCCAAGACCAAAGAGCTGTCAAAGGACGCCAGAAACAAAATTGTAGACGTGCACCAGGCTGGGAAGACTGAATCTGCAATAGATAAGCAGCTTGGTGTGAAGAAATCAACTGTGGGAGCAATTATT
>JAUMHE010000068.1:8286021-8296374 GCA_032359235.1 Enteromius mattozi | reverse complement strand
AACGGCTCGAAGACGATTGGTCTCTCATGCGAGATCCCATATGTAACGTCGAAGTGATTCGACTGAAAGGGTAACTTGTAATACAAAATACAAATTTATTTATTAAAATTATTATGATTAGTGAACTAAGCACCTCATAAAACAATAGCAATAATTGATCAGAAATTTGTATTCATAATGATCATATAGTTTAAGACAATATAAAATATGAAACAATATGCTATATATCATCATTTAGCAATCACAGAGCCCTAGGAAGTCTTGAAAGGTTTATATAGAGATCAGGAATGTGATTTTTTTCTCTGTTGTGTTACAATTGCAAAGGCTGATTGGATTTGTATTGTTTGATTCCCCGTTTGCTCTAGCGAGACCTCAATTACTGTAACGATCAATGGCTTCTGGTTAATGTCTGAATGATGGAACCTGATTAAGTTTTTACTGCTCTCACTGCTGGTGCTGGAGCTACTGTTGAAATGACCGCTGGGACCTGTGCTGTTCAACACAAGCTTGCTGCTGCAGCCAGCAGACCATTAGACGTCGTTGCGGTGGATGCTAATTTGAATTGGTAGTTTTGTAGCTCACCTGTTGCTGATACTAATAAGATCTGTAGCATAACACTTTACATTAAGGTTCCAGTTGTTAACATTAAAAAAAGATATGAACCAACAATAAACAGTTATTTTTATTAACTAATGTTAATAAAGATTAAAAATACTTCAATGTGTATTGCTTATTGTTAATTAACTAACTAAAAATAAGAACATTATCATAAAGTTTTACAAGTTTTTTTTAACCATCGTTTGTTGTTTTATACCTATTATTTCATATTTATTTTTTTCTAAGAAAACAAATAATAAAACAAATAATAAAACAATATTCCAAAGAACTTTTGGACAAAGATTTCTTTTGAAGAACTGAATTATTTCAATTATTTATTATGATATCAGGATAGTTGTGTCACAATAACATTTTGACCCTGTTTCCAATAAAAAATTAAAAAATACTTTTCATTCAGAAATTACGTACATCCTGAATATAGATGAGGTGTATTAATTCAGTGCAAGTCACTTTCAATAAAAATAATATATCTGAACTAGTGCTGTCAAATGATTAATTGTGATTAATCGCATCCAAAATAAAAAAAAATTGTTTAGATAATATTTTTATTACACTGTGTTTATTTTTATGTATACATAAATACACACACACTCAGTATATATTTTGAAAATATTTACATGTACATACATTTTCATATTTAGATTAGTATATTTTACATTATATATAAATATATTTATTATATAAACATATAATTTTTCTTAAATATACACATGCATGCATTTGTATTTATATATACATAATAAATATACACAGTACACAGTCATGTATTATGTAAATGAAAACTTCTATTTTGGATGCGATTAATCGTTTGACAGAACTAATCATAACATACGCTTTTGTCTCTGTTGATAAACATGCACTGCTTACGCACACAGTATGAAACAAGCCTCCTAGGATTTGTAGTTCTCTGCCTCACCTGTCATTACAGAATCTTCTGGGAGTTGTAGTTTTCTGACTCACCTGTTGCTGCTGTTGATACTGCAGCAGCTGATGCTGCTGGTATTGCTGGATCTGCTGCAGGTGCTGGATCTGATGTAACTGGTTCTGATACTGCTGCTGTTGCTGTTGGGACAGGAAGTGAGCCGCTGCATTTGGCTCATATCCTCCCTCAGTCCCAACAGCCATGACATATGAACCGGCGGCAGGAGAGGCCACACCTGATTGTTCATTACTAATTGGCTCCCAAGCATCAGAAGAAGAAAGGCAGTAAAGACCCTGGGAGACGTAGTTGTGAGGCCACACCTCCGCAGAGGAATGGTGCACTATCTGGTCTGGAAGACACAATATGATGAATGAAAACTTTGGGGGGAACATTCTGTTAATCTCCGATCATTTTTCACACAGCCTGTGCTGATCTGAGTTGTCGTCTGGTGATTATTACATGGCTACTTGCTAAATAAATAAATAAATAAATAAATGGACATGAAATATTGAAATTCTTTTATCATGTTAAAAGAAAGAGTGACATGAGAGAAATGAAACCAGCACAGCTACAGTATGAAGGAAATACATTAACGATATAATCATAATCAAGTGTTACAGAGAGTCACAATCGCTATTATTGATCAGAGCCTTGCATATGTCTAAAGTCTAAAGTCTTCAAAAGAAAAGAAAATATTCCTCAGTAATAAAATAAAGGGTTGTACATATTTTACACGTTTCATCATTTGGCTGCTTTTAGATTCACTTTTATGTTACAGTCAAGGCTCTTAAAAACACTTATGATGCTTTGATTGAACACAATGGGCAGATGTTAATATAATTGAGGCCACATTCATAAAGCCTTTTACATTTCCATTATTTTCACTTTGAGCCAAATGCTGTGACTTTTCAGCCTCATCTGCATGCAACAGCGAGATATTTTCTAAATTATATCCGATTATAAAACAATGTTGAATAATAATAACTGCACATGCTATTTCTGTGGGTGAAATCTCTTGCCTCAGCATACCCCGTGGCCATCATTGTGAAGTTAAAATGAGTGTTCACTCATTTTCACCCCTCTGGCAGGGCAGAAATGAGATTCTTTATTTACTGAGGAAATGGCTTTGTAATGTGGCATAGCAACACTCACTCGTACACAGACTGCCCACTGAGCTTATTCTTCTCTTGCCCTTTTTCTCTCTATAGGCACTCTGTGGCTGCATCCTTACTGGAATGAAACCCCATAAATTTGCGTTCTACAGCAAAAACGATTGAGTCACAAATGATTTCAATACAGGTGAATCAAGAGGAATTATGCAATGCTATAAAACTAAGCATACATACAAATAGAAGTACTTTAGACTATAACGTAATGTACTGATCAAAGGTATATATAAATATATGTATGTGTGTGTGTGTAAAATAATAATTTTGTTCACATTACTTGATCAAAAATGTCTCATTATTGTCAATGTTGAAAATAGTTATAAATACATATATTATATATAATTTATCAATGTTTCCACAAAATATTCAACAACTGTTTTCAACATGATAATAGTAAGAAATGTTTCTTGAGCAACCATATAGGAATATTAGAATGATTTCTGAAGGATCCTGTGAGACTAAACACCGGAGTAATCATATGCCATCATAGGAATAAATAACAAAATATATTAAAATAGAAAACTGTTATTTTAAATTTTAATAATATTTCACAATATTACTGTTTTAATTCTATTTCATTCTTTTTTAAAAATTTGATTAATATTTTTTTTGTAACACTTCTCATTATATAATATAATATAATATAATATAATATTTAAAGATACTTAATTCAGCAAATTGATCTAAAGTGACAGAAAAGACTAACACTGTTATATAAAATAAATCTTTTAAACTTTCTATTTGTTACACTGAAGACTGGAGTAATGATAATGATGCTGAAAAAAATTAACATTGCCAACACAAGGATAAATTACATCATTAAAGAAAAAAAAAAAAAAAAGATTTGAAATATATTATTAAGAAAAATAAATACATGGCAATACATATATTAAATAAATATGATTAATGTTTTAAAATAGAAAACCATTATTTTAAATTATTATAATATTTCACAAAATTCAACAGTTTTAAATGCCAACAGAAGCCTTAGTGAATATAAGCCTAAGAGACTTTCAGAAATATTTTTAACAATCCTAATCCTTTAAAAATCCTTTAAAAATCTAATCTAATCTAATCTAATCTATGGATAATTTTCATACATTAGGTTCTGGAGCAGAACATATTTTACACTTTATCTGGTGCTGGAATTATATTCTATGACTTGTGGCACATACTGTGTGTTCCAGATGTTGACGAGAAACTATCATCTGGATTTATAAAAGCCTTTTCACAAGTTCGCGCTTCCTTATGATAATAATAATAATAATAGCATGTTTGGCGTGCTGTCCGGGGAATCTAGTGATTTGAACCCTAGTGAGGGCTGAGCTCGGCGTCCGGCTCGGACCCTGCGTGCCCCCCGAGTGGAAGTCGCAGAACTAGGAGGAGAAGGGGCAGAGGAGGGATGCGTAACGAGATAAGGAAGGGAAGGAAGTGAGCTTATTTAAGGAGGAGACTAGAAGATTGATCGGACGAAACGGAATTAGATTGATTAGATAATACGGAGCCAGCCGTGGCTAATCATGTGTACACACTCCTCCCGAAACTTGTTTATAAACATCACTTGTTGTAAACTTCCAGGCCTGTGAGACTAGTCTGAGTTTTGTTACACCTCTGCTTTAGAGTATGACATAATTATCACATTATCTGTCTGTTACATGTCGTCATTTGACATGCAGATGGCTTTGGTTGTTCTGATCTCTCATGTGAGTCTGTAAGGCTGTACTGAATTGTTCAGTGGATTAGTTCTCCTTCTCCTGAGAGTCACGGGTCCCTGACCTTTATTTATTCATTTATTCAGAACCCAGTGTGCACTGCATTTCAAATCAGCTGCAATATAGCAATCCCACCCTCACTCTAGGGGGCTTTCAATAGAAAGCTTTCTTCTTAGAGAAACCTCTTAGGACTAAATAAAAGGAAAACAAAAGAAAATGTCTAATTTTTCAGTCTTTACAGAATTATTCATGGATTGCAAGCAAATCTTCTTTCCATATCCTTTGAGCTGAGATGGAAAGATGGGCTAAGTTGTTGAAAGAAAGTGTTTAATTGCGCTTTATGACAGCACGTTGCCTGAATAATTGCAGCACTCATCAGAGCTCACACTGTGACATAAAAGTTCTGTTGCTGAATTGATTTTATTCCCAAGTTTAGGCTAGGTTTTTTCAGCCTAAAGCGCAGTAAGAAGCACAGTAATTCTCTGAGCTTACAAGAGCATGCTGGGAAATGTAGTCATTACCTCGGCTGGTGATGCTTTCCTGGTTGGCCTCGCTCAGGTGGGCTACGCTCCCCTGAGTAGATCCAACGCTTGTGCTCTCTCCGTCCATAGAGCTCCAGGCCAGCAGCGTTGCCTCAGAGATTGCAAACTGCTGAAGCACACCTGACAAAAATTCAGGATTAGATTGATTACTGTGGGCCATAAAAACACATCAAAGTTTCCTAGCATAGCAAAGTTTAAAAGTAAGAATATGTGAGTCTAAGAGAACAGAACAGTTGAATTTATGAATATCCTATGAGTATTGATACTTGTTTGTATTTTGTGGATGCTAGTGATGTTATTGCTGTTCAACTTCTGAATGTAACAGGGTAGTATTGACCAAAATGTTTAACACTATTATGAATTTTTGAAAATGACCTTTCATAAAATTATGTATATGTATTATGTGTATAAAAGTATTATCTTTCCAAAAAAGAGTGACTCTGAATTATTGAAATGAGTGTTTTTATTTTTTTGAAACAAGTAATTTTTAAAACGAGTCCCAAGCCTTGTTGACGTCAAAATGAAACATTAGCATATAGGCCGCCCACTTACTGGTGTTTTCGCGTTGGTGTGAAAATGCTACTTTATTCTTTGCAGGAAAGGTGCCAGGTGCCGCTTTTTTAGCGTTAAAAGCTCACAAACACCGCTTTAGATGAAATCGACCAATCACCAGAGGGGTTGGAAAAATGAATCATTGAACGAATCTTTAGGTTGTTAAACAAAGAAAGTAAAACTAAATTCATATTATAAGACAATGAAAGTGTTTTTTGACCTTGCATGCATGTCAAACTGTTGTTTGGGACCCTCAAAACCAAAATATGAACCTTTCATAACCCATAATAAAGGCACTTTAAGATTAATTTGAACCTTAACTACAAAACCATCTGTTTTGTTTTTTGTTTTTTTTACCATACATGTGACCCTGGACCTCAAAACCAGTCTTAAGTGTAAATTTTTCGAAACTGAGATTTACATGCATGTGAAAGCTTTGTTGGGATATGACAATATTTGGCAGTGATACAACCTTTTGAAAATTTTTAATCTGAGGGTGCAAAAAAATCTAAATATTAAGAAATTTTCTCTTTGAGCCAAATGCTGTGACTTTTCAGCATTATTATTAAAAACAAATATTTCTTATTTTTATACTAGAATGACTTCTGAAGGATCATGCAACACTGAAGACTAATAAATTACATGTTAAAATTACAGATTCCATCAGTTATTCTGACACCTGAACCTTAATTTCTGTCACCTGTGGACATACAATAAAGAAGCCTGGTGTCATGGTGTCAGAGATGGTGTCATGAATAAGAGATAGCAGCAATACCAGACACATTCCTGGCATTCTCATATAGTCATAAATAAGGTATGATGACGCATTCAGTCTGATTTAGGCTACTCAGCAGTAAATGGGAGCAGGTAAACTTAATATGGATAGTGCTATCTCTCACACCTTACCACAACACAGTTCAGCATTTTGAAAGAAGCATTAAATGCACTCAACATATTTCACTCATGATTAACCCCTTGAAGGCATAGAGAAGGGATAGGGAAATTCTGTCATCCCTTACCCACCCTGTGTCATTCCAAATCCCTGTTGTTCTTTTTTCTCTTGAAGATACATTTTGAAGAATACTGGTAAACAAATGGTTTCGGTTCTCATTGTTGGTCTTCTGTTTGTTGCCTTCAGTCATTTCTAAGCACTAGATTGTGTGTAGGTCTTTCTGTTGATTAAACTCTCTGTCTCTCACCTGCGGCGAAGCGGGCCTCCTTCTCTCCATCACTGAGGTCGCTGTATGCATCATTCTCCAGTTTGCGCTCTTGTTGGAGGTGCAGACTGGAGGTGCGTCCCGCTCCTCTGCCCCCGACGCCCACCGTCTGCATGCCCCAGCTCTGCCACTCGATCATGTGAGCCACGCGCCCCTGGGCCATCAATGTGGGCTTGGTCACCTTGTCCTTCATAGAGCGAGTCACTCCTGAAGTGGACGGACAGACAGAGGGAGGATGATGGAATAAGAAGGCAGCGAGAGGACGTTTTTTAAGATTATGGAGAGAAAAAGGGGGGAAATGAGAAAAGAAGAAAATTAAGTAGCTTTACAGTATGAGGTCACCTGCTATATGAGGTATATGAGAATGGGAATAGACTAGCAAGCTTAGAGGTTGTGCTATCATATTATTCTCTTACAGACTTAATTGCAAAGTGCCCCTCATTATCTATGAATGTCTGTTGTGATTGTTTTAGTTTCACTGATTTTTATTATTTTTCATTATTATATAAAAGTATGCCATATCACCTTGATACAACCAGACTTATACGGTAGCCAATTACGGTAGCTACAACTTTATGGAAAATAGCCTGAAAAACTAGCTGTCTCTTTATTTTAATCTATTTTATTCTTATTTTTTCCTAGCTTCTGTAAATTAAATTAAATTATTTGAATTTCTTGATTCCATAAATTTTAAAATTTAATAAGCTGTATGTTCCTCTTTTTTAAAAGACACTCCAAAACACTCCAAAACGAAACAAAACCAATACCAAAACAAAGCAAAACAAAACAAAACAAAACAACAACCAAAAACAAAACAAAATTATCACTGTGACTTTTTTCAACTTGAGGTACTAAAAGTACAGTATACAGTACATTTACAGCTATTTATTTTATTTAAATTTTTAAAGTTGTTTTATTTTATTTTAAAATTTATTTATTTATTTATTTTGAGAGTGCATACATTTACATGACTGTACCAATCTTGGTAATCTTGGATTTACTAAATAAGGATTAGAATTTGTACAAATATTTTTAATTACAATTTCTTTCTACCCAACTACAATATTTTAGAGATTGGTGTTTCAAAAAAAATAAAATAAATAAATAATATATATATATGTCCACATCTAGAATTCTTACATTTAAAATTTGGTATTTGTTGTTTTAATGAAAAGCATTTTATCATACTTTAATGTTTTTAATTTCTACAGCCAATGCAACCTCTCCATGTGCTGCGTTATAATGTTTCTGTTGGTGACAAATATGTGTAAAATTTAAATGAAAATGACTTCCCTAATGACATGTAGATTGTTATGGTATGGAAAAATAAATAACCAAGCTTTAGTGACAAGGGTTGGGAATTTGTCTTGCTGGAATGACTTCTTTCCATGCTAATGAAGATCTACACACAATAATAGCCTTACGCTTTCTCCTGTATTTTCTTTTATTAGTTTCAGCTCATTCAGTGAAGCTACATCTGTTATTTACTAAAGCCAGGCTGTAACGATCTGTTTGAATACCAGCAAATTCTGTTTGTAGCCTTTATATAAGATACTGAGAAAAAATCAATTACTCTTTGCCATTTGGACAGAATTTATACATACAGATTTTTTTTTTACCAGTGCATTAGAGCAAACATACAAAGATAATTCTAAGCTCTTATGTAATGCCTAATGAAATGATGAACATGAATTATTAAAGTTGAAGAAAAGGATCTCTCAGAGAAGGATATAGACTGCACTGCACTTCACTGCACAAAACAGTACTACAAAAACACAGATACAAGAGTCAGTATTACAAGACACACACTGACTGATCTCCGCACTTCACAAGCACTTTACATACAAAAACCTGCCTCTCCCATCAACCACCGCTTAGGATAAAATGAAAAGCTGTATGACAATGCATTGTGGGAAGCGTATCGCTTACTTTTCAGGAAACTATTCTTGTTTGGATCTTGGAATTCACCAATGGCACGAGCCATTGGAGAGAGTGTTGTAAATGGAAACGGGTGGTGAAAAGGGAAACCCACAAGGGTCCATGTTGGCTCCATCTCCTCCAGCTCAGTCTGGAGTCAACATGGGGTCAGTTTACCATTTCACAGGACAGACACACACCTGACACACCTGTCAGAGAGGACTTAGCCAGAGCGCCGATTCCATAGGCGTTGGAGTTCCTCTTCTTCAGCCGAGGAAGGATTGAGGTTGTGTCCTCCATAGACAGCTGAAATGAAGGAAGGCATTCAAGAGAGAGAAATGGGAAAGGAAATAGGAAAGGTGAAGAAATAGATGGTTTCGATGGAGCAGGAGCAGAAATGAAATGCAAAATTTTGAGCGTGGGTGGCCATTTATGGAAAGGAAAGAGGTGATGAGAGAAGTTAGGTAGAAAGTTAGCAAAGTGGTTTCTAGAGGTTGTGAAACTACATTTCCCAACAGCCTGCTACTTAATTTCTGCCCATTTGCATGATGGGAAGTGTAGTCTTTTGTCACTTACATCAGCAACAAAGTCTAACTACTACAGCACATCAACAAGTCAGCGCAAAAAAAAAGACGGATCGTACCGAGGAATGGGGTGTGAGATAGGAGACAGCTACTGTGATTCAGAGGAAAATAACGAAAGGAAAGAAATGGAAGAATGATATTCACAACACTTACATTGATTCCATCCCATGAAAAGTCTGTTCGGCCATGCTGAGAGAGAGAGGAAGGAGGGATGGGGAAGGAAAGGGATGGGGATAGACAGAGTTGAAGAAAGAGAAGAGAAGATCAAGAGAAACGGCCACAGAGAAAGGAGAAGAGAGAGAGGGGGATTGTGACAGAACAAGGCATTTTAAAAACATGTGAAGTTGAAGGAGAAACAGAGAAAAAAAAAAATAAAAATTCTGAGAAGCCGATTTATTGGCCGGACTAACAGAGAGGTGGAATAAAAGGAATAGTTCAGCCAAAAAAATAATAAAAATCATTCACTTTTACTTGTCCTCCGGTTAATCCAAATACTTCTTGGCACTTCGAAATACAAAATGACAGATAGTGGTTCCTGTTTTCCATGCAGTTACAATGAACTGGAACTAAAGCTTTTAAGCGCTATGAATGTATTGTAAAAGTGGTCCGTACAGCTGTCTAAAATGTCTTTTGAAACCGTCTGACAGCTTTGTGTAAGGAACAGACCAAAATGTGTTCACTGATACACTTCCTCACCAGTGAGCTGTTAAACCATTGAGATCGAGTCAGTGAGCTGAATCTAAAGAAATGGGCCATGTTTTGAGTCAAATGGTTCAAAGATCAGACTCAAAAAAATGATTTGTTGATACATCTGACTTTTATAATTTTTCTCATGAACTCATGAAATAAAGGGAACACTAAAATGACATCCCTGAAATATTCTTATTCAATACTTTGTTCTTTACATATTTGAATGTGCTGACAACAAAATGAGGCTCAGTAGTGTGTGTGGCCTCCACGTGCCTGTATGACCTCCTTACAACACCTGGGCATGCTCCTGATGAGGTGGCGGATGGTCTCCTGAGGGATCTCCTCCCAGACCAGGACTAAAGCATCCACCAACTCCTGGACAGTCTGTGGTGCAATGTGGCGTTGGTGGATGGAGCGAGACATGATGTCC
>JAUMHE010000068.1:8267515-8277943 GCA_032359235.1 Enteromius mattozi | reverse complement strand
TTCTGACTTCATATCTCGCAATTCTGACAATTCTGACTTTATATCTCACAATTCTGTCTTCATATCTCGCAATTCTGACTTCATATCTCGCAATTCTGACAATTCTGACTTTATATCTCACAATTCTGTCTTCATATCTCGCAATTCTGTCTTCACATCTCGCAATTCTGACAATTCTGACTTTATATCTTGCAATTCTGTCTTCATATCTCGCAATTCGGACAATTCTGGCTTTATATCTCGCAATTCTGTCTTTATATCTCACAATTTTGATAAAATAAGTCAAGATTGCGTGTCTGTATCATGCAATTCTGAAAAAAAAAATCAGAATTGTGAGATAAAAAGAAGAAAAATTCATATTCAAAAATATGAATTTGTGAAAATTGTGAAAACTTACATTATTATGGCCTGGCACGAGTAATAGCATTTTTAGTTGTTGTTCACAAATCTGTGTAAACAAGGATTGTTTTGACATTGTTGTCATTTGTACTTGCATTTCAAAAATGCCAAGGAAAACCCTTTTTTCCCTCTTTTTCAGTACGCTTTTGTCATGTAATCATGCCTTAGAGATTAGCACCCTTGGCAACTTCCTTGTAAAGACATGCTTTTAATAAAGCTGCTGTGTGTGGTCAGCTCAATTGGACAAATGGTCTTGTCAGCAAACATTTCACTTGCAATTAAAAATATTCAACAAAAACATGACTAGACTGAATCCGTTATACAATATGTCTTCTCCAGGCAGTCAATTGTTCTTATTACACAAAAATATAAGAATTTCATCAGTCTCCCTACAGGTTTTTAGAGCTAATAGAAGAAGAAGTATTGAACGTCATTTTGTTTCACCCATTGGAAGATCAAGGCAAGGGGGCATGAGGCTTAGCTGAACTAAATTACCCAGAGGAATTTTTGTTTTTTTGCCATGGACATACCATCTTTGAAGTTTATGTATAAGTCTTATACAGCTGCCATTTGACAGTCAACTGATAACAGTAAATTCTTGTTTCATGAGCATAAACAGAACTTTAAAAAAAAATTAAATAAAAAAGGACACTCTCAAGTTTCTTGGTGTGATATAATGGGATGAAATGCACAGAGTCCATTTACAATCAACACAAAACTGAGTGAAATGTAAGTTAATCAAATTTGCTTTACATGCACTTACACTAAAAACTGACTGAAGCAATGAGGTCCTAGTATCTAGAGAAAGCTATCCGTTAATAATCACCCGCAGTTCAAAAGATCTACCAATGACTGTCCTAAACTGTATGGTTAAAGCCCGCAAATGGAGATCCTAAAACTCACAGGTAACCCCGTATGTTATAATAAAATATTTGCAATTTAACTGTTAGAAAATTGTATTTTCTCAAAATATATCAATGTAGAAAGATGCCAGATGGTGTATTTACATCAACCACTTTCTTGAGCTTCTTTTTAAACTAAATGCAATTATAAAATATGAAAATCATTTCAAAATGGTCAAAGATGTACCACATTCCCACAACATAAAATACTGTACTACAGCTTTAAAATGTGCATTCTATTGTATTGAGCCAAGAGGTCAGTCTGAGATGTTTACATTTAGTCATTTAGCAGATGCTTTTATCCAAAGCAACTTCCAAATGAGGACCATAGAAACAATCAAACCTGTAAAAGTTTTTATAACAATAAATAAAAAGAAAGCAAATAGATATAATAAAAAAAGAAAAGAAGACGTTAGTGTTAGAGGGTCAATTTTTTGTTTGGCTTTTAACAAGTAAAAAGAAAGCATGCAAAATTAATAAAATAGGTCAAGTATTTTTTATATTATTAAGTAAAAAAAACAAATACAATAGAAATACAAGAAGTCAAGTGTGAATGGAAGAGATGTTTCCTTAGATGTTTCTTGAAGATGGCTAAAAACGGTTTGGACAGGAGGAACACTACAGTACTGTAAAAAAAACCTTTATTTGGATAGTCCACTTAAGACATTCTACTAACAGTAAGTAACTTTGCAACTACATGTCAACTAGCAGGCATTAGAGTATGTAGACTGTCTGCTTAATAACTTCTAACACTTTATTTTGATGGGTCCACAACATACAACATACTGACTATGAGAAACCATGTCAACTTATTCTACTAACCCTAAACCTATCCTAACAGTCTACTCTGAGAGTTAGTAGACATGTAGTTGCAAATTAACGAGAATTATTTGACATGTACAAAATTATTTATAGTTAGCAGAATGTTTAAAGTGGACTATCAAAATAAAGTGTAACCTAAAAGTCTGAAAGTGACTTTGTGTCTCTTTGGGATGGCACTGTAGTGCAGCGCTCATTTGAATGCAAGCTTTTGAATTTAGAGAAAGGGGTGCAGGGGCCAGGGTTTGTTACGCAAACATCAATACCTGGATTTTATGCTATTGGTAGCCAGTGCAAATTGATGTACAGAAGTGTGACATGCGCTCTTTTCAGCTTGTTCAATACTACCGTTGCGAGATGTTTACATCCTCTGTTGCTCAGAGTTCACTACAGTGAAAGATGAAGCCTCACACGCACTTGCATTTTCTGCTCTTCTGCATTAGAAAGGAAGTGAATGGAGCATAAAGTCTAGTGTGACTGCTTTTGTAGCATCCTTTTCTTTAACCATAAATAAATCAATTAAAATGGTATTATGCTTTCTATATTCTCATTTCACAAACCTCCACTGCGATTCCCAGTATTATTAACAACAGCATTGCTTGAGGACTCACTGCTAATGATATCCAATCTAAAACATTCCCCAGTATCATTAAGCTACTGCAACAAATTCCCACTCTTGCATTAACTGACTTCCAAAACACATTCTTTTTCAATTTCTTTCTTTCTTTTAGTGCATTTTAATCGTCTCCTTAGATCAATTCATCAAACAGGTTCGGAAAATCTGCAGAATGCACGGACAACGAGGGCTCTGTGTAGTCTATTTAAAGCTGTTGCAGCTGCTGCATAAGGAGCAGTATCAGGCGAGCACATGATCCTGAACGATGAGGCGACTCGTTTTCCCCAGCGCTTCTCTTCTCTCTGATACCTCCCCTGCGGCCAAGCCACGGCGCAGCTCTGCTAGTAACGACGCAAAGCTGAAGAGGAGAGGAAGGGTGAGAGAGAAAGAAGCGCGGCCGTGCGGAACGAGGAACCCGCATCAGCCACATCGCGTCTGCGGCAGCTGGAGTTATTATGACAGCCGCCGCTAAGAGAGACTCTATCCGTCTCTGCCTATCTGTTAACGGAAGACCGAGAGGAATTCCGCTGACTAGCTGTCCGCTCGTTTCAACGCGTTTGAGAGAAAGCGTCTGTGATTATCAGCCCGTGACCCGTGTAATTAATGCCCATCCGTCTGTCTGCAGCACACTAGTCCAACGATTAATCTACTTCTATAAACCACATATTGCGGTCATTCACGCGCTGTATAATACTGCAGAAGAGCACTGCAGCTCTGTGAAGGAACTCCGGTTTAGTCACCGCTGAAGATCACGGTTTTGAGTCAAACTTCGTTTGCAAGGGCGTTGTAATTCAACGCTGACAACAATAGAAAAGATTGGCTAGTTTTGTGTGTCTATGAGAGAGAGCGCGCGCTTAGTAATCATATATCATTAAGTGGGTGTCCCTTAGCAACATAATATCACAGATGCCATACAGTCGAACCAAATGCAGGCGAGAAATGCGTTAACGGCTGCTCACTGCCACTTATTACCGTGCTGAAAGTGCTTGAGGTAGTTCGAACAAGCATAAACTAGTTTTATATGTTACTGTTAAAAAATGTATGAATTCTAAAACCATATGTTACTAAATGTGTTAAACAATATCATAATAACAGGCTATAAACACTGTTGAACAATGAAATTAACCACCAGCAGAGAGAATTTTATAGGCCTATATATAATGCAAAAAGCAGTATCTTAGCTATACATTAATTGTGTAGGATGTCCGTATCCAGTTGCCAAAAAAAGCTGGTTGCTGCTTCTGCTGAGAAGTAATGCAGTATTTTTTGAGGCCACTGGAGCTATGGAATCATCATGTTTAATAATTTGAAAAACAAAAGTGAGAACTGTGTGTCAGGTGGCTGTCTTTAAAAGTAAGTGTTTTAGGTACAAAGAGTTGTTTTTGAAGTTAAACTGTACACTGTTTACTGTGGCCATTAAATGAAAATCAGCTTGTTATTATCTCAGTGAATGCATCCAAACTTTATTGTGTGAGCCTCATTTTATCTTTCACAATACCAATGTAAATGTTTGTAAGCATACTTCATTTAAGACACAATACTTCATCAAATTCATGTAGGTCTAGGAATTCAGGCACTTTTCAGTGATGTGTCTGTATTTATTCTTGCCATGGTGAGATGAGCAGAAGTAAATAACAGTTCTTAACCATAGGTCCAGGACCTAACAGGTGACTTCCCTTTCAAGGATTATGATTTTAATTATTATGATTTTAATTATAATGCATAATTGCGTAAAATTGTTCAAATACATTATACAAATACATTGTTAATATAATGAGACTGTAAACCCCCAAACAATTATTTTCTGATTGCGTCCCAGTTTACTTTAACAAAAACAATAAAAAAAAATAATATTAAAAACAAAGTAGCTTTGTCATAATTATAGCTGCAAAATAATAATTTTATTTAAAAAAAGTTTACAATGTTAAAGTTAATTCAGATTTATGTATTCAGATGTTAAGGTAGTATAGACGGTTTCAACGACAACATAAACAAACGTACAGTTTAAAAATCAATCCGAGGTGTGGGTGTTTTTATATCACTGTATTTCTGAAATCAGAAATGTCATTTTCATTTCATCCTGCATATAAGGCAATGTTTGTAAGCTCAGAGCTGCTTTGTCTACAGTCGTTACCTCTCGTTTCTCATGCTTAAAGCACCTCATGCTGGCAAAGAATTAGTTTGCATTTTTATTATTGATACATTACAAATGTGTACATAAAAACGTAATTATAATGCTAAATAAAACACATAAAATATAATAATTTTCCCATGTTTACATTTATTAAAAATTAAAAAAATGATATTATAAATTCTCGTTTGGCTTACACTGATTTAAAAAATGCTGTTATTTAAAAGAGCATTCGTATAAAACAAACAAATGAATAAAACTGTTGTACATAAATGACTAGTACTTATATATGTGCTCTCGCATGAACATCAGTAGCCTAGAAAAAGCAATTTCATTCTACATAAGGATGGTTGGTTGCCCCTCATGATGATGGGCATGTTGAGATCATATGAATAGCGTAAACTTTATTACAGTGAACACCTATCACTTCCAAATGTGAATTCGTCGACCTTGATTTTCCCACCAAACCAGTTTAGCGCATAACCCACCCCACAGCGGGTTTTATTGGTCAGTTAAATCAAGCAGTCACTTGTCAGGAAAAGGTCAGACTTCATGGATTCAGTTCAGAATAAATTACAAATGGATCCGAAGCATGACAAACAGCAATGCTATTTATTAGGATGTGCAACCAGTTAATATCGAGGTCAGGGTGTATTTGTTTCAGCGTTGTGCAGGTGATCAGCGCTGTGAATGACATGACCAATCAAATCTTTACAGCTGGCTGAATACTACAATTGGGTGGTTTGGGGGGAAATTTTTTTTTACTGAAAACAAACCTTACTTTTTCAAAGTGTACTCCTGATCTTAGGTTGATTCATCAGTTTACAGTATATCATTCCAAAAAAATAAAAAAAAGTATTTATAATCTTATAGCAATATTAAACAACTCTCCTTTTGATTGTCCACTTTAGACATTCGACTAACTATAAGTAACTTTGCAGCTACGTGTCAACTAGCAGTTGTTAGGAGGTCTATGGAGGAACAGATGGCTCTCTGATATCATCAAAAAGTGAAGAAGTTAGAAATATTAACCCGCAAAAACAGGTAAAATAATGTAAATAATGTCTTAGAATGCCTCCATAACTGAACTTACTGTATCATGTTTGATACACAATATTAAAAGGCCTCTAAATGTTGAAAAGTTTGCTGAAAAGCATATTGTACACAATTTTCTTGCCTTCTATAGGACTTTTTTTTTATAGTGTGATTATTAAAATATCCCTTTTATGTTGGTACATGTGTGTTTTTGCTATGAAAATGTTTTTTGTAAACTAAACATTAGAATAACTTTTATATTGTTAATAACATTTCAAGATGAACAAGGTTTATTTGATTATCCATACATCATTTTTTGTTTTGTGTTTAAAATGTGAGTGCCAAATATGATGCAGCAGGCTTTTAAATATAATTTGAAACATGTAAGTGAAAGATACAGAGTGACAACTGATATTTAAATACATTTTATGTAAGTCTCCTATACTATTATACATATCCTATGATTTAAATTACAAGCTTTCAGAATTCCATCTTTCTTTTTGGCCATAGAAATATCACCAAACTGCACCAACTTGCATAATTTCTCATTTTGGGCCTTTTTTTAATTCCCTTTTTTTTAATTTCCTCATGTGAGCATCATATTCTCCTATATTATACTACTATGAGCCATAAAAGCATGATGCATCAAATGTGATATTCAACAATAAACACATATACACACCTTTTAGATACATAGATTTTATGTAAAGATTCACTAAACTGTAAATTAGATTTTAAAATAGATTTTTCTAGCTATTATTTCAAATGTCATGCTTTACAGGGTTAACACTAAACCTGCTCCACACACATAAATGCAAACCCAGTCAGGAGTCACAACACTCCCCGAGGAACAATACGGCTCTTGCAGTGAGTTTAGTCCTGGGAATATTCACACTGCATGTTAAGTATATGACATTACTACATGACCAGTAATTTAGCGCCATGCCTGAGTCACACTTTTATTCACTCACCATACTGGACATTTGAATACAAAGTATATTCCCCATCTGTGTTTTGAATGTGTGTGCGTGTTATTTGCTTTATTATTTGCTGAGTCAGGCAGCTGGAGACATGGCAGCAAGGGGATCATTATGAAGCTCTCGCTGCGGACTCATGCCGAAGCCCACGGCATGCTGCACTGAGTTCAGAAACTGCTGAGCGTACCTGCCAGAGGCACAACAGCTCTCGTTCATCCATACATTAAAGTCTCAGGTATCTAATGTGGTTAAAGCGCATTAGATCTGCGCAGGTTTCTGTTGTTAAACTGCTAATCTATAAAGGTACATTGATTTAAAACAGCTAATTGTTTCTATGCTTTGTTTAAAGGGATAGTTCACTCCAAAATGAAAATTTTGTCATCATTTACTCAACCTCAAACCAGTTTCAGTTTCTTTCTTATGCTGAACATAAAGATATTTTGGAAGAATGCAGTTTTGGTCCCCATTGACTTCCATAGTATGGAAAGAACTACTATGGAAGTCAACGGGGACTGTTTGGTTCTATCTGAAGAATATCTGAAGAAAGAAACTTTTGCGTATTTTTAAGATCATTTTAAGAATGTTGGGAGCTAAACAGTATTTGACTTCTATATACAGTACTAAGGAAGTCAATGGCAAACATTCTTCAAAATATCTTCTTTTGTGTTAAAGGGATAGTTCACCCAAAAATTTTGCCATTAATTACTCACCCTCGTGTCGTTCCAAACTCATAAGACCTTCGTCCATCTTCCGAACACAAGTTAAGTTTTTTTAATGACATCAGAGAGCCATCTGACCCTCCATAGACAACAATACAACTGAAATGATCCCAGATCCAGAAATGTTGTAAAAACATCAGTCCATGTGACATCAGTGGCTCAACTTCTGCTTTGCGATGCTACAAGAAGACATTTTTTTTTGCTCAAAGAATACAAAAATAACATAATTTACTCCATTCTTCTTCTGTGACTTATGTCTTTCTCCATTTTAGAGAGTATCACAACGCATACGCAAGCTTTAACGTATATTTCACGCAATCAGCCTTTTTTACATGGGGGGGTGGAGGGGGAGCACACGCATGAATGTAGTCTGCGGTTGTTTACACCTACAGTAGGAAAGCTTACGCTTACGTAGTGAAATTCTCTAAAATTGCAGAAGATGTAAGTCACGGGAGAAGAATGGTTGAGTAAATATGTTATTTTTGTTTTCTTTGCGCAAAAAAAGAAGTATTCTTGTAGCGTCGCAAAACAGAAGTTGATTCACTGATGTCACATGGACCTTTTTACTGATGTTTTTACTGTGTTTCTGGATCTGGGATCATTTCACTTGTGTTGCTGTCTATGGAGGAACAGATGGCTCTCTGATATCATCAAAAATATCATTTGTGTTCCGAAGATGAATGTAGTTCTCATGGGTTTGGAATGACATGAGGGTGAGTAATTAAAGACAGAATTGTAATTTTAGGGTGAACTAACCCTTCAAGCATAAGAAAGAAACTCATCCAGGTTTGGAAAAACTTGAGGGTGATTAAATGATGACAAAATTTTCATTTTGGATTAATTTTTACTTTTAATTTTGAACACTGTTCATTTATGTAATAATGGAATTTTGTCCATTTGTATCCTAAAATCAACTGCAATGCACCTTTTTAAAGGCAAATACAAAACAAAAAGGATTCCAATGCTTTTGACTAAGGATGAAAAGATTTGGTTCACGTGCCGCATATAATGCAATTTCACTTTTTGGCACTAACCTAAATGGCTTTTGACTAAAAGATTTTGGGTATCAGAGCGTGTTATTTCACAGAGGGATGAATGTGTTTTTCAGCCTGATTCGGTTGTTTTATAAAGCACCTCCACAGTGTGATTCCAGCCTCACAGTCTGACATTGGGTCACAACTGAGGATGTGCAGAATTATTTAGCTGATATTTGGAGATGGTATAAGAAAACATACTCATTTGATGCCAAAACACGTTAGAGGAACAAACCAAGACATACCTTTGAGTGATTTATGACATATAAACTAGAGATGATGCAGAAAATTAAGCAAAAAAAGCCATTGAACAAGCTTTCAAAGTAATGAAAAGTTATTGCTCTCTGTTATAAGGGTAATTACATGAAATACTGCTGTGCCATTAAATGATGAAATCAATAAGCACCAAGAACAACATTTTTTGTGGTCACATGATTCATAAGTGCATGAAAACCTAATTTATCACTACTATGATGAATAGTGGTTGTTGTTTTTGAACCTTTGTGGTGAGACTGTGATAATAGATGCAAGAAAATGCACTTCTTTTCATGGCAGCCCACACGTTTTTGCACCACATCTGTTATTGCAACAAAATAGCAAAGCATTATTTGCATTATCACAGTGCTAAGCTGTATTTGCTTGTTTGTTTTGAATCATTTACTACAGTGATCTCAGCAGGATGAGAGCCTGTCCAGTCTTTGTGACGTCCACTGGCTTCATATCACACGGCTTCACTTTACAGATCAATATTGGGCTACAGAGCCGGACAGAGAAAATGGTAAACATCCAGAATCTTACACACACACACACACACACACACACACACACACTGATGCAGATGAGGATGTCTCATATAATGTTTACCCTACTTAGTAATAGCGTATATAGAGCAACACCTTCTTTTGACTCTGTTCAGATTTGTCCTTATTATTATTTGCAAACTCAGTGCCTTTGTGTAAAGATCTAATCCTGTAAAAAACTAGACTCATAGTCATAAAAGTTTCCAAAACATAAATAAAAAATCTAATACTTCTACAATAACCCAAATATTGCTTAAATCTCAAACAGTATTAGATTTTATTACATATTATGACAACAATGTGTGTGTGTATACAGTATATGTACAGTGCCCCCCACTAATATTGGCATCCATGGTAAATCTGAGCAAAGGTGGCTGTGAAAATAAATCTGCATTGTTTATCCTTTTGATCTTTCATTCAAAAAATTTACAAAATTCTAACCTACCATTGAATTAAAACAATTGAAATGGGGAGAAGATCTCATTGTGAAATAAATGTTTTTCTTCCAATACTTGTTGGCCACAATTATTGGCACCCCTAGAATTTTTATGAGTAAAATATATGAAGTATATTCCCATTCATATTCACAATTTTGAGCACTCCAGGGTGATAATTAACATAAAAATATCCAGCCACGGCTTCCTATTTCACAGAAATATATATATATATAGGAGGGGAAACAAAGCCCAAATTCCCTTAATCATCAACACAATGAGAAAAACCAAGGAATATATTTCTTATATGCTGCAAAAGATAATTGAGCTTCACAAATTAGTGAAGTGGCTTTAAGAAAAGTGCTAGAGCAGTGAAAATTTCCATTTCCACCATCAGGGAAAGAATTAAGAATTTCCAATCAACACACAATGTTAGGAAACTGCCTGGAAGAGAACGTGTGTCTCTATCATCCTAATACACGGAGAGGAGTAGAGTTTGAGTGGCTAAAGACTCTTCAAGGATCACAGCTGGAGAATTGCTGAAAATAGTTGAGTCTCAGGG
>JAUMHE010000068.1:8217011-8267415 GCA_032359235.1 Enteromius mattozi | reverse complement strand
TTCATAATTAAAGCTTGCTTCAATGAAAAAGTTCACCAACAGGCTTGTTTAGAACACGTTTGGACTGTTTTAGCTTATAAATGGTGCTTGTGCATATTTCTCTGCTGATTGAAAAATAAAAAACATTTCATTGGAGAAAGCTATTATGGATAGGGTACGATTTGAACTTGATATCTTGATGAATTTATTCCCAACACCCAGGTTTTGACTTCACAAGATGATAATAGATGCAGTAATTGATGAAATTGATGCTTTGAACAATACAAGTTGCTACAAATAACCTATGACGTATAACTAGTTGGTTGCTGTTCAAGTAGCTGAAAGTAGTGCCTGATCCCGAACGTTTTTCTAAATTTTAAGGCTTGCGATGACTCTTTCATTTCCACTGTCAAGCAGTGCAGTTATTTGTCATAGAAAGTGCATATTTCTTCTTTGAACATTGTGTGGTGGTTGTACAGTGCTGTGGTTTGCTCAGAGCAAGACTGTAATTTGTTTGTGTCTTTCTCAGCTCTTCCAAATTTCTAAGAGCGTCACCCCTCTCATTTTGGATTCACACACATATTCTGCCCTTTTATTTTCATGTATAATTTGATCAAATGACTTTAACTAGGCATTAATTATAATCTAAGAACACTTCTCAAAAGGCATCCTTATTTAAATCTGTTCTTCACAGTTTTTATGTTGTCTGGATTGTTTTTTTTAAGCTCTGACCCTGTCATTTTCTGTTTCACATATTCTTGTTTTATTGCTTTGTACAATATCCCACCCTTTTATTGCCTCATATTTTATATACTCTTGTTCTCTTTTTGAAACTACGTCTTGTTTCATGGCTGATTCACCCTTTCTTTCCTCTCCAAAACCACATCCTCTATGACCTCTCCTACACCCCACACTCATCTTGTCTCTCAAATGCTCTCCTACATTGTCTCTTGTTTTGTTCTCTATAGAGGGCGTTTGAGAAACAGACCAGTTTTGACAGGCAGTTGGGCTCTTTGACCGATATGTTATCAGAAATGGAGACGAGCGGACCTTTCAATCCAAAGGTAACTGCAGATCTTTGACCTCTGATGCTGTAACTTGACCTTGAGGGCTCAGTTATTTTTCTTTTCGTTTCTTTTTTTTAAACCTTAATTATATAGTTTACCAAAAAATTACAATTTTGTTTAATTTGCTCATCCTCATGTCAACCTGTATGACTTATTTTTCTTTGGTAGAACATAAAAAGATGACCAATATGAAGCCAAAGTATATAAAATAAATATAAATATCGTAGTATTTACTTACACTAAGTTTTATTTTTATTGTCCATGACCATAACTGGATAATGAAGGAACAATCATTTTCACAATATGAATCTTGCAACATTCTGACGCCACGATTTAGGGATTTTGTAAGACTTTTAAGTTCCTTCTTCCCTCATCAGATGTGTGATGTATATCTGTTTGTGTTTGTTTGCTCAGTTGCCTAGCCAGTTTTCATCAGCGCCAGCGCCAAAAATTGCAGCGCCTCCACCGACTGCTCCGAAACCTGCCCTTTCCTTTCTGCCCCCTCCTGAGCTGCAGGATCGTCCTCCCCCCGCCCCTTGGGCTGAGGAGCTACGTGCCCGAACACGACCGGCCAATCAGAACACAACATCTGCCCCCGCACCTGCACAGTCATTTCCTAAAGGCCCAGCTGTGGCTCCAAAGACCAACTTTCCTCCCAGTCAGCCAAATTCAAATTTTGGATCCAAAACAGTTAGTCCTGCACCTACCGGAGGAGCGAGAGGGTTTAATCACACTGTTAAAACCCCCGCCCAAAGCTCTTTCCCACCACCTCCACCTGCTGCCCCTCCTGCCCCTGTTCCTCCACCAGCAAATATTCCTGCCCCTGCACCTACATTCAATCACTCTGAAACATCTCCTATTCGCAGTCAGAAAAGCTTTGCTCCGCCTTCTCCTGCTGCACCCAAGATATCACCCGTCTCGTCATTCAACAGACCAGCAGGAAACACTGTTCCACCAAAGGTGGGTGTGCTTCAGATTATGTAATGCAGTTGTATAAATAAAGATAAGGTGAGGTAACAAAGTCACAAGAACTGTGACTAAAAATTTAAGAAAGTTTCCTTTTAAAAAAGTACCTGTGTTCTCAAGGTGGTAAAAGAAGTTTTCGGATTTAGCTTAGTGAATAAAATGCTGTCTTTAATTGTGTCATGACAATCATAAGGATTGATGCAGAACTGACTTTGCAGTGTAAAGGCAGCAATAATAATTAAAGAGAAGCATGACATAAAAGACAATAAATTGAATATGCAAAAAAAGTTATTAGTTAGATTGGATTCAAATTTTGCAATATTTCTTATATATACATAAGAAGCTTCTTGAGCAGCAAATCATGTTAGAAAACTTTTTAAGGGATCATGTGACCCTAAATACTAAAGTAATGATGATGAAAATTCAGCTTTTCCGTCGGAGGAATAAACTATATTTTCAAATATATTCAAATAGAAAGTTGTTTTAAATTGTAATAATATTTCACAGTTTTATTGTTTTTACTGTGTTTTTATGATCAAGAAAATGCAGACTTGCAGAAGGATACTTAAAAGATATAAATATATTTCAGGTGTCTGGTTCAGGTTCAGGTCCTGGTGGAGCTCCTCTCACTATGAGGGAAGTAGAAGAGCTGGAGAAAATGACTAAGGACTTTATTAAAGACATGGACAAACATCCTCCTGTGATCACCTCTCCTGCTACAGGTACACAAACACTATCAGCTCTCCTCCTACAAACAAACTCAGCTCCACCTTGTGTACACACCCGCACACTGAAGATTTCAATTAGTTTTTATTCATTCCAATTTTAGTCATTTCCTGGGTTTGATGTAAAGTTAAGCCTCATTCACAGACGTCCATATGGCTCTTGTTTAACGCACAGCAGACAAGCTGCGATAAACACTCGATGGTGCGATGGTGCCAGACGTTTCTTGCTCTTTCTCTGTCTCACTCTCTCTTTATCAGTCTATGTAGGTGTTCAGCTTGATACAGCTTCTCTATCTCAGTTTATTACTCTTATTATCAGTCTAAACAGCACAGAGCTTCACCTCTCCCATGTCTGCATCTCTCTGGATGAGTGTTGTAATGATCTCACGCTGTCTTTGTCAGTATTAATGGTATGTTTTACTTGGTAGCTTGTGTGTGCAGGTGAAAGCTAAAATACTTTTTGATCAGACTTTTCAGCTACAGCTGAAATAAGCAGTTTGATTGGTGTTTTTATGTTCAGTGTTTGCAGGTTTATTTTTAAGCCTGGGATATTCTTGTTTTTAAATTAATTTAGTTCTTTATTGCCCAGTTTGTTGTTATGACCCTTTGCTAAGCCCTGCCCCCTAGGTTACTATTGTAACCAAGCATTATAAAATGTCCTGTAGAAATTAAAAAATGGAAATTTGTGACCCTGGACCACAAAACCAGTCAATAAAGAATAAATATGTTTTCCATTGATGTATGGTTTGTTAAGATAGGACAATATTTGGTTGAGATACAACTATTTGAAAATCTGCAATCTGAGGGTCCAAAAAATATGGTGAATGGCAACAAGTGCTGGGGTTAGATTGGTCAAGAATGTTTTTAAGGTGGGTCTTTGGGTCAGTTAGTGAGGCCAAACTCCAACTCTATCTCTAAAGACCTCTCCAGTCATCTAGTTGTCACTCCAGAGAATAATCTCTGTGTTTACTGCTCCATAAATTAGTATTTCTTTACCTTGTAAATCACCCGTCATCCACAAATCTCTAATATGAATATATTTTTCCTTTCAGAGGTGTGTGGTAAATGTGGAGAGTCTCTGTCTAGATCTCAGCCAGCAGTAAGAGCGATGGACAAACTCTTCCACTCCCATTGTTTCTGCTGCATGTCCTGCCGGCGCCCCCTACAGGGCATGCAGTTCTACGACCGTGACGGAACGCCTCAGTGTGAGGACTGCTACATGGTGAGACATGGGAAACTACATATTTGTGGTTTATGTTTTTTGGAATCAGAAAAACAAAAATGTGCACCGTATCCACGTGACTTTGTTTGACATTGCTCAACCATTTTGTTCACAGCATTGTTTTTCTTCAACGTTTGTCTCCTGTGTGTTTCCAGAATTCTTTGGCTGTGTGTTCTCGCTGTGGGGAACGGATCACAGATCGTGTCCTGAAGGCAGTGGGCCAGTGTTTCCACGCCGACTGTTTCCTCTGCACTACCTGCGGCTGCACCCTGGAGGGCGCTCCATTCATCACCGATGACAATAACAACCCCTACTGTGTCAAAGATTACCATCGGTGAGCCATCACCAAATCACAGACCAGTCACAGCTCTCAGTTATGCGTACACTAGGGAATCTGAACTAATCATCACATTTAATCAGTCAATTTATGAACATATCAGTGAGATTTTATTTGGGTTGTTCTTCAGCTATTGGGTCTATAAAATGAAGCTTCCTTAAAACTCAAGTTTCAAACTTAGTTTATTTAATTTTGTTGTGGAAATGACTTTTGGAAATGAATGTTTTTGGAATGTCCATGTCTTGGTTAGATTTTTATGTATTCTAAATACACAAAATTAAATTGGTATGTTCATCTTTTTGTGTAATTGACACCTTGATTGTAAGTGATGTGCAGAATTGTTCAGTTCACAAATTATCATTTTCTTCACAAATTTCATTTATTTTATTTTTTTCAGACATGCTTTGATAAAAGGACATCTCTGTTGATGACATTTTCTTAAGAGCAAAGTTGTTTATTGTGTTGGAAAGTTATTACATAGTATTTTATTTCCATACTTCTTGTGTAATTGGATTACAGCTCAGATGGGAAATGATGCACAAAAATAATATTCAGAAGTGATATTACATTTTGTCTTAATGCATCACATGTCATATTTTATCTTACATGTGCTTCCTTCATAAACAAGCATATTTTTATATATATATTTATTTATTTATTTATTTTTATGAACATTTTATTGGAGCAAAGTGTTTAGTGTGGTGGAAATTATGCAATTTAAGAATTATGCATTTTCATTTTCATTATACCATCTTGCTTTCTAATGCCATTTTTATGATGGATTATCAAATTTTTACTAGGATAGAAATAAAATAAAATCTATAAAATGAAGTCATTTTAACACAGAAAAATTAATGTGACTTTCATAGAGCACAAAATTTAATAGAATATAATAGCATTTAGAATAGAATAAGGAATCAAATGAACACTTGGGTCATAAAAGTGCCTGAAGTGGAATAAACACTCATATAAAATGTTATATAATATCTTAACTTCTCTCCTTTTTGTTCTCTTCCTCAGCCGTTTCTCTCCTCTTTGCGTAAGCTGCAATGAGCCGATTGTTCCCGACCCTGGAAGTGAAGAGACAGTCAGGGTTGTTGCCTTAGAGAAGAACTTTCACCTGAAGTGCTACCGCTGTGAGGTGTGAAGTTTATCTTTACCTATTTGTTCCAGCCACAAATTAGAAGAATCATGTTTTTAAAAAAAATTCTAATAAAAAATGTCTCCCTTTCATTGCAGGATTGTTCTCGTTCCCTTTCCATAGAGGCAGATGCTGATGGCTGCTATCCACTGGATGGCAGAATTCTGTGCATGAAGTGCCATACCCAACGTGCCAAGCAGGCCAAACATTAATTGGTGGAACTTGCCACAAACCTAAACCAAATTTAAAACACATAATTGGCTCAGCGTTGAAAATGTACTTGCCGTATGTGTTTGTGAGTGTTGTACTTCTCTCTTCTGTATCACGTTCTCATTTGTCTCATGTTTGCTCAATGACAGTTTCGCCTTTTCTCGACAAAAACTCTGCTGCTTTTTTTGAATGGCCTTATTCCGAGCTCGGTTAATAGCCTGCCCTCTTTGCCCTGGCTGTTTTATGATAGGGCTTGATGTGTGCGAGCACAATGTTAGTGCCTCCATATTGAATGTTACAGTTTTTACCCCTAGATTGATATGTAAAGTGATTTTTAGGACTGTTTTTTTGGCTTGAATTTTTACTGTAGTGGCTGACTCGGTGCAGAGGTAATGTACTGCACTGCCGTCTCAGTTCAGCGAGCTGTACCACTCCCAGCATGCCTTTTAAAAAAAATAATAAAACTCAGAACATCCATAAATTGTACCACAGCTTTTGAGGCGAGATGTAACGTCAGTATATCCACAGCCATCCATGCACTTTCAATAAGGCTTTCCGAAACATACCTTGTAGTTGATGAGAAGGGCTCTGTGTAGTCGTGATAAACGTAAAATAAGCAAAAACAAAGGCAGGGAAAGGCGAAAGAACAACGCAATTTATGTATTTGTCATGCATGCTCCGTTTATAGAACTGTTTACTTGTAAATGAACAAATATTTTAAATAGCACATTTGTTTTTGTACTAAAATGTATCGAACGAAATGTGTGATGATAGAGTAAAGTAAGTTTGCATTGCATTGCTTATCACAGCCAGTATCAGTTTAGTTGGTTTTCATTCCACATATTGCCAAGAGGTATTTAGCGATTGCACAATTGTAGGTCGATTTGATAATTAAAAAGTATTTCCAAAGAAAAGCACATCAGTCACTGAGCCTAGTAATAAGTCTATGACATCGTAGCTAAAGCTTTTTAAAAACATCTGGGTTATAGATCGTATTATCTGCACAGAAGCTTCAGAATATACTTAACTAGCCTTTTTGTTACATATAGCAAAATTCATCATCACATAACTGTACAGTTCATTTTATCATTTTTTCTTAAAAACAGCAGTGTTTCTGTAGACAAGCTAACGTGTTTCTGAAATGTTTTATTTTTAACAGTCAGCACTCCCTGTGATTACTGCGCAGAATTCCAGCTTTCCAACATTTCGCATTTTACTTAATTCGTTTTGTTTCGTGTTTTGTTGTGGTTTTCATAGCAACTACTGTCTCACTAACACCACTTACTTTGGCTTTAAGGTAGCACTGATATTATTTTGAGACTTACATCTGTATTTGCATACAGTAGCTCAGAAATGTTTTATTTATCTTTGCACCTCAGTGTGTGTTTTCCTTCCTGGCATTGTCTCTTGACTAACCAAGAAATTCTCGTATTTGATGTATTGAATAAAACGATGGCTGCCATCATAAAAAAAAAGTTACTTGACCAAACACATTATGCATGATTTGTTGTTATTGTTATTACAGTGTTTTTATACATCATGTTGCACGTTTGCCTCATTTTCATGCTGGTATCACAATACTGCTGAATTTAGTAAGCTGTTATTGACTATTTGAACATTTGTGGTTTAGCCTCCATGTATTTACCATTTACCAGTACTTTGTCTCTCTCTCTCTTTCTCTCTTTTTTTGTAAATTGAACATCTAAATTCTTCTCTTAATATGTGAATGTGTGTATGTTTACGGTCGAACGTATGCCAACCTGTTATTTTTGCTGCCATTGTTTTTCTTCAACATTTGTACTGTATTCTGAACTAATAAAAGTATCAAATTGACAAACTGAGCATTTTTTTGAGCTGCCTCTGGACCTAAAAGATTTCCTCCATTTTAGTCGGTTTAATTTTCTTCTTAAAGTAATGTGTATTTTTGAAGGTCTGCATGTGTTTACGTTTTTGTCATGTGACTGCTTCCAAACATGTTCGTTCCCACGCAATGTGTGACGTGCTCTTTTGTGGTTTTGCTCCTCGTACACCCCCTCAATTCTTATCAGCTCGCCCCAGCCTCACACACTCTACTGATAGTCATGAGTGCCGACGTCTGTGTATGTAAAAATGTCACACTGAAGGTGTATATAAATGAATATTAATTATGCCACTTCCTACACTGACGTACCTAAAAAATTTACTTGCAGTTATTTTTTTCTATTTAGTGTTGGTGCTTCCTTAAGTTTAACTTGGGTGATTTGTTCCAGTTGATGCATTTTGGAGCAGGATGTATCTTCTGGCCCTCATAATTTTATAAAATGGTGAGATTTGAGAAATATTTCTAGAAATGCCCCATTTGTGTATGTGTGAAAGAGAGGGGTCTTGTGGGAAGCCAAGTCATTACATGTTTATCAGTCAGTGTAAGAGTGAACAGAGTGTGATGAGTGAAGATAGTAGTTGGATGACTTGTGGTTGACGGAAGAGAGATAGAAAGAGGAACAGTGTGACGAAATAGAAAGCTTCGCTGGAAGAACATTATGTAGGAAGAATCCTGACCAAACGGACATAAAAGAAGAAGAACAGGATGGATGATAACCCAGCTGTTCATCAGGTGAGGCTTTTTTCCACTTTTCATTTTTGAGCTTCTGCGAGTTTTATTCATAGGACAGTGGTAGTCACAGGAAATGACAGAAGAAGGCGGGATGGGATCAGGAAACACCACAAGCCAGATTCGAACTCGGGTTACCCATGTAAGCACCACCAAGCACATTTATCAGTGTGCTTTAGAGTTTTTGCCTAAATTTTAAAGTTCTACATTATGGTGTCATAAAGTTTTCTATATGTAGTAGATGGGTGGTGTGGTGTAGGCATAGTTGAGATTATCAGTTCAATGTCCTCTAGTCATCCACAATGTGGCAGTTATCCTAGGGTTACTGCAAAGGGAAGTTCATGATGGTGTTCAATTACCCACCTCTATGGAATTCTTGACTCTGATTGGTCAATCACGACATTAAGCGGTAAAACACTGCACCGTCGTCCATGGCAACACTGTATCTTTTCTCTATAGGTAACTACTTTCTTTATATATAATGTAGTTATATGTTCCGCTGTTTGGGGAAATCTGCTTGGTTTAAAAGTGAAGTTGTGCTTCATATATGCTATTGACAATGGATAAATTAACATTTTCTCCCAAAATCTCCCTTTTAACATTAACATTTACCTTGTTTGATAAGAACCCATGGCGCCATTTGTCAACTGTATTTAACGACCTGAGGGAACTTTTTTTATGTATTGTTATATTGCTGTAATATTGCTGTCGAGCTCATTTGTTGCTTGTCTGTTTTGCACATTGAAAAGGAGTATTTTGTTTATTCGTAAAGCTTTAAGAGCTTATTGATGTCTTTTCCTGAAACTTCCTGACAGCTCTCCAACTGTTGTGTTAGCAAAGAAAAAAGACTACATAAAAGAATATATCAAATCAAAATGTCATGTTCCCATGTTTAATAATTTGATGATAAGCTGTATGTTAAGCAGAGAAATCTACATTTTTCCTTAAAGCGTGAAAGACATCAAAGCAAATACTAAGTTACTTTAACACTTGTTTCTTCATTTCCATTGTTCTTTAGTGAACATTCTTTGGACTCGCTCTCATTGCGGTTAGATGTTTGACTGCCAGTGTCATTTCAATCCATCATAAAGTCTATGAGTTATGCATTCCTGCTTTTCCCAGTTGTGCTTTTAAATGGACGTTTCCATACAACACGTCCATCTCAATAAAACATAAAGAGTGAGTGAGTCATTTGCTGACTTTATGTCCCCCACAGGAAATGGTCACAACATCAGAGGAACAGTCTCAACCAAATCCAGTGGGCTGCAACAAGTACCGCAGGCTCCTATTGGTTGTCTTTTCCTTCTCTCTCTTTGCAGTTGCATTAGGTTTGGGGGTGTATTCTCACCTGCAAAAGACTGCAGACCCCTGGACATCACAATGGAAATCAGGTACAAACAACTGGGAAGTACAGTAGAACTTCTGGTATAGTTTTAATAATAGTGGTCATCATTTCTTCCTCTTGTTCCAGCTGCTCCTCCTTGCCTTTCTTCTGCCTGTATAAGAGCATCCGAGCATTTTTCTGGTGCCATGGATCCCTTTTCTCGTCCCTGTGACTACTTCCTGTTAGCCTGTGGGACAGGTGGATCTTCTACGAGTGGTCAAAGACACAGAGTCAAGGGGATATCCAACGAAGACCATGGAGAACTGGACAAAAAAAGGGAAATGAGGAGGAGAAGAGAGACAGATTTTCAAGGAAACAGTGATGGGCGGCTAGTCAAATTTCCAGACAGAAAGACTGCTTTACTGAAAGCTATCAAGAAAATATTAGGTTAGTGATTAATTTAATTTTTTTTTACCAGAAACAAATGGCAGTTTAATAGTGTCTTCAGTTTCCATATCTCCATATCTGCTTCTATCTGTCTTATCTTACTGAGCCTAAGCTGGTTTGCTGGTCTTCTAGATGGTCAGACTGGTCTGTTGGTTTAAAAGGGGTCTGGGGCACTAATTTCCTGTCAGGCTGGGACAAAAAAATGTAATTGTAATGTAAATAGCAATAAATATTTTCTTGCATATTGTGACAAACATTTGATCAGAATGAATTATCGGACTGGATTGTAAGAAAGGGGCAGAGTTTAAGGTTAATATATGATAGGAGAAATCTGGTATATGTCACCAGAGGGAAGTCGGTTGTTTGACCAGAAGATTGAGTGATGGCATTTTGATGAAAAGTTACAATAATGTTATTACAATAATTACAAAAATTATAATAATAAATATAGCTGCAAAAAGCGATTACCAGGGTTCAAGCACTTAAGGCATTTAAATATATAAAAAAAAGACATTACATATTATTTAGCAAAGCTGTACATACGTGAATTAATGACTAAAAAAGCATTTTTGGCAAATCCAGGTAATTTACCATAGAAATATGTTTTTTAACGTTTATGGCTGCTATAGCACCAGCTGTGGTCCGATCTCCTTAACATTTTTCATGCTTGTTTAGAACCACCTGTCGCATATGCTCAGCAGGTTTCATGACGTTTTTCCTTTAGGCTTTATAGAATTTTAGGTTTTTAAATTAGAATTTTAGGATGGGGGGGGGGGTTTAGCTTTTTTTTACATATTTTCAATCATTTAAAAAATGATTTAATTGACAGCAGTGGTTCTCGTGTCAAAGTTGTCCAGAATAAGGAGTTCTATTGCATAATACAAATATTGTGAGTATGTGCACAAACCATGTGTGAAGTACAATCATTTACGCACTTGAAAAATGCGATATGCATTTTCCTGTCACCTCAGATTTAACTCTTTCATAAACGTTCTGATTTTGGCAAAGATGTTATAGGCATTTTACTAAAACTGGTCCTGTCCTTTTTGAATGTTTTGGCTCCCCTTTGCGATGGTGAGTTTTAAGTCTTTAAGACTAACGGTTTGGTTTGCATGATCAGTTTTACGTGGAGATTGCTGATCTGTGACCATTCTAACAATTACAGTAGGATTTCAGCGCTACAGGAACAGTGAAAAGTAAAGCCGGAACATTTTTATCGCCCCTAGGTGTCTGGGTGCAGTATACTGTAGGTCATAAACCTCTCCATGTAATCTAATGGGACGTGAGACAAAGTAAATAATCAAATTACACATTTGAGGTGTCATTTTAGGTAATTTGATGCTATAAAATGGGGTGTGGTATCATGATTGTGAGCTTGCGATTGGTTCTGCGGGAGTTTGATTCGGATTGTATTAGCTTCACCTTTGATGTCTTTTTGTTTTACAGTCTATGGCTTAAACCCCTAATAAAAATAAGTTCAATAAGATGCATTTAAAAAATATACAGGATGAATGTCTCTAACCAATTAAAACCAGCAAGTCATCTTTTGCTGGTCTAAGTTGTCTAATGGTTAATCTCAGAAATTATTTATGATGACTGATTGTATGAAACAATGTTAAATCGTCTTTGACATTCAGTCTGTATGATCCCTGTGTGATCAGAGGCTCCTGAGGAGGGTATTTCCATGACTGCAGCAGAACAGAAAGCAAAGAAATACTTCAAGACATGCATGGATGCAGAATCCCCAGAGAAAGAGGGTTCAAGACCCTTCCTCACACTACTCCAGCAGGTACACATACTTTTTAGGATAAGGGAAACTAAAAGCTCCTGCACTGCATCATGCATTTTGCTCCAATGTCATTTATTTTTTATTCTCTCTCTCTTTCTCTGTGTGTGTAGTTAGGTGGTTGGGCAGTATCAAGCGGATGGAATCAGACAGATTTTAACACCACACTGGCCCTGCTGATGAGCCAGTACTCAACATTTCCTTTCTTCAGTGTGTATGTAGGGTCAGACCCTGGTCAAGGGCAAATGGCTTCTGATCAACACTACATACAGGTGATTACTAATGAAGGTAGAATATAAGCAGTTGGTAGCTGGATCTACAGTTATTAGTATGATTTACAGTTTTCTCAATATTTAAGTGAACGACAGTCTATGTGGGTTAGACTGTGGATCATTTATCAGTGCTTTGGCACAAACGCGTTCATTGACTACCACAATTCTGTGTACCTACAATTTGCATGTGTACATCTTCAAAACTGAGAACTGTATGAAGACTTGGCCTAAGCATTGAGAAAATGGGTCCTTGCAATTATTTGCTGTAATTATATCCTGCACTCTCTATGTTGAATAAAATGTCCATGTACATTACCATAGATTGATCAGCCTGATTTTCAATTCCCTATTGACTGGAATAACATGACACAGAAATCCAAAGCAAAGACTCAGGTAGGTATTTTCTGTTTGACTTAGCATAACACACATGCTCATAATGCATCATTTATAAATGGTTCTTTAAAATGTTGTTGACGTTTGTTGTCTCTGTTCCCCTTTCTCAGTATTTGCGTCCATTCTACATGTCATGTGGTCAGTACTTGGATCTGTTGGGCGTTCCCTCAAGTAAAACCACTCAGCACTGCGGTCTTTACATATCTCTATCCACAACTCTGGCTCTGGAGATAGCCCCTCTCCAGTACCGCCTCAGTCAGAAGTTACTCTACAACAGAATTACCATCCAAGAGCTACAGGTCTGTGTGGAAATCGGATTCCCTCTGTGACATACAGTACTGTGCAAAAGTTTTAGGCAGGTGTGAAAAAATGCTGTAAACAAAAGAATGCTTTCAAAAATTAACAAAATAGAGTGAATGAACAAAAGAGAAATCTAAATCAAATCAATATTTGATGTGACCTCCCTTTGCCTTCAAAACAGCAGCAGTTCTTCTAGATACACTTGCACACAGTTTTTGAAGGAACTCGGCTGGTACTGTAGGTTGTTCCAAACATCTTGGAGAACTAACCACAGATCTTCTGTGGATGTAGGTTTTCTCACATCCTTCTGTCTCTTCATATAATCCCAGACACTCGATGATGTTGAGATCAGGGCTCTGTGGGAGCCATGCCATCACTTCCAGTACTTCTTGTTCTTCTTTACGCCGAAGATAGTTCTTTGGCTGCATGTTTGGGGTCGCTGTCCTGCTGTAGAATAAATTTGGGGCCAATCATACGCTTCCCTGATGGTATTGCATGATGGATAAGTATCTGCCTATATTTCTCAGCATTCAGAACCCCATTAATCCTGACCAAATCTCCAACTCCATTTGCAGAAATGCAGCCCCAAACGTTTAAGGAACCTCCACCATGCTTCACTGTTGCCTGCAGACACTTATTATTGTACTGCTCTCAAGCCCTTCAATGAACAAACTGCCTTCTGCTACAGCCAAATATTTCAAAATTTTGACTCATCAGTCCAGAACACCTGCTGCCATTTTTCTGCACCCAAGATCCTGTGTTTTCATGCATACTTGAGTCGCTTGGCCTTGTTGCCAAGTCGGAGGTATGGCTTTTTGGTTGCAACTCTTCCATGAAGACCACTTCTGGCCAGACTTCTCCGGACAGTAGATGGGTGTACATGGGTCCCACTGGTTTCTGCCAGTTCTGAGCTGATGGCACTGCTGGACATCTTCCAATTTCGCAGGGTAATAAGCTTGATGTGTCTTTCATCTGCTGCTGCACAAAGTTTCCTTGGCCAACCACTGCGTCCACAATCCTCAACGTTGCCCGTTTCTTTGTGCTTCTTCAAAAGAGCTTGAAGAGCACATCTTGAGTCCCCAGTCTGCTTTGAAATCTTTGTCTGGGAGAGACCTTGTTGCTGTGCTCAATCTTGCCATGACATGAAACTGCCTTTCACAACCTCACCTTGGTGACAGAGTTTGGCTGTTCCTCACCCAGTTTTAAGCCTCCTACACAGCTGTTTCTGTTTCAGTTTATGACTGGGTTTCAACCTACATGTGACATTGATGATCATTAGCACCTGTTTGGTATAATTGGTTGATCATACACCTGACTATAATCATACAAAATCCCTGACTTTGTGCAAGTGTGCCTATAAGAATTGATGCTGGTTTGAAGACAAAAGGTCGTAACACCAAATATTGATTTGATTTAGGTTTTTCTTTTGTTCGCTCACTTTACATTTTGTAAATTGACAAAAATAAAAAATCATTATTTATATTTCTGAAAGCATTCTTTGTTTACAGCATTTTTTCACACCTGCCTAAAACTTTTGCACAGTACTGTATGTTAATAGATTAATTAAAAAATACGATTGTCCACGATAAAGAAAAAATCTAAAATGTGCCACATTCTTAGAAATGTATATGGTTTTGGAAAAAACATTTATCTCTTTTAGAAGACAACCTTCAGTTTAATTATGCAATACGTTAACCACAGTATCAAGTAAAAAGTATTTTCCTTATTTTTTCGTATATTTTATTTCCATATTTTTTCAAAAATGTGTTTAAAATGTATTCAAAGTGAAATAATTTTTGTACTATTTCTGATATCATAAATTATTTGCTTAGAAAATATATTAATTAATTATAAAAATAGACATTTTGCAGTAGCATCATATGATCATCATAAAAGATTGAATCATGTGATATTTTACAATGCTATAGTCATATAATATTGACCTTCAAACTGTCTTCTCTTTCATACTTTTGGCTGTTTATGTTTTTCCACAAATCTTTGCATATTGGCAGAGTAAATGTAGTATTATTCAAATACTATTATAATATTTATTATAATATTTAGGCTTAACTTTTTATTACTAGTTGCCATTTTAATTTTAGGTTACAGTTTAATATTTTTGTATGTGCTTTTATCATTTTTAAATTTAACATTTTTAAATTCATTTTTTAATTTTAGTTTTAGTTAACAATAAAAAACTTGAACAAATAATTTTGCTGGTTACATCACATGACTTGGAATTATCTGTTTTCTTAAATAAGCAGTGAAGTTTTGATATAGTATTTTTCAAGGAATTCCATTAATTTAATGAGGCTTTTTGTCATCATTATGATAATAGCACAGTTAAAACCTTGACATTTTTGACATTATTCCACATGAATTAATGAATGAATTAATTCATATTTTGTTAAATCCAGAAATTCATAAAAACATGCACAGCATAAAAGACGTGTTCAAATTATTTTGTGAATAAATTGCATTTTTTATATATTTTTAATACAGTAATAGATCTGGACTAAAAATATTATCATGTTATTAACCAAATAATATACAGTACCTATGATGTGTGATAATATAATTTTTTTCTGTCCTGCACAGATTCGGGCTCCAGCCATTGATTGGCTTGCTTGCCTACAAGCCACATTTCAGCCTCTTCCTATTAACCAATCAGATCTTGTTTTAGTCCACAATCTCCCATATATTGTCCACATGTCCAAGACAATCAGTAAATGGCAAGTCCAGCACGAGATGATGGGCATGTAAGTCACTTTTTAGTCATATTTTCTTGAAAAAAAAATTATAGACCTTGATTATTAACACAAATGTTTGTGTCTGTGTAAATATCCCCAGCGGTTCACTTCATACATACATGATCTTTAGCCTTCTGCACACACTCATTCCCGCGCTGGACTCGAGGTTCTTCCAAACTATGAGAAACTTTTCCATTGCGACTGGAGACACACAGAAGGTAGGTCAGCATTGAAGAAAAAATACCCACAATGCCTGTTTGTGTGAAGTGAGGCAGTGCAGACTGTGTTATATTTTATATCACTTATACAGTCTTTTGATTTTAGGAGATGCCACGCTGGCTGCGATGTGTTCAGCAGACGGAGCGAGGGTTTGACATTCTTATCAGTCATGCAATTAAAGAAAGACATGCACAGAAAGAGGTACATTTTGATTGGATGTCATGAGGAAATAAAAGATACATGAAATTTGACAAGTGTTTTTCTCTCTCTGCCAGGCTGAAGAGTTGATTCATGATGTTTATTTGTCCCTCGAGAAAAAACTAACAGATTTGATCTGGAGGGATAACAGATCGTCAGCATTTATTTTGCATAAGGTATGTTGTGAATGATATGCAAAAACATATCCTACTGAAACTGCATCTGGATTTTTTGTGTAGATCTTTTGTATATTTTTCAGATAAAATCTCTTAATCCAAGACTCTCCACTAGAACAAATAACCCCAGTCATGCAGAACTCCATCTCTATGCAGAGGTAAATGAATGAATTGGAATTAATTCTGATGAGTGACTTAACAGTCAGTGTAGTGAATGAAACACTTTCATTCATGAATTACTTCCTTGGCTGTTTCTCTCTCTCTCTGCACTAGGTGGTTTTGAGTGAAAAGGATTTTTTCTCCAACTACCTGCAGATGCTGGTGCTGGAGCAGAAGAGAAGGAGCAGACTGCTCTCACACGGCACACAGACTGATGGGTTAGTGCTCTCATATTTGCACTGACATTTAGAGTAATGTTTTATCAGTGTCTTTAGATTTATTATAGTTTATTTTAAATGTATTTTAATTATTTGACATTTATTGAATTGTTTAACATAAAATATGTATTTATAAGATCCACTCTCAAAATGTAAAGAGCTTTGAGTGCTTAGAAAAGTGCTATATACTGTAAATGTAAAATGCAATATGAGCAATTATTATAGTGAATAATTTTTATTTCACATGAACTAAATCATCCATTAACTGACATTATTTAACTAATGCACATTTTTGTCTCAAATTTAATTTGTTTAAATTTAAATTTTTAGTAACGGGATTAGTGACAGATATTTCCTTCCAAATTGTGATGCATGTGAGCGAAAATAGATTATCGAAAATAAAAAATATAGAGAGAATAGTGGAAGATCTGAATGTGAGCTTAAAGGGTTAGTTCACCCAAAAATGAAAATTCATCAGTGACTCAACTTAAGTTTTGCGACGCTAGGAGAATACTTGTTTTGTGCAATAAATACAAAAATAACATAATTTAACTCCATTACCATTCTTCTCCTATGACTTACGTCTTCCGCCATTCTAGAGAGCATCACAGCGTAAGTGTACGCTTTCCACTAGATGCAAACGGCCGCAGATTACGCACATGCGTGTGCTTTCACCTGGATGTAAACAAGGCTGATTACGTCAAATACGTTAAATAAGCTAGCGATATAGTTTCTCTGTGGCTTTATCGTTATGGTTGTGGTGCAGACTCTGCTATTCATTGATATTAAAATTATTTTTAAACTTTTTTTTATTATTTTTTGAACGGGCCTTAAGGCATTGTCATCAATTTTACATCTCTGTCTTTTCTCACCTCTAGTTTGTCTATCACTCCATCCATCTCTGGAAATGACATCATCATCCCTGTTGGAATGTTCGTGTCACCCTTCTTCCATTCCTCATATCCCAGGTATCACGTGACATCATACAGCAGAATATTCATTCAGTAGTAGTAGTAAAATAGTGGTATTCTGTAACTTGAATGATAGTAACCAAAATCTGACCTTGTTTTTATGCCTAATTTTTATTAATGCACTCTTTTCCTTTTGAAGATGTAAGATATTTAAAGAGTTACTCCACCCCAAAATGAAAAATTTGTTATTAATCACTTACCCCCCACTTATTGTATGTTGTTCCAAACCTGTAAAAGCTTAATTCTTCCTTGGAACACCGTTTAAGATATTTTAGATGAAAACCGGGAAACGTCCCATTGACTGCTAAGTAATGAACACCGTCAAGGTCAAGAAAAGTGAGAAATATCAGCAGAATAGTCCTTCTGTCATCAGTGTTTCAATCTGAATGTTATGAAGCAAGAATACCTTTTGTACGCAAAGAAAAAGAAAATAAGAACTTCAGCTTCAATAATTGTCTCCCCAGTGTCTCTCTGTATGACTGTAGTGCCATTTTGGAGTCTATACACTGTTGGGTGATTAGCAACAAAATTTTCATTTTAGAGTGGAGTATCCCTTTAAATATGAATTATGAAAAACGTTATATATATAATTTTTACATCAATATTCTATAGGGCACTGAATTATGCCACACTGGGATCTCTGATGGCTAAAGATCTTCTTCACCTTCTGCTCCCTGACAGTAAGTCAGTAAGGACCTCAGTCTGTGTCTGCATGTGTGAGTGTTTGAGTCTTTTTAATCACCTTCTATGTTTTTCATCACTAGTCCACACACGGGCCAGCAATCCAGAGTCAGTGAGCATGTGCATATGGTCTCATTATGTGAGTGTGACCAATGATCCAGGACTGGTCGGCACATTTTCTCTTCCCCCCCCTAAACAGCAGGAGGTTTGGGTGCAGTACTCTGCTCTACAAGTGGCACTGGATGTAAGCTGATTTACTTTAGTACAGGGGCTTTCAATCTTTTATGCCGTGGGCTCCCCAAATATGATTATCCTCTGGAAATCTAAGAGGCAGATGAGTTTGTTTTTTGTTTATTGGAACATATTCAAAATATATTTAGCATTAAATGAATGGCTCACCTCTGCAGTGAATGGGTGCCGTCAGAATGAGAGATCAGACAGCTGATAAAAACATCCCAGTAATTCACATAATTCCAATCCACCAATTAACACATCACTTCAAATCAGCTAAAATAATCAATAAAAACAGTAAAAAAAAGTTGTCTTGTCTGAATAAGGAGACAAATGTGCACAGCTCAAGCACTATTTACGAGCGAAACCAGTTCAGACAAGTTCTGAACAAATATGTTGGTGGATTTAGATGAGAAAGAACAACAGGGGTGGACATTTTCACTGGAAAAAGCAATTATCAGTTGTTAGTTGAGCTGTTTTTATCACTTCTCTCAGTCTGACGGCACCCATTCACTGTAGAGGATCAGTTGGTGAGAAAGTGACGTAGTGCTAATTTTCTCTAAATCTGTTCCAATGTTCCAAACAAACTCATCTTGAATGGCCTGAGAGTAAAATTTCAACCAATTTTAATTTTTGGGTGAACTGAATGATGTATTTTCTTCTCATTACAGTACAGCATTGTCAGATTTGATATTTACTAGTGCCGTCAAACAATTAATCGCAGTTAATTGCATCCAAAATAAAAGTTTTTGTTTACATTATGTATGTGTGTGTACTGTGTATATTTTATTATGTATATATAAATAAACACACATTCAGTATACTGTATATTTAGAAAATATTTACATGTATATATTTATATTCATATCATTTAATGTCTATATAAATATATTTAATGCATTAACATATTTTTATCAAATATATACATGCATGTGTGTCTATTTATATACACACACACACATATACAAATACCTTTATTTTGAATGCGATTAATAAGAATGATTTATTTTGACTTTTTTTAAAAACACTTTTTCCCCTTTGAATTTTTAACCAACCCCCAAACATCCCCCTTGCAACCCTTGGGGGTCCCTGGACAGTTTAAAAACCTGTGCTCTAATCTACAACAATGCTTTGTTCATTGTTAGCGATAAATCTAACATTTTTCTTTCTTAGCATTTTTTATTTTTTTTATTGGAGGAATATATGCTGATGTTTCGTATTTGTTTCTTTACAGGCTTATAATATGAGCTTCACAAGGCATCCAGAAGACTCTTCTCTGTCAGGCCTTTCTTACATTCACCTGTTCCTTTCCTCCTTTACTAAGGTACAGAGAACATGTCAATGAGAAATGCATAAGCACTCAAGCACGTGTGCTAATAAAGAATCTTTTGTGATGATGTTTAATAATGATATTTTACAGGTAACGTGTGACGCTGACTCCTACCGTGAGTTCATGCCCTTCGAACCTTCTTTCCTGGTGACAGTCCTGTGTTCAAACTCGCGCTTCTGCCCCAAACCACTGACCTGTGTGAATAAATCTCAGAGTTATCCTCGTGAGATGTGTCAGAGTCGAACGCTGCACTGAGTCTGAGAGGAACTCTTTTCCGCTGAGACCTGTTGGAGCTAGTTTGGGACTTTCGAACAATTGCAGCTGCTCACTGTTAAGTAACAAAAAAGGAGAATTTCATTCCAGAGATCATAAACCTTTTTATATTTACTTGTTAAGTAATAGGTTTAGAAATGTCACGTATAGGGTACATACATTTAAGCAATATCATCACATATTATCACATAACTCATGATGTACAGTTTGATGAACAGTTAAAAACCTGCCTGGTGGATACGATCTCTCACAGCACTTTGAAAATTTGCCATGTTTTTACTATAGTATTGATTTTTAGAGAAAATGTAGATTCATACAAAATAAAAAAAAGTTTAAGAAAGTTTTTTAAATCCTGTTGTTATTCACTAATGATGGATATGGCTCTTATTCTCTCTGTTGTAAATACAGTTTGAGGTCTGAAGTCTGAACGTATTACAAATGTCGCTCTTTTATTTGAAATGGATCGTATTTGGATGAAGCATAAAATAAAAGTATTTTTTGCATCGGTGCTTTTTGGTCTATAGTAAAGGAATTTCAGTTCAATTCAAGAACAATGCATCTTTAAAAAGTACCAAAAAAATGCTAAATACATAGATCTAGTAAATAAATAATTTGACTCAGGAAACACCTAATAGTTTAGAAACGTCTTTCTTTCTCATGATTACTAATTTTTCCAATTTTTTATTGAAATAATTATTATTTCAAAAAGAAAATGGTGAAATTCAGGTATTTTTGTGTTTATAAATTGTTATTGTTTTCAGTAACATTTAATGTATTCCAAAACTAAAATCTATCTATAAGTGTAAACAATAACGACTCAATTTACAACAGAAAAAAAAAATCATTATATACCGTGAATAAAGTATTTTAGAAAAGACCCTATTGTCGTCATCAGCTAGCGCCATTTTGAACGAACATGTTGCTGTGACGCACATTTGACGCGTCGTAGTTCTGTGTCAACATGGCTGCACACGCTGGAGAAAAGCGTGGTCTGGAGCATTTAGATGAATATGACCCCAAACCGGCAAAACAGCGAAAAAGTTTGCACGAACAGATGACGGAAAAGCGTCTTGTTGTTGTTTTAGAAGGAGCGACGCTCGAAACCGTAAAGGTAAAGGACACTTAAGCTCTTTAGTAATTGAAACGGAATCGTTTGTTATTCACTGGGTTGCCACTAGAGCGTAAGCAATAATATTTCTCCTAATCGCGTGTCTCAGAATGTTTTAATGTAAGCGTATCTTCTATGCAGGTTGGAAAGACATTTGAGTTGCTGAACTGTGATCAACACAAGAGTATGATCATAAAAAGTGGAAGAGACCCTGGGAAGATTCGCCCTGATATCGCACATCAGGTAAAGCTCTTCAACCTTTAACGTTACCATTTAACGTTAGTTAATGGCTCATTCTTTTAATTTATATTCTGTCAACTAAAACGATGCGATTTTAGTTTAGAACTGAATGATCTGTGTTTGTCCCATAGATGTCCTCTGAATGTCCTGTCTGTTTTCCCACAGTGCCTGTTGATGTTACTGGACAGTCCTTTGAACAGAGCTGGACTGCTGCAAGTGTACATTCACACTGAGAAGAATGTTTTGATCGAGATCAACCCACAGACAAGAATTCCTCGCACTTTTGCACGATTTTGTGGACTAATGGGTAAATCCACTAGATTTGCGGGTTTACTGTAATCAAGTCAATTTTGACATTTGCAAAAAAATCAGTAAGTTTATCTTGCTCCTATTTGTCTTCCTATAGTCCAGCTACTGCACAAACTGAGTGTGAGAGCAGCAGATGGTCCTCAGCGTTTGTTGAGGCTGATTAAAAACCCAGTGTCGGACCACCTGCCACCTGGATGCCCCCGTTATTCGACATCATTCAAAGCAGGAGATGCTGTTTGTCCCAGAACAGTTGTCCCTAAAGATGGACCTGCCGCTATTATTATTGGAGCGTTTGCACATGGAACAGTGAGTCTGTTTATACTTCTCCTCACAGCTACGTTGAAGTATGTTCCCCATGCATAGAATATAATGTCATAAAGGTGAATTGTGTCATTGCTTTTGCGGTGAATCACTGGTCTGTTTCTCCATCCTCTCGTAGGTGAATGTGGACTACACAGAGAAGACCGTGTCCATCAGTAACTATCCTCTGTCTGCAGCTCTGACCTGTGCCAAGATGTGTTCAGCGTTTGAAGAGGTTTGGGGAGTGTTATGACAAAACCAAACTGTTATGAACTGTCAGGAACAGACCTTTGGACTGTGTTGTGTGTATGTATACAGTGCATTCCTTGGAGCAAGAATTGTGTGTTATGACGGCACAACAGAGGAGAGTATTGCATGTATTATAACACAGTTTTAGCTCACGCTGATGCAAACCCTTTAAAGTGTGGGGTATCAGACTTCAGTTTAATTTTGTATAAGTATACGCATTTAATAATAAACACAGAGATTTGCATATGTGAAACACTTTGCCTTTTTTTCCTCTAAGTAAACCGTAGCGTGCAACGGTGGGTCACAGCCGGTTTGGAAGGTTTTTTTTCCTGTTAAAAATGTCCATGTTGAAGGAGTATGAGCCATAAATAAAACCAACCAGTGATGCAGGGAATATTGCATTACTATTATAAACTACAATCAAATGAAGCATTCTGAATGACAATCAAAATAGATATGAAGAAATATAAATTCAAAGTTGTTGATATGAATAGCAGCAATGTTTCGATGGATGGATGGATAGAGAGAGAGAGAGAGATAGTATTTTGCTTTGTGGGAGTGAACAATTGCAAATTGTGGCTCTGATTGCTAGAGATTTGTGAGATTAATCATGGGCAGTGTCATTTTTCAACAGGAATTCTGCTGTTAAAGTCTGAATTATTATTGTAAAGTTCTCTTTTAAATGTTTCTTCACTTTTTGAAATGTTCTGGTTTATCACAGTTGTCTTGTACTGTTCTCACTGTGAATTTAGACAGCTTCAAACGGTTGTTTGGGCTCTGGACCCTTTAGTTTCCTTCACCATCAAATGTACTTGTAGATGTTTTTTTATGTCTAGGCTTGATGTTGGGCCTGCTGGGTTTGTTTTCTTTCCTGTTTTTCCTTGTTCTTTCTCCACACTTGACACTTTTCCTACCGGTCTCAGGCTCTATTGTTTCTTACAGCATTCATTTGAACAGTTCAGTTCCTGCTGCAAGTTTTGGCAAGTTGGGATGTATTTGTAAAAATCCATGTTTTAAAAGATTAAGTGTTATACTTGGTTGCGTTTCCCAAAAACATTGTTAGTTAACTATGGTCATACATTCCATTGATCTTTATTGATAACGACGGAACTTGCAAACATTGGAAATAAACCCCTGGCTATTTATGGGGCAGTCGTGGCCTAATGGATAGGGGAAGTTGGACTTGTAACCCAAAGGTCGTGGGTTGGAGTCCCAGGTCCGGCAGGGATTGTGGGTGGAGGGAGGGAATATCCAGCGCTCTCCACCTTCAATACCACGACTGAGGTGAGACCCTTGAGCAAGGCAACGCTCCCCGGGCGCCGCAGCAATGGCTGCCCACTGCTCCGGGTGTGTGTGTGCATCTGGATGGGTTAAATGCAAAGCACAAATTCCAAGTATGGGTCACTTCACTCACTTAAGACAATTTTGGCTGAATATACGGCAGTACCTTTCCTAAATGTAAAAATATTTGCCCTCTTCACCTTTCACACACCTCAGACCTCAGTATTCCTCCTATAAAACTTTCTCTTTGGGTCTTAGCAAATCTCATAGAAGACCTATTTTGATTAAAAACAAAAAAGAGAGTGGTCACTGAAAGGTGGAGTTCACATCAGATTTTTTTTTTTTTTTTTTTGTTCAGGCAGCTGAATTTTATGTCAAAATGGAGAAAAATTAAACATTTCCATTCATACTTTTTAAAGGTGTGATCTTAAATCTATATATACACAGTAATATAAAACTCATGGAAATGTTTGTTACTTATTCCATAGTTCCATTTTTCTGTACTAAAAGATTTTATTGACTAAATAGTGATTTGTGAACCACTCAGAGTTTGACAGATATAAAAAAACACGCAAGTGAGAGACACATACACTGAACAACTTATGTAAACAAAATACAAAACCACTTTTATTAACCGGGAAATTCATATTTACATGATGTAGAATGTACATTTTCAGAAATCAAGCAGTCTTTGAAGACACATCTTCCCCTTCTTGTGTGTTGGAGAGTTGAGAGCAGCTGCTGGCGTTCATCGTCTCCTCCAGAGAGTTCTCCAAAGTCTGAGTCTCATCCATTTCATCCGCGGATTCCTCGCTCATTTCTGGATCCCCGCAATCTTTAGACTCGTCTAGAGCAGATTTGTCTGTGTCTATGGGATCCAGGTAGTGACAAACTGCGCTCTTCCTGCCGAACGACTCTTCCTCGTGGAGAGCCAGCACCTCTATTCGGTTGGAGACGGGCTCGTCCTCCTTCCTCTCCGACAGGAACGTCCGCTGAAGCATTAGCTTCTTCATTGTGTGACACTTGTACTTAAGAGCTGGATTAGAGCCTGCGCCGTCCTCTTCAAAAATCACACAGGTTCCGATGGCATCCTCGTATTCCCCAGCGAACAGGTATCGACCCACCTGCATCATGGGCTGCTCGCTGTCAATGTCCACGATCTTACACGCGCCCTGCCGACTGGAGATTAAATCAGAGCTGATCATCCCAGACAGTTCCGCCACAACCAGCTGCTCCTCTTCCTCCCATTCATCCTCCATGGCTGTGGCCGATGAAGTAGATGCACTCATTTAACTCTTCGAAATCTCATGCAACCCGAGAACTTTAAGTAGCGATTGCTGTCGCAGAATGCGTGCGACGGAAGTAGTAAACGGAGGTCCGATTCATATGTGGGAATCGGTTCTTTTGAACAATTCTCTCTAAGGAACCTTTAGAACACGATTCAGTAGTACATCTATCATGTACTAATAATAAACACATTTTATGGTTCTGTTGACTGAAATATTACTGACAATATCTGAGACTTGCGGACTTTATAGTTTAGACCTATTTATCTGATTTACTATGCATGTGTAGGCTATTCATATCTTGTGTCTTTGGTTTGAACTTTATTACCTCCCCCTTGGCAACTTCTGTTTGTTGTAATTTATTATTCTATCATTTTAATAAATAAATAAATGTAAAATAAACAATCTTCGTTTTCGAACCTTCTTGAATTCTTGCATATTAATGTAAACCTAGGTTCGCTTATTTAAAATAAACAAAAAAAATCAATGGATTAGGAAAAGATCCGACTCCAAAGAATGAATCGTTGACTCTTCCGGGCATCCATAGCGACTTCCGGAAAACCAACGTGTGCTGAAGTCACATGTGCGCTGGTTCGTAGCAGCATGAGAGACACATGTACTCAAGCAAGCTTCGTGAATTAGGGCTAAATTTCTCTGAGTGTCCTTGAGAAGGTCGGAATAAGCGCAAGAGCGTGTTTTTGTTGAACAGTGAGTATCTGATGGGTTTATCTGCTGGCATTTTTTTGTGTCTGTATCGGTTGCTCTCGTCGTTTTCAGCGTGCTAGTCAGTGCTGTGCAAAATACATTTTAGTGTTTATTTTCTAAATACAGTATTGAGCTTACTGCATTAGTATAAACATAACGGGTTTGTATGTTAGTGGCCTTATGAATATAGTAGCCTTACCTAACGTTATGTAAAACTGAAACAGCTCCACGTTTGATCTTACAATCAAAAAGCAAAAGCTGCGTTTGTCACGATTACAAGCTAGACATCTATTTTACTACAATGAACGCTTTGAATTGTATAGACAAGTGTGTCTACATGAGTGTAATCATACTGGATGAAAGCCACATGGGACATGCCCTGGAAATACACACACTCTCTAGGTTTCTGTTTCTGGCTTTAGAATTGTTTTTTTGTTTTTTGGGGGTCAAATATCAACTTAATAATTGTTTATTTGTATTGTTACTGTAGAGTAACTTTGTAGGTGTCAAGCATGGGCAGGAAGTTGGACCCCACTCTCAAGGTGAAAAGAGGACCTGGACGTAAGGCCAGAAAACAGAAGGGAGCAGAAACTGAGCTGACCAAGTTTTTGGTTGATGGTAAAACGCACATTCTCTGAGCCATTTGGTCATTAATTATATATTTAGTATGTAATATATATTTTATATATTATATTCTTTATTTGCAGAGGATGGGCCAAAAAAACTTTCAAGCAGAGGAAGAAAACGGTAAGTTTCTTTTAAACGACTGCATGCATGTCATTCTGGTATCTCTGTAGTAATTACTCCTGAATTTGATTCATTTTTTTCAACAGAGCTGCCAAAAGAACTCAAGTAACTAAAGAACCCAAACAAGAGGAAAAACCTAAGAAAGGTAATTCAACATTTAAACATGAAATTATAATGGAATTACAATGTTTATGCACCCGTGAATTTATACATCAGTGATTTTCCTATTGCAGGATTCTCAGATGAGAATAATAAATGGCTAAAACCAGCACAGAGGAAGCGAAAGATTGAACAGTCTGAGGAAGATGAGGACAGTGACAGCCATTGGGAGGAAGATGATGATGATGATGATGAAGAAGTGGGCTTTGATAACAAGGAAATGAAGGAGGAGGAGGAGGATGATGACGACGATATGGTTGATGACTATGGTGCTGATGAAGGGGATGATCAAGACAGCGATGGGGAAGAAGTATGATTTAAACCAACTCTTGTCCTTTCTCCAATGTCAAAAATGAAAAATATTTTTTCTCCTGGCATTGTCCCAATTTAGCTTGGAGCAGAAAATACTGTACATTTCACAGTTCACATGCATTTACATGTGAGATGAAATGGAAAGGTTAAACATAGATTTAGTCACTTAACAAAATAATTATGCAACAAAGTGAGGTTATGACAACATTGTAGCATACTACCGTTTGAAATGTTATATATTGTTATACACTATTAAAAAACAATCGGCATAGCCCTTACCTTATTGTAATCCTATCATTACTTGCCCTGTCAGCTTCTGCCAATTGAGAAAGCTGCAAGAAAACAGAAAAAACAAACAAGCATGAAACCAGAGAGTGATGACGATGATGATGAGGAGGAGGAGGATGATGAAGAGGATGATTTAAAGGAAGATGAGGATGAAGAGGATGCTGTACAGGCAAATATCGATGAAACGGAAAAATTCAAACTCCCAGGTGCAGCAGATAGAGCGAAGGAGGGTGAGTTCAGCTTTTCATATGTCAGCAAACTAGAAAGATACCCAGCTTCAGAACTGTATTGAATCTAGAAGTGTATTCTAACCCTCCATCTCAATATGTGTAGGTCTTTTACCGATGGACCTGCAGACCATCCATCAGAGGATCAAAGATAACGTGGACGTGCTGTCTCACTTCACTGAGAAGAGGGAAGAGGGCAAGGAGAGATCGGAGTACCTCTCTCTGCTGGGCTCTGACCTCTGCACCTACTACAGCTACAACGAGTTCCTCGTCAGCAAACTCATGGACCTTTTCCCTCTCTCTGAGGTGTGTGTTTGTATCTGCTAATGAAGAGTAACTTAAATTGCTGAAGTATAGATGCTTCCTGTTTTAGTACCACCCATCTGCTTCTTCACAAGGTGTGTGGCTATGCTAACAGGATAGAGGAGCTGTCTGTCAAGATCTGAAGGGGTGGATGGCCACACCTCCTCCACCTCTATATGAATTGGCAGGACATCTGTATCAGAAAATAACTTCCTAAAACTTGTAAAAAAAGTTGTTTCTTATGTGTTGATTGATGTACTTATATGATTTTCAATTTCAGCTGATTGATTTTCTCGAGGCTAATGAAATTCAGAGGCCAGTAACCATCAGGACCAACACCCTAAAAACCAGGAGGAGAGACTTGGCTCAGGTCTGAAAAGATTTCTTTTCCATTTTTACCAAAATGTTGGAGGTGGTCCTCACTGCAGAAAACAAGATCCAGGGGCAAGGTTGTGGATGTGGATCCAGTAACGCCCCCTGGACGTTTTGTTTTGCAGTGAGGGGCACTGAATATTTTGTATTAGAGTCCCATTTGCACCTGCTTTGTGATTGGACCGTGCTAAATATTGGTTCCAAAACAGGATCCAATTCATGACAGCTAGTAAAAAAATGCATGTGACCACAGTGTGTTTGTACAAGAATAAATGATGATACTTCTGATCAGTGTTAAAAAGGGAGACTGTCTGTCAATCATTCATTGTGCAAAATATTGCTGGTGATATGTGACTTAAAAAAGCAACAATGAGCCTCTCGTTTGAAGTGTCACATTTACTGTAAGATTAAATTGGGTCCATTATTAGTTCTGGGAAAGGTATTCAATCAGTCTTAATCCATAAAGTCATAAAGTGGCATACGTTGTTGTATGGAATGAATAAATAAATACATATATTGAATATTTTCTGAATCTTTCTCATTACAACACGTCACGATACAGTACTTCACAAAAAAAAAATTTGAATGACATTAATACAGATTCACAGGTTCACAGATGTGTTGTGTAATCTAATGACATGTTCTTTAACACAGGCTCTGATTAACAGAGGAGTAAACCTGGATCCATTGGGGAAATGGTCCAAAGTGGGTCTGGTTATCTATGACTCTTCAGTTCCTATAGGTTAGTTCCAGTGATTTAAAAAATAAAAAAAAAATGTTTCTTTATCTTTTAAGACTAAACAAATTCATGTTATTTGCATTCCTCTGTTTTAAACAGGAGCGACTCCTGAGTATCTGGCAGGCCAGTACATGCTGCAAGGTGCATCATCGTTTCTGCCTGTAATGGCGCTTTCGCCCCAGGAGGGGGAGTCCGTGTTAGACATGAGCTCCGCTCCAGGAGGCAAGACCACTTATATGGGTGAGCATATGCTTCTCTGTGACAGTCATACCAACTGCTGTGTTATTGTACAGTGGCTAATCTCCGTTGAGCCATTATTGGCACAGTCGACACTAAAGAATGAAAGTCAGACAAATTTCTGTAGTGTTATATTAAAATGTTTTGGGAGTGTGTGAAGCCAAAATGTGTGTCATTTGTGTGATGCAGCTCAGCTCATGAGGAACACGGGCATGATTGTGGCTAATGATGCAAATGCAGACAGACTGAAGAGCGTGGTGGGAAACATCCATCGTCTCGGTGTCACTAACGCTGTCATCTGCAACTATGACGGCAGACAGTTCCCCAAGGTCTGCACCTTGCACTTTTTTTTCCTGTTCTGTCCTTGTTTTTTGGCTTTCTGTTAACAATGTTGTGTCATTTGATATTGTTTTTGGTACGTATCTGTTTATTATATACATTTCTGTGTGATTATGTGTCTAATCAGATGTTTTATTGAATGTTAGGTGATGGGAGGTTTCGATAGAGTGCTTTTAGATGCTCCCTGTTCGGGTACAGGAGTTATCTCTAAAGATCCAGGTGTAAAAACGAGCAAGGTACAATTCTTTTCTCTTTGTGGCATTTGATATTGCAGCTTTTAATGACCAGCCTTTATTCTGAAGACTTTTTGTTACTTTTATGTGCGTTCTCCATTGAAACTGAAGCTTTCTGTCTGTCTCTCAGGATGAGGCTGATATTCTTCGCTCGGCTCACCTGCAGAAGGAGCTCATCCTGTCTGCTATTGACTCTGTCAATGCTGATTCTTCAACCGGCGGATATCTTGTTTACTGCACATGCTCTATTATGGTTCGTTGCACACACTGAGTCACTTTATTGCCATTAGAGCACGGCTAAATAAATATTTGCTTCGTTTAATACCCAGTATGCAGTACTGGTATTTAATAATGGTTTTACTGATAATGATTTTTTTTTTTTTTCTAACTAATTCTTAAATTCCTAACTAAATTGGCACTTCAGTAAACTTTGTAATAATCTAAACTGTATTTATATGTTATTAGTTTTATTTATTGAATATATAGAATTCAGTCATAAAAACAGAATGAAATGTATGTATGTGTGTGTGTGTGTGTATGTATGTATGTATGTATGTATGTGTATATATATATATATATATATATATATATATATATATATATATTTAATGAAACCATTAGATAGGAATCCAGAAATTGAATAATACAATTTAGTAAAACATAGAACTCAAATTTGAGGAGAAAAAAATAAAACATTTCATAGGGTCTTAAAAATGTTATTTTGGTTAAACGTTTAATAATGCTGTTTAGTATTGTAAGTTTTATGATTTCAATTAATTAGAATAAAACTTAAAAATTGAACATAATGTAGGAAAAAATAAATCAGATTTCATACGGCCCTACCTATACTACAATTTAAAAGTAGTATTTAAATGTAATATTTTTATTGATTTTTAAGTCACATGCCCATCAAGACCACATTCATTTGAGTAAAAATGCAGTATTGTAATATTATGAAATTATAATGTAAAATTGATTTTCTATTATAATTTGTCCCTACATTTTATTCTATTTTAAATTAATTCTAAAATGTATTCCTGTGACAGAAAAGCGGAATTTTCAGCATCATTACTCCAGTCTTCAGTGTCACATGATAATTTAGAAATCATTCTAATATGCTGTTTTGCTGCTTAAAGGGATATTGACCCAAAAATGAAAATTCTGTCATTAATTATGCACCCTCTTGTCGTTCCAAACCTGAATAGAAAGTTAAAAAGAATTGCATTTATTTGAAATGGAATTTATTTTGGAACATTATATTCATCTTACTTGTCAGGGTTCTCCAAATGACTCAGAATGCTAATATCTTGTATTTTATAAAATATTTGTGTCTCAGAGGAGACTCTGGACCATTTAGGCATGACTGGAACAAATGACCAATTCCTTAGAGGCCAGCGATCATAATACGTGCAATATCATACCCTGAACACAGCTTCTCACATGAGACATTTTGGCCTGGAAATAATGAATCCTTCAGGGGGCTGAAAGTGTTGGGAGTGTTAAAAGAAATATTTTACAGACCTTAGCTTTAGGTCACCAACAACAAATACACAACCTATGAGTCTGAGTCTGCGTTGGTGAAGTAAAAACCTTTTCTAATTCTGACTCGACGTGGACTGACCCAGATATTGCATTCTATACAAGTGCTGTAATGCAACATTGAGAGCAGAAGTGGAAGAGATGGATGGAGAATAATTGTATGAATCCTGATCTGAAAACCCACTAAAATGTGTAGATGATTACATCTGATATCCTTTAAAACATGCTCATTTTTTGAAATGAATTTCTTATGAAGATTTGATTTGTCTGTTCCATAGGTAGAGGAGAATGAGTGGGTGGTAGACTATGCTTTGAAGAAGAGAAATGTAAAGCTGGTCCCTACTGGACTAGAATTTGGCAATGAAGGTTTCACGAGGTAATGAGACTTATTTAAGATCCATCTACAGTAATAAAGACTGTGCTCCGTTTGTAATGTAAATTTTCCAAAGAAAGTGTAAGAAATTATGAAGTGCACTTAGACAATATGATCTCCTCTTCACAGATTCAAAGAAAGACGTTTCCATCCCTCTCTCAAGCTCTCTCGCCGATTTTACCCTCACTCCCACAACATGGATGGATTTTTTGTGGCAAAGCTAAAGAAGCTTTCTAACACCATTCCCACCGCCCCAAAAGAAACAGGTTTGTAATCATTTCCCATTCATTTCCACATCTTGTTTGTTTTCTGATCTGATATTAATTCTATTAACTATTCTTCAGTAGATGAAGTAGAATCTTCAAAAACGGAGACCGCAGCCTCATCGGAGCAAATCCAGAAACCAGAATCTAAGCAACAGAAACCCGCTTCAACTCCAGAGAAAAGCAACATGAGCAAGAAGCAGAAATTAAAACAGAAGAAGGCAGAGCCGCCTGTTATCACGAAGAAAGCTGGAGTGAAATCTGAGAATAAAAAATCTGATGGTCCCAAAAAGGCCAAAATTGCTAAGTTGGACGTTGAAGCATCCAAAAAGAGTCCGAAACCTGACAAAAAGCAGAAGGTAAAGGAACTGAATGGAGATTCAACAAAAGAGGTAGGGAAGAAGAAAGAGAAGAGTCAGTTGGAGAAAAAGAAAATGAAAAAGAAGAAACTGTTGAAGAAGAATCAAAACAGAATGGGGAAAAACAAGTTTAGGAAGTTAAAAAATGTGCTTGGACGACAAGAAAGTGGACAGTGAAATTCAGTCACTTGTCGTAATGAATTGACATGGACCTGTGTGCTCAGGACTGGGATCTGTCGTTGGTTTGACACGAAAGTTAAACCAATCCCAACATGCTGTTAAGGGGCTCAAAAATGATCTTTTAGAAATCTACACAATGATTTTGTGTATCTTGCTTCCCAAGACTTTTTTTTCCACCGTATTATCGCTTTACTGTGAGGATTGCTTCAACCTTGTAGTATACATCTTATAAATATATATGTCATTGTCCATTTTTATGGGTTATGTTTTGGAAATGAAACATTTAACTGCAATACCTCAAAGGAGTGAGTATGTGATCTGTTTTTCTGTCACTTATTAAAAAGAAAGTTTGAAAAAAGAGGTTTGGTGTCTGAAAAAGTGATGTCTGAAACCTTGAAGTACTTTGGTTATCGCCTTCCCTGGGAAGAGAGTGACTGAAATGATATTTCACGGCTTGCTTTAACCTGACCTTTCCTTTCAAGCCTTTCAGGAAGTCACCTCGGAAAATCAGATCAAGAACTATTGAGGTAGAAGTGAAATCTTCCTTTGAGCCTGAGTGCATCACGACTGCTATTCAGCAGAACCTATTGACATCACTTTTCACATCGCTTGGCTCCCACCGTAGAACATTTATCAGTGTGCAAAAAGTTTTCTCCGGGTTCAAATGGCTAAAACGCTCAGCAGATGAACTTCAGCTGTGAGCGATCTTTCTTCCCACCCTTCTGGCCTGGTGCCTGTGTAACCATGGTAACGTACTTATCGCATTGTACGTCGCGAAGCCCCGAGCTAATACCCTCTGAACTGCAATGCTTTCTCTGTGCTTGCATTGAATCCTTCTCTCTTTACAAAAGATGGCCCAAAACGCCATAATTATCTCCGCTTGTTCCTCCCAAAGCTGTTAATTCTGTTGAAATGTAGCGCATGTGTAGGCAAAGCATTTATTTTAATCCCATTGCAGTGATTACATGCAAGGAGATAATTTAAGGTTGTGCCTGAAGGGTAAACGAAGCCATTCAGCAGGCCTATGGGTAAAAACGCTTTAGATCAGACTAGTTTGACACCCCACTGATTAAGTGGTATTGTATAAGGGTAATTATGATCACCTGCACATATGATTGCAGGGGTTGGAGTGTCAACTACTTTGCTTGTTTTGTACAGTGTAGTTGAGTTTTCTCCTATTGTGTCACCAGTATATTCCACACTTACGACGCTTACTAGACAAGAAACATTATTAGGAATTGTAAATGGGTTAATGAGTGAGGAAGTTTTAACTTTTAGATTTTCAAAAAAAAAGTTTCTATGAAATTTGTGCAGTTTATGTCTCAGTTGTTAAATCTTATGTATTTATATTTTGTGATAGCTGTCCCTTGTTGGTCATGAGTAGTTGAACTGATTGGTGTTCTTCAGAAAAATCCTCCATTGTTTGGTTTTCCAGCTGCTTCTGCATATTTGAACCCTTTTCAAAAGTGACTATGATTTTAAGATCCATATTTAAAAATAAAAATAGCAGCAGCAAAATAATCTAGCACGTGAATCATTTAAATAATAGCATTTCCATCGGCCTGGGGTGTTGCCTGTATGTAAATGTGCCATCCCATCCCTCCCTTTAATTTATGTTCTGCTACATTCGTTATGTTTTCATGTAGCGCATCTGAGCATGTTTGTGTCTTGTCGTGACTGCTCAGTTTGACCGTATAGTTAATCCTCTCACAGCTGGGAAATGCGCCAGTGTGTTCATTATATCCTCCAGCTACCTATATCAGGAATGACGGCAGAAACGTGTAGGCCTTCGCTGAAGTCTGTACCTGGGAGACACAGCTGTCAAACCCAACTAGCCTACATACCACTGTTTCAGCCACAGAACAGCTCAACCGCAATTCTGCTATTATTTGCTCACTCTCTGTTAAATAACTTCTCCACTGAAGTTTTTTTGTATGTAAACATATGAAATACAAGATTGATTGGTTTCAAAAAAATAAATCTAGACCCTGCATGTTTTCATTTCATTGCACTAGCGTCTATTAACTTTTTATAGATGGAAAGCTTTTTTTAAAAAAACGTGCCTTTACCTTCCACTTTTCATTCCACTACCCTGCATCTTGCATTTTTAAAGGCAAAAACATGTTCTGTGTGAATGTGCCTTTAACGCTTTTCATGACAATATCTTTCAGCTGTTTAGTATGGAGCCCCACACATGACATAAAGGAAAAAAATATACTGTGTACACCATACAATAATCCACTCCCTTGTTTTACTAAATTGTGCGCATAAAATAATAATTCAATCCCCCATTTTACTAAATCGTGCACACAGCAATATTAAATCACAGCCACGTTTTAGTTAAATCTAGTGAATAAATAAGGCCTATTACAGTATATCATGCAAAAAGTTTAAAAAACGAGGGATCATATTATTTTGTGCTTAAAATTTAGTAAAACAAGGCAACGTTTTATTTTATTTTATTATTTTTTCCCTCAGCATGTCATGTATGGGGCTCCATAGTTTAGAAACCCAACAAGTGGTGTTAATTTCGGGAATAAATTCTGAACTTATGAATAAGTTATTTTCAATGAATTAATCCTAATTATCAAAGTTTGACGACTCCAGCACAAATGACTCACTCACTCTGAATCTAAATTAGTTAGATCCACCAAATGGCACAGAGACAATCATATGTTCAGGTCAGATAGCAACAGGTTAACTGCTAATAGTGAAAACACTTAATATGATCTCTATTGGAGCGTGACAGTCCCGCTATTCACTTTTCGCAGTACGAAACTTCCGGCAAAAGATCTCCCTTTGAGCACTAAAAGAATGAAGAGAACTGATAAATAAAGAATTGATATGAATTGATATTGCCAGTGAGATGTTTGTTTACTTCCTGTAGAGCTTAAAATGTACAGCATAGCTTGTTGATCTGTTTTTGTCCCACACACAGCGAAGGTCTGTCACAGCTGGGTCTGACAGAATCACTACCCGTCTCAGGCCTTCACATCCTCTTGTTGTCTCTCTCTCAGTCTCACTACAAACTTTCTGAACTCTGAAACCTTTATTTTGAAATGTAGTGCTCTTCTCGGGGTCTGTTGTCCTCTCACCCACCCACACGCCTACACAGACGAATCTGCCCACTCTTGTTTCTCACCACACATGTGCACGCACACACACACACTGCTAGATTCCCTGCCTACAGAACTGCAGAAAACACACACACTCACACACATACCACCTTCGCCTCTTTCTCTCACTCAGAAGTGACACGCTGGTGGGCTCTAGCCGTATCCTACCATACCCACGTTTTTCATCCTTGTCTCATCCCTCTCTTTTCGCCCACCCGTCCACCCACACACCTTCTCTCTCGTTCTAGCGTTCTCTCTGTGTCTCGCTTTGGCTCTTTCTCTGTGTCTCTTGAGTGACAGTCAGAGAGGACTGTTGAGGCCAATTACTCTTCTGCTGTTTTGGTGAGTGTGTTATATAAAATAAGAGCACCTTCTGCTGTCTGTGAGAAGCAGACATCTCTACTTCTCTGTGTGCGAGTCTGCAATCATGTCCTGCAACTTGAATAAACTTTTTGGATGATTGGATGTTTTATTTTAGAATTAAAAGGGGTTATACCTGATGTTTTGAGATAAAAGGATTCTAATGAATTATTTTCGTGCCAGCATTTTTGATCATTTTAAAACAATTTTAATGGCCATAATATTTTGTATGAATGTCTGAACATGCAATATGTCAAAAGGAAGTATGGAGACACAGGCTTTTTTTATCAATTGAATGCCTATAAGTTTAACTATATGTTTTAGAAAGTCTACATCTTGATTCAGAACAATGATCAAAACAACAAGATGGAGTAGATTGCTTCCATCAATATATCCGAAGCTTGCACAAAGCTTCCTCTGCTACTTTCTGGCTCAAAGTTTGATTTGGTAACATTATGGCAGTTTTGATTCATGTGCTGTTTAATGGTTGATGATGGCGTTACATGCTTACATATGCAATCAATTGTTTCTGCTTCTTCTTCACTTTGCTTTGATCTAGGGATTCAATATTCTTTCAGAAGATGCATAATAGCACCTCCAACCGTATACCAGAGAAAACACAGAAAGACGGAAAAATTGTCAATGTTGGTGGAAGAGATAATACACAGGTTTTCGAAAAATAGTGTCGCTAGGGATCACAGAAAAATGTGTTCAAAAAAATCTTTTAAAAATTGAATTTTATTTATTTTATTTTTTTTATTAACAATAAATGAATACTACATTTGCTATGTAATTATATATATTATTTCGTTAAATGCGCTTAATCACAGTCACTTAGCTCCCGATTATCAGTAAATGTTGAAGATTTTCTTAGAAGTAATTAAGATTCTGTCATTAATTACTCACCGTCATGTCGTTCCAAACCTGTATGACTTTTTTTCTTCTGTGGAACATATAAGAAATATTTTGAGTGGAACTAGGGTGACCATATGTGCCATTCTTCCCGGACGCGTCCTGGCCAGGATTTCTGTATTGCTTTGATTCAAAGTACCTCGTGAGCATTTTATAAGGAGGAAATAGGATAAATATTATTATTCTTAAACACCAGAAGAATTAATAAGCACAATGTGCGAAGGTACATCAAAACCTGTTGTTTCTGGCTGAGTGCAGCACCTGCGACTCTGCATTTAACTTTCTGAAGGATCCCAATGTTAGAAACAAGCATAATCTGTTTTTTAATCTGTCACAAGACAGAAGCTGTTACAAAAGGGGTCACCGTGATTTTGCCAAGTAAGACATGATCCTGAATCAACATTACTGTCCAAAAATATAAACTTATCCCAATCCTTACCCTTAAACCTACCCCTACCCAAAATTTATGCCCAAAATCAGTGGGAAATGATAGCTGATTAACAAGGGTGTAGAAGCACCTAACTATGATTATAAGCCTAAAAAAGATATTTCCAGAAAAGTTATTTCTCACTTTTGATTGATTGATTGGAACGTTGTTCCAGGATCAACAAGGATGTTGATCCAGGAACATCTTGTACTTGGTGAAATCATGCTCACCTTACAAAAGGGTGGGACAGCACAAACTATATCAAGCAGGAAAGAAAACTTCTCGTAAGTATCGCAAATGATTTTTACTCGATTAGCATTTAAAAGTACAAGTGAAGGTAAAAACAAAAAAGCTTTAGAACATGACTGAAAGCTACGTTATGATTTTTGATACGATAACCATGAGGTGGCTTACATTTTAATTTGACTGATATTTGTAATTAGAGTAAACAGGCTCTGTAATGTAAATGAAGTAATTAGATCTTGTAAATGTCTCTGTTGCTAGGTTGCTGCTAGATTGGTTGCTAGAGGCAGCAGCTGGCTGGATAAACCTGCGATCCTTCACTGTGTGAGAAACTCAGACAGGGTACACAACCGTAAAAACACTGGCTTCAACCTGATCAAACACGAGAGCCCATCTCTCGACGGCGGACACTGATGCTTTTATGAAGCCAGGGGCACCTCAGGGCTGTGTTTGTGGTTTTCTAGAAAAGTTCTTGTCAGGCAATTATTATGCTGGCTCATTAGACCACTGTCTGTTTGTATGCTGTGAGTTAGATCATATATGAAGCATTTTTGGTTGTGACACTGGATTCTATACTCACACGCATACTGTAAGGTCATTCTTTTAATCTATTTGCACTTTCAGTTTCTGTAAACATAACATTTATTCCAAAACATTTAAGGGGCTGGTTGTTTTTAGAGCTTAAATTCTTTTAAAACAAGTTAATTTATGTTTTATTCAGTCACTTGTGACGTACTGGATAAGGATTAAGTATAATTATGTATTTTAAAAATATTTTATCACAATTTCTACATGATAAAACGTTTTAGAGTTTGGCAGAGCTAGAAAAATATATGTTCATTATAAAAAAAATATATGTTTTAAGGTTGTATTAATTTACATTTTGTCCAGGTCTAGGAATTACTTTCCTAAAATGAAGCATCCAGGACTAAATGAACCCTGTTCAAAGATAACACAGAGTAAAAGAGAGATCTTGATTTTTTACTTTCTTTTCTTTTTACTTTTTTACTATCTTGATTTGAGCATATTTTAATGGTTGTTTTGTCATATAGTAGCCTAAACCCTTTTAAAGTCCATTTTAATGTTCGCTGACCTCCTATTGAATTGAACTATTGAATTGAATATTTAATAATGAAATATTGCACAAACACTGTGAATTACATACATTTATGTGTCCCTATGATACTAATAATGATGACTAATTAGATGACTAAGAATTAACTGTGTAATGTAAAAGAACTTAAAATAAATATTACAAGTACATGCAGGGTTGGGAAGTAATGTAATACATTTAATTTAGTGATGTATTTTATATACAAAGTATGAGTAGTTGCAGTGGAAATCAAATTACAGTTACATCTGAAAATTACTAAAGTGATTTCTTAGAATTTTAGTGTAATTTGTTTCTTTTAATCATAATTGGTTATTCTTTGACTCTGACACTCTGCAAAAGCATCCTAAACTAAAGTCCTGCTCATGATTTTTTTATTGCACAAAATTGTATTAATTGTAACAAAATAAGAGGATCATAAAAATTGCATGCTCTTTTTTCAGTACTTTCGTGAATAAACTTTTTCACATAGACCTAACTAGTTTAGATTTACTATAATGCATTTATGAAAATGGCTCCATTTAAAAATGTACATATTGAATCTTAACTGTCTGTCGTTGTATGATCCTCAATTGTTTTTTTGTTTTGTGATAGTTGTTTGTCCTGTGCAGTTAAATGAAGCACTGTTCTTCAAAACAAATAAACTCCAGCATCCTCTGTATATTTGAACACTTTCTAATAATGACAGTGTAATTTTGTGTTCATTTATTGAGGGATTCACGGAACTATTACAAAAGGTGAAATTGTTGCTTACGTAGGAAACACAATGCATCAAGAGCAGGGTGTGTAAGCTTTTGAACAAGATGATATGTACATTTTTTTTATTTTGTTTGAATGTTTTTTTCCTTATAGTTCTACTCTTAAGAAGGTAATAATTACATGTTTCCCAGAAGACAAAGTTAACCTGTTCATCCAATTAAAAAACAGTTTACACACACCAGCACTTAATACATTGTGTTGCCTTATTTAGCATCAGTAATTTTTCTCCCCTTCCTATGCAGAGGAAAACCAAGTCCTATGTTTGGTTGATGTCATTTTTCTCTGGACCCTCTGTGTTACATACCTTGTTAGTATTGTTACAAAACTTGTGTATTCTGACAAAATACATTACAAATTACTTTTTGTGTTTTGCAGTCTTAAAAATACATCAAAAGTAACCTTCCTAACTCTGTGTATGTAACATATGTCACAATCCAATTCAGAAGATGATGAAGAAAAGGGTTCAAATTGGTTTCCAAAAACAAAAAGACCTTTAATGGAACAAACTCAAATAATCCATATGAAAGAACACAATGTATCAGCATATCTACGCACAAGTAGCCTAATACCAAACAACAACTGAATGAGAAGGAAGAACTTAAATACGCAGGGCAATCAACTCAAATGAAAAACAGGTGATGGCTTGTTAATTAGAAACCAATGAGAAGGAAACTAGAACAAAGGAAGTTTAGCCTTAGTAGAGCCAAATGAACTATGCAGTTGTTTGGGAGGAGAAAAACCTGCATCAGTTATATAACATGAAGGTCATGGGACTGAAATATTGTGGAAAAAATGTTGATTTTTTTTCAAGTGTGGAAAAGTGAAAAGCATGCAGACTTTCTTTTTTTATTTTATTGAACTTTATTTTATTCTTTCTTATGCGCACCTATCTATCTGTGAATTCACAGAAAACAATATATATATATATATATATATATATATATTTAGAGAGAGAGAGAGAAAAGAGAGCGATGTATATTTATTATATACAATATTTCTTGATACAGTTGTGTATGTTATGAGTAAATCACTTCTAAACAGTTTTTTATTCTTGTATATTAACACATTTAAGGGTGTGTGTGTGTGTGTGTGTGTTGGCTCTTGTATGGTGTTCTTGAGGCCAGGGTGAGCAGTAAGCAGATGGCACTGGCAGTCTGTGATGGCACTCGCAGAGAGAGAGAGAAAAAAGACACAAAGACATTTCTCACAGTGACCCACAGAAGCAGATTAATGGGGAAAAAATGAAAGGTTTCATATTCAATAAGCGACTTCAAGTGCAAATGCACTTTAAAAATGAGCTTTATTCGAATGAAGGATATTGACCCTGAGTTTAAGGCTCAAGCATTTGCTTTACATGACACAGGAACAACTAGAAATGTCTCTTTCCTATTCAAACAGACATTGAAAGCTCTATATATCTCCTTGAGTTAAGTGCACCAAAAAAGCGTTGGCCTCTTCTCAACAGACACAATATTCTGCCAGCCGCTGGTGCTTTTGGCAGCCAGAGTCGCACCTTGCAAACAGAGGGATGTGAGGAGACAAGGGATGGATGGATGAGGAATGAAAAAAAAGGAAGGGTGAGATCATTCGAAGTAGATGGCGGAGGGAGACAACACCTGGTTTTGGTGCCCTGCGTTTGTGTCACGACTTCTTTAGCGGTGTGCGTGCATATGATGTCATATTCCAGGCAGAAGGTGGCATCCCCTCGACAACATCAAACAGCCCACCCCCCCATACCTCTGACATCATCTCGGAGACATCAAGATAATAAGGTGCGAGTGTGAAGGAGAGAGAGAAAAGGGAGGGAAAAGAGGTGTGTGTTGTGGAAGGGGGGGACTTGTAAAGCATAAATAGACACCTCATCCTTACTATTAACATACTCACCCAGCTCACGCAAACACACACACACTCACATACAAACAAACAGCACTCGCTTTAAAACACATTCCTGCACACAGAGGAAGGAAGAGAGCGGAGAGGGAAAGACAGGGATTCTCTTAGCAGGTGCCAAAAACTGAGTCAAGAGAAAGAGAGAGAGAGAGACAGAGATGGAGGACTAAAGCGTTCAGTCAGGTTTTAAGAGCTCTTTGAACTATTATTGGTGAGTAAAACTTTATCTGCTTATTTTCTAACGTGAAAGAGCGGAGCTATGTTAATCAGTACAGATTTTTACTTTGAAAACTTAGTTTAACAACTATATTTGTGGAGATTTATGTCAGTAAGACTGTATTACTTTATAAATATTAAATGCTTATGGAATTTTGCATGAGCGTCGTTAATTTGGAATGTTTTCTGAACAGAATAAGGGTGCATATTATGAAACCTCACAAGAACATATCTGAAATATTAAATCAGAAATAACAAGAATATTTATAGAAAATTAAAAATATTTTTATGTTAATGATATTTTTCATGACAGTGAAGAACTCCCTCATATTCTCATTAGCGTAATACTAAAATAACAAATAAAAAATACATATATATATATATATATATATATATATATAATATATATAATTATAATTTCTGTAATGTGCAAACAAGAATTGATTTGTTTTATAATTTGAGGTTTTTGTATTTATGCTGATTTAAATAGAAAACCATTGTTATTTTTAGTGTAATAAAACAACATTAAATAATATAGTGATAATAATTTTTGTAACGGGGGAGGGGTTTTCTGCAGTGTGATGTGTTTTTTTATTTTATATTTTTTTTATTATTAGTCAGATTAGCCTATTTACTGTTATACATCGTAGCCCAAGATGCTTTTGTTTCTTTTCCAAGATGATTTTGTTCTAATGTAAAGTAACTGAATTTATTCAAAATGCATAACAAACTAACCTCTTCCTGTGTTTTATCTGTTTCTTTGTATGTACTGTGTATTGCTTCCTGCAGAATGTCGTTTTCTGTTTGTTTTTCCATGCTTCTCTCTCCTTTATCTGTGTTTGAGTGTGTTCATCTAAATCTGTTCATCTAAATCTATCCATACCGACTCACGTTAGCGGTGTATTCGGGACCAATATCACTTGCACCATGCTGTGCTCCTCTGTATTCGTGGTGCTCCTAGTGCTTCTGGCCAATCCGGTGCCGGGCCACACCCGAACCCTTCACACCCCCGACAAAGCAATGCAGGTGGGCTTCCTCACAGGACTAAACACAGTAGTAGATAGAAAGTAGCCTTATTCCTTAAAAAGATATTGTCTCTTCATGTTGCAGGTCATCGAGCAGTTCCTTGAGCGCTACAATGACCTTTTGACCCTTGATGATCTTGAGAACCTCACGAGCGACCAATCCGAAGAGCCCATGCAGACCTTCAGCTCTGGGCTAAAGGTGGCAGAATACCCCAAGTGGATTGACATACCTGTGCAGAGCGAGAACGCCTGGCTCCGCCTCTTAAAGGGGGCTTTGGCCAATCAGAAGCGAGCTCCACCGGACCGGTTGCGGAGGGGTTGGAACCGAGGCTGTTTTGGCCTGAAACTGGACCGGATCGGCTCTATGAGTGGCCTGGGCTGCTAATAATGAACTGAAAGGTGACGAAGAGATGACTGTTAGATTAAGGTAGAGGTCTGGTTTGGGACTCAATGAAAGCTAGGTGGACAAATTCATTATATTGTGTATTTCAATATACTTATTTTTACATGGGATTTGAAGTGATATGTTGTTTAACTGTATTTGTATTTATTTCTTAACGGAGGTAGTAGTGTTTCTGGTTCCTTGAGATGTAGATGAGATACAATCATTTTGATAATCTACTAGTAGTCTACTAGTAAGTGAAGATCTTAAAGTAACGTCTCAAATAGTCTCAAAATGCATGATTTATAGAACATATACTGCTCACCTTCTGTAGTTTTTGCATGAATAAAATTTCTTCCTCGTCATGGTTCTTTTTGCATGTCTCTTATTCTGACACCATCAAGGGTTTATTATGCTTTTCTAAACCTAGGTGTCCCAGGTGCTCTTCTAAATCGGTGTGTTCTCCCACACACTGCAAATCAAGGAGTTCTTGGGCTGCAAATATGCAAATGGTAGAATGTGACAGGATTTTCACAGTCTTAATCAGCTCCTATTGAACAAAGACACGCAGGCTGACACACATCCACATCCACATCCTTCTGTGATGAGAAGTGGGCAGTCTGGGATAAGTGAGGTGTACGTACAGGATTTTTAACTGTTAAAGGAACTTAATAAATGCTCATGGAAATGATTTACTGAAATATAAGTGAATTTAAATAGCATCACTCCATAAAAACGTCTCCACTTGTAAAGCAGAGAAGGAACTAGTCTTACATGCATCCACAAACGCTAAATCATTTGGGAACTGTGTAAAAAAATCCCTTTAATTCTCAATCAGCCTGTGAAATGTTTATGTAGGCGTTGGGATTATAGTCCATACTATGTTTAGGCACAAAATCTCAACTTGAACTACATTTTATAGAACAGATATTCTCTCTAAGAGCTGATGAGTGTTTTATCTTAAAATAATTTGGTCTCTTATTTTTGCAGTATGATTTAATATAAAAGTGAATAATAGAGACAACAGATAATATGCTCTTAAATCTAACTCTAATTTCTAATAAGTTTGTTCAGCTACCTCAAAGTAAGTATAACGCATTTGTGTCATTATAAGTGTTATTTTACTTGTGGTCCTTGATAATCCCATCACATTTTCAACATATATTAATTTATTCACACAGGTGGTGTTATGCAGAATGTCCAAGATACATTTTGCAATAAAGTAAACGTGAATGGATACCAGAATTGTGAATAAGTCAAGAAGAAAATGATCCAAAAACAACAATCATACACTCTCAGAAATAAAGGTACAAAAGCTGTCATTGGAGCAGTACCTTTTTTAAAAGGTACATGTTTGTACCTAAAGGGTCCATTTTGTTACCTTAAAGGTACATATTAGAACTTAAAGTGTTCATATTTGAACCATATTTTGGAAAGGTACTGCTTCAGTGACAGCCTTTGTACCTTGTATTTCTGAGATTGTACAAACAAACAGAAACACACAACTGAACAAAAACAAGCCATAAAAAGTACCATAAAAATTATTTTTGTGATTCTATAGTTAAAAACATTGCATATATGAAATACAATTACATTTTGCAATTAAATAGTTTTATATTTTTTAATAAACAAAAAATACTACACTTTGTAAGTTACATTATTTTACAATCAATCTTAGTCATTTTAAGTCATTCTGCGGCTCAATTAGATGTTTGCTGATGCCCCCTATTGGGCCCCGGTCACCTGGTTTTCAAATGGAGCATTTCCTAACTGTGACATAACCTAAATCTAAGTTTAAACCTGTCTTGGAGCCACCACCTAATTTTTCTGCCTTTTTTCCTACTCTCATATTTGCCCATAGTAACGCAGTTTTCTAAGCAAACCTTAAATAATGAAAATCAGCTCAGATGCATTTTTTCATTTTGACCACAGGAGAGCACTATATCCTGAGACTGGAGACACTAGACCTGTCTGGGCGGTCTTCCCTTCAGACAACACAGGATCCTGAACTCTGAGCTCTACAGTTATACCACTTTATAGTTAGTAGTTAATATATAACACCCTCACATACCGAGCTAGTAAAGAATGATCCACACGGGAGAACAGAGATTAAACAAACAACTACTCGTCAGCAGAGTTCAACGAATCAAAAACCGCTCTGCAAATCTTCCATCTGAAGAATCTGGAGTGAACTTGACAACGTGACATGACAGACGTGCTGTTTGTGTCTGTCAGGGTTATGTTCAGAAGCCTGTCTGAATCATGTGAGTCAGTGGTAACAGGGTGAAGTGGACTGTGCAGGTCACTCCGCAGGAGCACAAGATAGCTGCAGTGGAAAGGGTGCGGGTCAGCCTTCGAGTGTTTGAGTATTTTTAGTCTGACCCTGGCAACAGTCCAACACATTCTCTCTACTGGCTGGGGAGCAGACATACACTATTCTGAGGGGCTGTTACTGAGCGCTTTCAATCTGTTTCAATGAGGAGAATCATTTAGGAGTTTATATTACATGCACGTAGATGTATATACATTACAGTTTCCCCATTTCATAAGGATGTTATGATGATTAAAGGGTGAGATGGCATTTTTAAAACTTTAATATCCTGTGACAAACTCACTTTGGCCTTCTCTTCATCTCTGTGACCTCGGGAACTATCAAAAGAAGCCAAAAGGCCAGGACGGCATCGGTCACGACAGTCCAAAATTGTCGGCAGTGCAAACTCAGATGACACTTAACACCACAGAAAGGACAAAGTGGTTTTGCAAAGTTAAAAATCATATCTTGCAACAAAAGTTTCAAAACATTGCACTTTGACAGCTAATTGCTATAAAGCTGGAATGTTTTTTTTTTAGTTTTTTTTTTACAGTCTGTCCTTTTGCAGTGATGAAGCACCTAGTCTCCCGGACTGTGTCGGTGTTAATTACTAGTATAGCCCTGTGATTAATTGCAGACAAGAGACAGAGTCGACTACATTTAAATAATTAACACCAACACTAAATTTGATGGATAACAGAAAGATTATAATGTGATTAATCAAATATACTTTGTGATAAAACTCACTGCGGAAATTTAGAAACTAAGCAATTAATCTGCCCTGTCACTCTCTAAAGGACTGTGCTTGTTTTAAAGGGATAGTTCACCTAAAAGTGAAATTTCTGTCATCATTTGCTCACCCTGAGGTTGTTTCAAAACTGCATGCATTTCTTTCTTCAGTTAAACATAAAAAAATATATATTTTGAAGAATGTTGGTAACCAAAAAGTTGCTGGTTGCCATTGATTTCTGGGGTAGGGAAGCCAGTAGGGACCAGAAAATGTTTGGTTACCCACATTCTTCAAAATATATTTTGTGTTCAACAAAAGAAAGTCACTGATACAGGCTTAGAACAACTTAAAGATGACTAATTGATGAAAGAATTGCCATTTTAGGTGAACTACACCTTAAAATAGGAAATAAGTGTAATCTCTAACCAGTTTCTTCAACCATATGTCTACTTTTCCAGTTGTTTATGATACATTGACTGGCATGCAGATGTACAGGCGAATACGCATAGTTAGAGATTCTGCAGGTACAAAGGCATTGGATTTCCCAGGATTGTGGGATGCAGGAATGGCAGGGTGAAAGGGAAGGGTCATGGTCTTTCCTGTAAATGTCACACACTCACGATGAAGGCGATTTGATCCCCTGCTTCATCCCGCTCTCAGTCCGGGCCAGTTACTCTTAGAAGGTCAGAGTGGAGAGACATGTTCAAACCAAATTTTCTTTTAAGAGAATACCAGTAGCAAGCACATTTTCTCCAAATGTCTTTTTGGCTAATTAAGCACACCTGCAAAAATGTGGAGTAACTTGCACAGAGCTGTGAGCTCAGGAAGTCTCTGACTGTATGGTTTCCTTTAGAACTGAACCTGCAGACTTTGTGTTAGCACTTAGATCATTAACAATGTAGATGTTGTATATGAATCATTTCCTCCACACCAACAGATGAATTTTTAAAAGACTGCTGAAATGCACTAATTAGCCTATTACTAAAGCACTTACTTGACAAATGCCTGGCCCTTAAATAAAAACATTAAGCTTGATTGCATGCACTGCTGATTTCCATTATATAATATGTTTAATAAAACGCGTTAAAAATAGTTTCTTTTAGCTTGATTTCATTTGTTATTATTTAAGTGATGCAGTTGTTGCATCCAACTTTTTCCCAATACGACCTTGACATTCTAAGGAGGCGTGGTAACTATGGCCTAAAGTTCAAGGGGGCGTGGCCAACGCCGCCGCACCAGATATAAATTAACCTCACGCTTGTAATCAGTCCACTCACACCAAGTGTAAGGACTGACAGAGGCTTCTCGCAAACGGTAAATTACTATTCATGCTCGCTTTTTATCGTGTATAGTTAATTATTTTCTTGTCGAAGTTCATAATTCTGATGAAAGGCCCTTTATTGAAGTTATTAATGAAATCTTTAACCACATATGCATGTAATACACTACTGAAAGTGGGAGAGGTTATTGTGACAATGTAGCACCGTTTGTTCAGCACTAACGACTTTACACCGAGTTTTAGGCCTATAAAAGGCAAGTGCTTGAACATAAGTTCAAACGCGCATGATCTAAACTTGTACTCCTATTCATCTCTAGATATCAGGGTTGCATGTTAACAACCTGTACTCTGTGATACAGTGTAGTCAAATAACTTTTAATGTTTTCTTTTTTCTTATCAGAGGACAAGACCAAATCAGGCATCATGGTTAAAGTTGGTATCAACGGGTAAGCACTCACAAATACAAATGCAGTAACTTTAAGAAATCAATCTTATTTTAAAACATCTCTGGGGCACTTATTTGAAGAACATTTAGTAATCTTATTAAAGACTAGTGTAATTTAGTAGTTTAAGCATCTAAAGATGCTAATCCGTGTCTTTATTGGGCCGCTCATTGATTCTGATGAATGATTAGAGGGGGCGTCAGCTGCGCGAGCCAGTGGCGCCGCTGTGTTGGGGTTGTGCCATCTCGGTGTGTGCGTTGTGACGTCATCACGAGGTCAAATAATTGTGCCTTTTATCTGTGTACTTGGCGTCTTTGCCTTGCTTTTTACTCTAGGGTCAGAGTTTGCTTTGATTCGGACTTTCCTAGCTATTTCGTGCACCGGTCACAATGCCGTACCCAACAATCAGCTGAAGTCTATCACTGGCTGGGCTCTCTCTGCAATGGGAGACCCTCAGCACCAGCTGTGACCTTTCCAAAGCTTTATAGAGTTATGCAACTGGAAATGTGATCCTTAATCGACATGCACAAGGCACACGCATCGTTCACGTATGCACCCGTAGACCTGAGTATTTCACCTCTTTAGTGCTTGACCTACTGTCCTGAAAGGTCTATGTCCAGCTTCCAGCAAACCTGCTTGGGCCAGGTGTACAAGGTCTTAGTGTTCACTTTAAGATTTTGGATTTTAAAAAAAATATATTAAGTAATATTTAACATGGTTATCTTTTGGGCTTTCAAGTACTCTTGAATGGTACTTAAGTTAACATTTTAAGCTATAATTATTTCTAATTTAAATCCGGTTACACTGAAGTGTTAAAGTGTCTTTTAATAATTGCAGAAATTTACTAAGAAGTGTGCTTTTTCAAAGGGGTCTCCATGTCATTCCATTTTATATTCTGAACTTTACTGTAATTTTAAACACTAACTCCATTAGTCAAACGGTCAACCTCATTTACCAGAAGCGTTATATCGACAGGACTTTACCCTTTACCCGTTTCTCAATCTTAACAGACTTCATGCAAATGTTTTGAAATTGTACCTTCACCATATCAGTATGTCTTATCAGTTTGAAGCAGTACATGCTGTGATCCCCTCTTTCCTTTGGCCTGTTGATTTAACGGATAGCTGAACGTGTTGCAATGGAAGAGGGTTTCTTTCATGGAGTTGGTCCTGCCTCTTATCTGTATTCTGAGCAGTGCTGGTGTTATTGACTCCAAAATAGCTCACAATGACAGCTGGAGGCCTACAGAAATTCTTTATCACAGTCTGAATGGCAAAGGGCAGGCCCTTTATGAAGCTCTGGGAAACCGTCTCTAGTGCTTTTGATACTCCCTTTAACTAAACCGTACCAAGCCATTCTCCAGGGTTTTGCTTTACCTCTAGCATTAATTGAATTTTATTAACTTACTGGTAGGTCACAAGTGGGCCCAACCACCGTGCTCATGAGGACAGGAAGTGGTTTTGTACTTGTTCAGAAATAGAACTTGTTTGCCATCTAGTGGATAAGCAAATTTAATGCAGGTGTTATTTGCGGTCACTTGTGCATGACTGAATTATTTTATTGTGCCCATTTTGGAGTCTCTTAAAATTGTAGTAATACAAAATTATACTGCTTAACTTTTAGTAGTTGTTTGGTTTGTTTTTCTTAAATAGTTTTAGTCCTGTATTTAAGCAACCATTGCTCCAGCCTTCAGTGTCACAAGATCCTTCAGAAATCTGCTAAACCATTATGCATATGTAAGTTTATCTTTCTTCCACCTCAGATTTGGCCGCATTGGGCGTCTGGTGACCCGTGCTGCTTTCCAGTCCAAGAAAGTAGAGATTGTGGCCATCAATGACCCTTTCATTGACCTTGATTACATGGCAAGTTCCTAATTTTGGTTTCCATCTGACTGATGGTGGGCTGAACTTTAAGCAACTGACTTGGTTTAGGTTTTTTCCTTCAGAATCTGACTTCCCTTTTGTCTCTTTGCAGGTTTACATGTTCAAGTATGACTCCACCCATGGAAAGTACAAGGGTGAGGTTAAGGCTGAAGGTGGCAAGCTGGTCATTGACGGTCATGCTATCACCGTCTTCAGCGAGTGAGTGCTGTCCCTACAAAACATTGTGACCGTGTTCATTGAGATGTGCTCTGACCTCTTAATCTTTATCTATGCAGGAGGGATCCAGCCAACATTAAATGGGGTGATGCAGGTGCCAATTATGTTGTGGAGTCTACTGGTGTTTTCACCACCATTGAGAAGGCGTCTGTATGTAGTCACAGTCATTGTAAGTCATAAATGCTACTTTGCACGTCCTGTGTCTGAACTTTTGCTCTCTTCTGCTAGGCTCACCTTAAGGGTGGTGCCAAGAGAGTCATCATCTCTGCCCCCAGTGCAGATGCCCCTATGTTTGTCATGGGCGTCAACCATGAGAAATATGAGAATTCCCTTAAAGTTGTGAGGTAAGGGTATAATATTTGTGTTTTTTTGGACTTTGGTGTTGTTTATCTGCATGTTTTAGTTTATGGCTTTGGCCATTTTTACTAAATACTTTAGGCTAAGTTGTGGATATAAATTTTCCTCTTTACCCTTATGCTGCAGAGATATGCAATCATAGCTAACATCCTGTAGGTGGTGTACTAAAGCCAGTAGTTAAACTCAAGCATGCTAAGCCGAAACACTCTCTTCCACTTGAATAAAATTGTTTCATTTCATTACAATGATTGCCTTTTTGTGGTTTAACTCCGCCTGTGTATCTGTTTACTAGCAATGCTTCCTGCACCACCAACTGCTTGGCTCCCTTGGCCAAGGTCATCAATGATAACTTTGTCATCGTTGAAGGCCTTATGGTAAGATTAAACCGCCTTTTCCAATTTCACCAAAAAGCATTTTTACCTAAGAGTGATAACCTCACATGATGCATCAATCAATTCTGTTCCACTTCTCCTTATGAAGCTCTACACTTGATTCTTATTGAAATCCATCAGTTGATGCAAATAAATGAGATGCATGTAGAGCTCTAGTTTTTATAATCTTTCTCAGAATGTTAATGGGTGGGGGGGGGGGGGGGGGGGGGGGGGGGGGGGGGGGGGGGGGGGGGGGGGGG
>JAUMHE010000068.1:8190515-8215964 GCA_032359235.1 Enteromius mattozi | reverse complement strand
TTTTTTTGTGACCAATTCTCTCCTTTCCTGTAGGTATGACAATGAGTTCGGTTACAGCAACCGTGTATGTGACCTGATGGCACACATGGCCTCCAAAGAGTAAATGTGATGAACCCCCCCTACCTTTTTTGTGGTCTTGACGTGTGACCCACTGCTCTCCCATCTGGTTGGATGTTTGCACCACATGCCTGGAAGGAAATTACATGCTTGATTTGAAGACCAATGTTATTTTTATATGAAAATACTCTGTACTGTCTTGTGTGAGGTAAAAAATGGATGTTGACTTCAAAAGCTGCTGTCTAACAACCTGTGACAGAATAAAGTCCTCTGTTTGTGAGAAATGGAAAGTGTTTGTTTTTTGTCTACGTCTAGTGACACATTTGGGTTGGAGTACTGTTTCTAAAAGTTACCTTAATGCGAACCAGTGTCTTGATTTGGTGTTTTGCTGTCAGGGTTGAGTTTCTTTGAATATTAACTCTAACACATACAGTGTTCTAATTGTCTTAGTAGTGGGGTGGTTCACATTGAAGTGTTCCACAAAGTGGCTTTTAAATGCATGCAGTCAGTCAAGGTGAGCGTAATTCCACCAAGTACAAGATGTTCCTGGCTCAACATTCCAACCAATCAGATTTGAGGAATCATTTTTCAAAAAATGTTTACTGCTTATCAGGGTTAGGTGCTTCTACACCCTCCTTTAATCATTTCTCACATTTTAGGCATAAGTGCTTGGTTGGGGTAAGTCTATTTTTGGACCATAATGTTGATCCACACATGATATCAGCTTTATATTAATTACTGAACAAGTCTGAGTTTTCTGTGCATTATGTCCTTTACAAAAACTCTAGAAAACCTAATTCTAGGAACATGAATTACACTGAGACAAGGCAAGCTTTAAACTGCTTGTGTGCTGCTGTAAAGACAATTCTAAAACACGACGTGTGAAACATGGGGGATGGATTGTTAACCACCGATTTAAGTGTGAAGCCCCAAGTAGTCAAATGACAATGTTGTTCGTGAGACAATGCTTTGACACTCTAGACATACCATAAGTAGCTTATATTATACTGTCTGCTTAATATCTGCTCACACTTTATTTTGATGGCCCACCAACAGAGATTCTACTTAGGAACTTTGCAATTGCATAACTTATTTTGCTAACCCTAACCTAAAAGTCTACTTCTCTAATGAAAGTTAGTTGGCAAGTTGCTTACAGATGGTAGAATGTCTAAAGTTGGAGTATCAAAATAAAGTGGAGCCAAATATGATTTAATTACCAGGAAAGGGTTGAATATTGTAACCTCTCATCGTTTGTTAAATACAGTGTCCCTTTGAAACTGCTCTCATGCACTCATCTAAGCACTCTGTTGCTTTCTCATTTGCTCCCTGACTCACTCTTTTAGTTCAATACTCAGTCCATTTGTGGATCGGGGGTAGTTTTCCATGAATAATGCACCCTGACATAGACATGCCGTTATTTCACCTGATGGGCCTTTATGAAATATGCCTATCAATGTTATTGATGTGTGAGTCAGAGGACCAATGGACATATTTCAACATTAATGCACTGCATTAACAAGGCACAGATTTACCAATGATGAGCACGGTGCTTTAGGCGAAAAAAAAAAAGTATATAGACTTTATCATTCAAAAGTGCATAACATTAGACATGACATTTTTTTTTTAAATAATGCAATCTTAAAATGTTGTATATATAACAAAATCAATGTTGCATATGACTCATGGTTTAGCCGTGAAACATTAGGATTGGGGGTTTTACTGCACAGCTTGTCTTCGTGCATGTGTTTATGCATGCACTTTAAAGCTGTTCAATTCTGTTGATAAGAATGAGGATTAAGAGACTTTAGTTGTTTAGTTCAGATAGCTTTTGCACATTTACTCTTCCATATACAACACTGACCTCCGCCTCTCTCTCTTAAACACAGATTGTGTCGCTGTGTTTTATTAATCTTTTAGCACCAATGAGTGCTGTGTCTGCTAAACCATTTGTTCATCTGACTAAAATAATATTTTTGGCTCCCATTGTCTATAAAAACTAGCTTCAACTGTCCTCTAATCGCAGAGGTGAAGTGTTGGGAGTGCAAAAAAAGGGATGAGAGGAAGGTAGAGGTGCGCGTAAAGAGGGAGGTGGGAGTTCAAAAGGATGGGAGGGTTATTGTGATGGTCCTCTGGCAGATTGACCACAGCGGAATTGATTCACTTCTCCCGTATAAACAGAGAGCAGCAGGAACAAAAGAGGCTTAAGACTGAAAAGCAAACATTTCGCTTTGAGATTAAGAGACAGTGGCAGACTGAAAAAGACGGAGAGATAAATACAGAAGAAGTGGACTGACAGAGGAAGGTGAGTAAAAACTTTCACTGTAGATTTTTTATGCCTCTGTGGCAATATTTCTGACGGGTTGGACTTATGCTGATGTATTTTTCCCACACATAAGGGTCAGGTTTTTTTTAAATAATGTATGCATTTATACATCAAACTGAATAAATAAGCTTTCTATTGATGTATGGTTTGTTAGGGTAGGACCATATCTGGTCGAGATAACTTTTTGAAAATCTGGAATCTGAGGATACAAAAAAATCTAAATAATGAGAAAATCACTTGTTCAAATGAAGTCCTTATCAATGCATGTAACATGCAAAGTTAGGTTTTTATATGTTTTCAATAGAAAATGTACAAAATATCTTCATGGAGACACTGCAGACAAAAAACCCTGTTTCTTCATGCACCTTTTTTTTTTTTAAGTTTTCTTTGTTTCAGACTAGCGGAAAGAAAACATCCAAAAGACACTGTTAAGTGTTTATTTTATAGCACTTTATATATTTGTGGCAATAGATTTCAATAGATGGAATGACAACTTGAGATTCAAATTTTTTTGTAAATTCTTTAGTCTATAATAAATAAATCAGAACTTGATCCAACTGACTTCACCCAGTGTTTAGATATTTGTATTAGAAATGTATGCAAATAAGCACATATTTAATTAATGTCCCATACAATGTATTTTTGGCCTCTGCTGCAAATATATTTGTGCTACTTAAGACGTTTGTGGTCCAGGGTCACATGTAAGTTTGAATTTCAAGTCCAACATTTTATAGTTGAATTAATTTTTGTCTGGGTATGGCAGCTTCATTACGTCTCAGTCTTTCTCTTTTCTCTCTATTATTACAGTTAATGTCTAAGAGAGTGAATGGCTCGTGGATGGGGTCTGTCTCTGTCCCGTCCTCCATCCCTCATGCCTTCCGCTCACAGCTCTCTTCATCCGCTGACCTCAGCATAGCCATCTTTCTCATAATCACAGGTCAGCTCTTTTGTTGTTTAATAGTGGACGTTAGTGGGGTCCAAAATTAGAAAATGCTTTTGATTAAGAGATGCATTAAAACTTGACATATATCATTTTCTGGGGGGATTCTGGCTTTTGAGTACTCTATTTATTCTGTCAAGACTTGATCTGCAATTAAAACCTGTGCAATCTAAAGACACTTGTCCTCTACAATCAATACACTTCTGTGCTGATTTGCACAATAAATACAACTGCCATTACAGAGGCATTTAAAAAGTGCAGCAAGAGGTGTTTATATGCATGTGTTTGACCAAATCAATATTTTTAGCTGCTTGGGAAAAAAACAAAACAAAAACAATTTATTGGATATAGAGCGTAAATTGCTGTAAAAAACACTAGTTCATTGGTTGACTATATGTGACCTTAACATTAAATTACACATACTGTCATTTTTAATGGGACAATACATGACAATTGACAGTAAGAGTTAATACAGTATATGAATATATTAGAACTCTTACTGTAAAAAAGTACAGGTAATGTCCCGTTAACAATTACAACACATGTCATTCGCAGTAACATTTTTAAAAGTTAAAAAAAATATATTTAGTAAATTACGGTGATATATATATATATATATTTTTTAACAAAACTAAGAGCTATTAGACAATCAGTCAATATGTTTAGTTCACAATATTTTAAACTTATGGCAAAGAATACTCTAAAAAATAACTACAAGTTACCTTACCTTAATATTTAATATGCATTTTACTGTAAAATTCACTGCAAAATTACATGCATTGTCCTATGTTTAGAATATTACAATTTTAGATTTAACAATTGATGTATAGTGATAAAACTATTTTTAGCTGGTGAAGATAGTAGTATAAGTCATTTATTTTTATCTTTTGCTGTCTGTAGGAAATATCAGTTTACATTTCCCAAACATTCATTTTGCCATTCATTGTAATAACACAGAGATCTCACAGAGATCTGATCTCATCATCATCCAGTCTGTCTGGAATGACATGAAGAACAAACTAAATCCAGAAAAACTTTTGCGGCGTCTCCAGGATGCGTCAAGAAACCTACCTGCAAATGCCAAAATATGCTTTAAAGGCAAAGGATGTTGATTCAATTTAATTAATAGAAGTTAACTCATAAAGAAAAACTATTCACAACATTGTTTTTGACAGCGTCCTCATTTTACACAAATGCCTAAAACTTTTAACAGGCTATATTGTGGCTTTGCAGGTTGGTTTCTTGAAGTTTTTCTATATTTAGTCTGTCTATTATCTATAGTTTAACACTTTTTAAGTAAAAAGTGAGTAACACTGTCTATATTTATATTATGTTTATTTGAAAAAATGTATACGAATTTGAATGCAGTTTTTGGTTGTGTTAGATGACGCTGGGCACTATGGTCTATATATTCAGGTGTGGTGTCTGTGGTTGGGAATGGGCTGGTGTTGCTGGTTTACGGACAGAGAAGGAAGAAGCTCAGAGCGCACGAGCTGATGACCATCAATCTGGCCGTTTGTGATTTTGGCTACAGCCTGCTGGGGGCGCCATGTATCATCATCTCAAGGTACCACCCTGCACTCCAGATAGCGAAGATTATGAAGGGTTAAACTAGGTTTGCTCGGCATGCCAGTGTACATAACAAGTTATAAAAGCTCTCTTTCAGCTTATATTAGTCTATCGCATGCATCAGTCGCTCTTGTGATTATCCCTCCATATCTTCTGGAGTTTGTGAGTGTTTGTGAAGACCAGAGGATTGTGTTGGTTAAAAAAAAGAAGATTGAAAGTCTGAGTATAAGCCACTGACGATAATATTACATAAATAGAACATAAACACAGGGTATATGATTGATCAGACTTTAGAGAGGATTTAAAATGTAACAGGCATTTGTTCGAAATACTTTAGATGTGCTGTTGAATCAGTTTTGCTATATTTATTTTTTTTAATTCAGGTGCTTATATTCTTATGGACAGAAATAGATTTTTGGTGGGGGGGAATAAAATAAAATTCCTTTGAAATCTCAAGCCACTGTACTTTTCATGGTATTTAGAATGCATTCTCATGGGGCCAAAAAGGTTTCACTTCATGTAGCTGAAAGTATTTTTTACCCACAAACCACCAAAACGTGCCCTCAGTTGGAGGATGATTTGTGAAGAAGAAGACGACATGCGTTTGTGAAGAGAAACAACATAAATATCTTGGACCTCTAACATCTTGGGTCACAAAGTCTATAAAAATAATTATGCTTGGCTTTTTGGTTTCTGAACTTGTATATTTACAAGAAGAAAATGTCTTATAGAATATAAACCTTAGATCTGCAGAATTTGAGCGTTCTAGTTATTTTTGGATTTGCTGTGCTCAGTATTTTGCTTCCGCTTTGAACTATTTTTTTTCTCTTTTTCTATTTGTATCTCTTAGTATGTCGCATGCATGGATTTTTGGGGAAACAGGATGTGTGTGGTACGGGTTCCAGGGCTTTGTTTTTGGCATTGGGTCTCTCATCACTACCTGCCTTATTTCCCTCGACCGCTGCTTCAAGATCTGTAGCTTTCGATATGGTAATTAAGTTTTATGCACTGTATTTGTGTTGTTTTATTATATATGCTGATGAGTCTCGCAAGTTAGGTCAAATATAGGCCTATACAACCATTCATTTCCACAGGCATTATTGATGAAAGTACAGAATTTGGTTATTCTTTCCCCATAATCTGAGCTCTATTTTACCCTTTAGCTCCATTAACACATATTAAGAAATAATATCATTGCCTTAGTACATATAAGAAATGCTGAATAACTTGTATGATAAGTGGAATCTAAATTTTAATTGAACTAAGCACTTTTTACTAAACTTTTGATGAGCTAAGTCAAAAATAATTTTCAAGGACTTTAATGGAATAAAATGAAATTTGCAGAGTGTTTCACTTTGTCTTCCAGCATATCATTTAGTATGCAATTAGAAATTAATTTCAATTAAATATACAATTTTGAATTAATGTAAATTAAATATTAAATTAAATAAAAAACCTGCCTGCTTTAAAAAATCTTAAAATATCAAAGACATTTTATGTTTCTCTAAATTTTTCAACAGCACATGTTTTTTTCTCAGGCGGAGAGAGAACAAAACGTGTGATGAAAATGAGATCATACAAGCTGGTTTGTGATTGAAGAAATTTATTGCATTGTTTCCATAATTACAGCCTCCCTACTTGAAAGTATATGTCATTGCACAAGTTCAGAGATAATAACAGTCGTTTATGCATGTCCTGTGCACAATATAGATTTCTAATTCTGATGGACTGCATATCTTTCTCTCAGCTAACAGAATCAAGCTGTGACATCCGATATAATAATACCCGGCTAGTACATTTCAGTCCTGTCCAGCAACATTGGAGCCATCAAGTAAGCTTTTAGATGTTTACTAATGTACTTTTTCTTTTGTCTCAGGTCAGTGGATTGAAAGAAAACATGCCTCTATGTCCGTGGCTGTGGTGTGGATCTATACATTATTCTGGGCCACACTACCTGTGCTTGGCTTTGGTAGTTACAGCCCCGAACCCTATGGAACTAGCTGCACCATAAACTGGTAATGAACCATAACCATTAGTAACATTTGTAGTCACTAACCAATTCCCCAAAGATTAGTGTTTTCAGAGTGCATTCTCAAGGGAAAAATATACAGCGTTCACTTTCAAGCAGCTGAATTTTATTTTACCCACAAACCACACAGAACAGAAGTTGATGTGTTAATGCTTTATTTCCTGTGGCTACAGGTGGAAAATGAAGTCTTCACTCAAAGATAGAGTTTATATTTACCTGATCCTGTCACTCTGTTTTGGAGTTCCCACCTTCACTATCATCACTTCATACCTCGCTATAATTATCAAGGTGAGAAACATTAGTATTGATAATAATTCTGAAACACTTGATGCCAAGAAAAAAATCATTTTGACTAATTCTGATGATGATGGTAATGATCATTTGGCATTAGACTGATCAAAGGGGTCATATGATGTTGCTAAAAAGAACATTATTTGTGTACTTGGTGTATTGCAATGTGTTTATCCGGTTTAAGGTTAAAAAAACACATTATTTTCCACATAATGTACATTTTCATTTCTCCTCTAAGCCCCGCCTCCTGAAACGGGTTGATTTGTACAAAGCTCATCGTTCTAAAAAAGCAAGGTGTGTTCTGATTGTCCAGCTATGTGATGGTAATGTCATGCCCCTTACCATAATGTGACGCCGCGTCCCAGTGCTATTACAAAAAAAAACAATAAAAGCCTTAGTAAATGAGGCATTTGCTGCATCCAGTGGGGACATAATTACTGATTATTATAACTTAGTACTGTCGCGTTGCATCATGCCTTGTAAATATAACACCATGTCTGCATTTGTGATCGGAGTAATGACAAACAACATTATTAATAGCATTACTCTACACTGCTCAAAACTTGCATTTAAATAGTAAGTAGCAGGGTCTTATAATAAGAAAATGTAACTTACTTAAAGGTTGTGAGTCAGAAGCGCCAGACTGTCCTTGCAGAGGTAGAATTGCTCCACTTTATAGTCTCTGTGCACAGCCAGCATAGACTGCTCTGCGGGTTCAGTAATCAGTCCTCCGTAAATGCGCTGAACACACTCTAATATTTGGGCTGAACTGTTCTGGAACAATATTATAAATACAACTTAACCACTGATTTCCAATTTTTTAATCTTTTGGAAGCACAAACAAAGTAGTTGTACTTTCACAATGACACACAGCATCTCCTGAACGTGGCGCTGGCAACAACACTACAGCAAGAATAATAGTCATGCCTTCTTTGTGTAAACATTTATGAAAATAAACCCACTCTGTGACGTAGAAAAGTGAGTGCGTGTTTAAACAAGCCATTTTAGGGGGGTGTAAAGAATATATGAAGAATATCTCTTTGGTTTTGAAACTTTAGTCTTTGCAACTATAAGGATCTTATCTATGCACTAACAGCTTGTAACAATCCAAAGAGAAAAGAAAACTTGCAATCATATCATATGACTCATTTAATCCTAATTTTAAGGTGAATTGAAGTGTACAGTGTTGTGTGATTTCAGGTGTATCGGTCTGGTCGCATATTAGCTTCAATCCCTTCCTCCACTGTCACTCACAACAGCAAAGATCTCCGGCTGACAAAGGTACCAGCTCTGATTGATCACCCATGATACCTTTGGAAAGGACACAATGAGTGTTTTAAGGGGTTTGAGCATAGTTTTTGTGGCAAATAGGTGAACACTTTAAATGGTCTTAAACCCTTTTGAAATTCATCAATCTGGTAAACCTGAATTAACTGAAAATACACAAAAAAAAGAATACACTGGAAAATGCTTGCCATGCTGTTACCTCCACACTACTATTGAATACTTTTCAGTTTCATGACACACAAGCAATTTTGTATTTCCTTCTTGTTATCACTCGGGTTTCTGAAATCTTTTGTTGCAGATAGCAGCAGTGGTGTGTTTCTCATTTCTGATAGCCTGGACTCCCTATGCGATTGTTTCGCTCTACTCTGCTCTGACTGCTAAAGAGGAGCACACTGGAGAGGATGGAGGAAGCGCTCTCGCAGGTGGAATGCCAGCAGCAGGGGTCGGCCACGGTAGGGGGTTGTCTGACGTCTTTGGTTTTCCCTTCCTCATTAACTGGACCGCTTCAGAACACTTCGGGGATGCTTTTGGCTCCTGGAGGAATATGACTTCTGATCATTCCCATCATTCAGTAGGGCATCATGGATCAAGTTCGAATGTGGGCTCTGAGCATGGAGGAATGAATGGACATCACTCACATCTTGTGTCCATCCTGAAGCCAGAGGTCTCACTTATTCCGGCTATTTTGGCCAAGTCACACTGCATGATAAACCCCTTCATCTACCAGATCATGAACCGCGACTTCAGGGAGGACGTCTATGATCTCCTGTGTCTGAGAGGAAAAGATGGAGAGAGGAGGAGAACAAGGAGCACAGATGGCAGTGATTCTGATGGTCAGAAGCTGTCTGTCTATCTATCTATCTATCTGTCTACCTGTCTGTCCATCTGTCTGTTTGTGTCTGTCTCTCTTGCTCTCTATCTATCTGTCTGTCTGTCAATACTTATATGTTTTCATAAATTTTATTTCTCTGTCAACGTTTCTTCACATTGCTGTCTCTGTCTGTTCCACACATGCAGGGTATCGTGGAAGCGTCACTCTCTCTTATATTCACAGCTGGAGGAGAAGAAGCACAGCTACCAGTCAGTCGTCTGGGGAGCGTGTGAAGAAGGATTCCTCACGAAAGAGTAGAGGGAGCCGAGGGAGCCGAGGTCAGAGAGGGTCCTGTCAGGACAGCACAGCAGTCGGGTGGGCAACCTTGGATACTACAACCTTAGATACGCAGACCAACTTAGAAAGAGAGAGAGGGAAGGAGGTGGAAAGAGAGACAAATAAAGAATCAGTTCTGTTGACGGGTGAGGAGTGATGCTTGTTGTCTAAATAGACAGCAGCAGCATAGTTCATAATGCAGTTAGTTAGCTCAAAATATCTGTTGGTTTAGTGTTTGTTCTTCTCTGTTAGTGTCATCCAGTGTGTGATTTTGCACCCATCCAGTCTCACACTGCTGCTTTGACACATGAGGTTCTGGTTAGGATTTCCTTATAGATTTTTCCTTTGTCTGTTAATAACTGAATCCTGTATATTTATTTATTAATATATATTGTGTATCTAAATATGTAATGAGTTTACATATTGTATTTGTATTTATGTTTTTGCATATGTAGAGAGCACCAAAATGACTATTTCTGAATAAATGTGAAATGTAAATAAAGTTTACAATAATGAAACGACTTTGATGTTTACTTTGCCATTTCCAAATAAATAAATACAAAATTATAAATCAGAAATCCTGTAAGTCCCAGTGAAGTACAAGGGCTATTTGTTGCAGATCTGTGACGTCACCGTTGCTTTGTTATCATGATGCATGAGGTAATATCTTTTTTACCGTAATTACCATTCTTGAAAAAAACACACAAGGGGAAAAGCACACGGAGAGCTGTTATTCGCCTTCGAACAGTGATATATTGTAAATAAAGATAATTCTGCGCCAAGTCATTTACCAAATATTATGTTGCGTCCCTGGAATATTCAAATAAACAGACACAAGCTGAGAGCTACTGCTGATATTACGGTAGTGTCCGCACTGAAGCGCTGCAGAGAGACTCGAGAGCGCAAGTGTATTCAGGTTCACAGCCAGGGACGCCACAAGACATTCGTTTGGACCTATGTTAAATGCATTTCGCTGACGTTAGTTGTTACAATATCCTTTGCTCGTTTGAATAAGGGTTTTGCATGCTTTTATAGTTGGTCCATATTTTGCGCTTCTATCGGTTGCTGCAGTCTCCATCAGCCTCTTACTCAGCATTCACGCGCGAGCTGTAACGTTAATACTCTTAACTCGTTACATAAGGCTTTAACGAGTTAAATGTGGACATCGCCGTGTCTTTTGGTCGCCAAAAACCACTGACCTTTGAAATCAAGCCGTTAATTATTTTGAAAGTCAGGGATAGCTGGTGTTCATGCCCGATCTGCAGCGCTTCAGTTTTCCGCACCGTAGCATGAATTCTCCTCTCCATCAGCATCAGCAGCACCAACAGCACCAACAGCATCAGAATCCAGAAGGACCCGGTCATCCCGATTCTCCCTCCGGTTTGCTCCCCGAGGCTGCTGTCTTTGGAGCTTCTGACCCATCCTCGTTTTTCCTCGGAGAACAAGCCGGCCCTCAAACCTCACTTGACCTTACAGCATCCTCTTATCTGCACTTCAGTCCATCGCTCCACTGGTCCCAGCCTCCTCCACCTACAGCCATGGCATTAAGGAACGACCTGGGATCCAATATAAGCGTCCTGAAGACCCTCAATCTGCGCTTCCGATGCTTTCTAGCTAAAGTGCATGAACTGGAGAGACGCAATAAAATATTGGAGTTACAGCTTCAGCAGGCCTTAGACAGCAATAACACGGGTGGATGCGTGGAGGACGGAAACACCAAAGAAATCGGTGTGCAGACTGGGTTTATTGGGCCTATCGCTGTCCGGCCTGGGTCTTTGTCCTTTCAAAACACCAATAACTCTGCTAAACGACCCACGACGTTGTTCACGCCTTCTCTTACGACTGTCCTCAAGCTTGAGCCCAATAAAGCTGAAGATGTGACCACAGCTGACCCAAACACTCGTAGGAACCCAACTATCTCGGTTAGTCTCTCAACGCCCACCAGCGAACCTGCCTCGGCCAACACCAACAACTCCAATAATGCTCTGCATGTGAGCAGCGTTGGCACCGGAATGTCTCCCAACCCTCCTCCTCGCTTCCTGCCGGGCACTATCTGGTCCTACAATCACACCCGTAAACTGGGAAGCGGCTCAGAGACTCGGGTCACCAGTCCTGGAGTGTCATGGGTCCACCCGGATGGTGTGGGTGTCCAGATAGACACCATCACCCCAGAGATCAGAGCACTGTACAACGTCCTGGCCAAAATCAAAAGAGAGCGGGATGAGTACAAGCGAAGGTGAATATGGAGAATATAGATGTATTTTAAGGCTATATGTTTGTTAATGAGAAAGAGGTTTCTGTTTTGGGCCTTTATGACGGGTCTCTGCTGCAAAGGCAAAGCATCCTGCTTTTCAGAAGTGTTTAGAGAATCATGACGTATTTGAGACATGATTGCTATTGCTTTGAATGACCTCCTGAGATTTAGATCTAAATTCTTGTTAATATATGATATAATTAGGGCTGTTCGAAGTCAATGTTTGAATTGATACCGATAAGCTGATAATAGTTTGATGTTGTGGCTAAAAAATGATAATTGGACAATTTAATTAGGTATAAATAAAGAAAATATTGTTTAAAGGCTACAAGTGAATTTAGGCATTACAACATTATCATGTATAATATAAAGAATTTGATCATTTTCAGATTTGCTAAAGATATACTGTTATTAAATTAATTGTGTCTTTGAAGATAACATTAAGATGATGGCAAAAGTAATGTACACCACTGTTCAAAAGTCAGATATATATATATATATATATATATATATATTCAAATTATAAATATCTATTCAAAATTGTAACAACATTTCACAATGTTAAGGTTTTTACAGCATTTTTATCAAATAAATGCCAAATAAATTAACAGTTATTCAAAACTGTAACAACATTTCACAATATTAATGTTTTTACTGTATTTTTGATTAAATAAATGCAGCCTTGGTGAGCATAAGAGACTTCAAAAACAATACAAATATTTTCCAAACCTATTATTCTATACCAATTATTCCAAACCTTTTTAACAGTAGTGATGCAAAAATAAGAGGTTAGTAGGTAATAGTTGAACAACTAAACATTGAAAATATGACATGAAATTTTAATTCAAACCTTTAAATGAAAATAATGTTTTAGAATTGTGTGTGTGCGCGGGGGGATAATAATGTAATGAACAAGAACGATATTTAATAATAATAATGACAATAGTAATACATTGATAATTTAATAATATTTATGTCTAGGTTACAAATATGTGCTTTTGCCACAGTGATCATGTGAGCTCTTAAAATAAATAAATAAATAAATAAAATATCAGATGTTCTTGCTTCCATTGAAACAGAAGCTGCTCTTTGAATCATATTTAAATCGTGCTGAAAAAACACACACAAATGTATGGAGTTCATGCAGCTTGAATGCTGCTGTCATTAAATACCATATACTCTGTTAAAATTCACTGAATTAGGAAAAGGTTTGTTTCTTGATAATTTAATTTGTAGTAAAAAATATGTATTAAATTAGAAAAATTCAAAGCATTTTCACTATAGAGGACTTTCTGAATCTGAGGAGTTGAAGACACCTACACACTGGGTTATTTCTGCCCTTCTGCTGCTGAGGGCTTGCTCTGCCCTCTGATAACCTGTGCATCAGTCATGAACATTCAGACTGCGGTCACTGCCTCACATGAAGTGCTTACTGTTTAAACCTAAAAAAGGCTCGACCCCGCAACTGTTCGACAACAACACGGTGCTCATGAGAGTGGAATCTGTTAAAAAAGAGAGTGAGTTGTGACTTGCAGCTTTTGTGGGATAATATAGAGCATGAATCATTTTCCTCATCTGCAGAGACATGAAGTAGGGCCTATATATTTCTAACGGCTACTTTAGTTGTTTGAATCAAACTGAGGTTACTGAAAGGAGTATTGCCAAATCTACTGGATAAATGTGCTCTTAGCAAAACTGTGCAGGTGATATGAGGAGGCTAGTTTTACCAAGCTAGAGCTGAACATGAGGAGATCATAGATCATATATACAGTATGTAGAAGATAAGAATCAGCTTGAGGGGAAATAATGGCCGTGTTTCTCATAAATGGTGGTATTCAGTCAATCCCAGAGCTGTTTGTGTCCAGACCTGCAGCAGCCGGAGCGCTTCACATTCCACCCGCTGTCAGTCATGTATAGCAGCTTTATTTTGGGCTGAACGGACCGTCAGTTCACAAACTCATTACTGTCTGTTGACTCATCAGGACAGGTAAAAAACACTGTTGAAAAGCAGAAAAGTCATTTGGGTTCTGTGACTTATACCTTCTGCTTCATAACAGATGTTATCTTTCATCTCTCCGTCTGACTTATTCACTGTTTGCTCTGGTTTCAGCTCTTCTCAGACTTTCTTTTCTATATTTATTTTCTGTTTTGGCTTTCTTATTTAGTAAGCGTTCTTTCGCTGTCTCATGCTCGAAAGGGTTTTTCTGACTCTGATATAGCTATAAAAAAGGTCTAATTTTTGCAGAGCAGATTCAGAAAATTTAGTAAACTACTATAAATATTATGTTAAAAATAATATTTTTTTTCAATACATTTACACATATATTTTTTCAATGCTTTTAAAAAATAGTCTTTTAAGATCATAAGGATGCATTAAAAATACCGTAAATATTTGTATTGTAATACTGTGGAATAATATTAGAATTCAATTGTCTATTTTAATATATTTAAAATGCAATTTATTTATGTGATGGCAAAGTTGAATTTTTTAAAACATCTTAAACATGTTAATTTGAAAAGTGTGGCGATTAGCATTAACCCCCCTTTTTGCTGCTATAACAGCTTCCTCTCTTCAGAGACTTACATTAGAGATTTACATTAGATGAAACCGGGATGCAGGGATTTTCTTCTATTCACACATTCACTATTCTTTGAAAAAATCATACTGACCCTAAACTTTTGAATGTTAGTGATCACCAGAAATGATGTGCTCTTTAAGAAACGTAATGATCACATAAATGGCACATTAAGATTTGTATCATTTGTCTGATTTAGGCTGCTTCATTACAGCCACGGCATCCAGCAGCAGTGATCTATGTTATATCTGCATTGCAGTACATACACAAGGACTCAGAAGCTGCAGAGAAGCAACCTCTCTCTCTCTCTCTCTCTCTCTCTCTCCCTCTCTCTCTCTCTCTTTCTCTGTCTGTCTCTCCTCTCCTCGCTCCTGTTATCTGTCACTCCTCTCTGTAATTGTATGTTTGCACCTTGAACTGGCAGTAATGCACGGCGTGAAACTAACCTTGTGGTCCAGTGAGGATGTTTAACAAATGTAGAGGCTGCTGCAATGCTCCGAATGTTAAGTAGCTTTACATAAGAACAGGGCTTGTTTGGTTCCACCTCATTGCACTATACTACTGCACTAGACAATATTACTGTTGAACAGCCGCACAGTAAATTACTGTAAGGCTGACTGGGCTGATGGATCAGTTAAAAGGACTGAATGGATGCAGTCATTGCACTTAAGTTGAGCTATAGCATACTCAGAGAAATAAAAACATTTACACATGAAGATCACTGTTTTCTTCTGTAATAGATCCAATACTTGTTTTGCAGTTACTTCATCCTACTTCACAAGACCTGAATAACATTCAATTGTATTGATATTGACTTTATGTAGCATTAAACAATTAGGCTAGTTTGCAAAAAAGTTCAACTTTTGCCCACAATTTGCCTTGTCAAGTTATAGTTTGTGTAAAAAACATACAGACTCCTTGAGTGATCTTTTAGATTAGAGGATCTGATTTGACTTCTTTTCAATGCACCATACACCAAACATCTTTTTCAGTAAATAATAACAGCTAATCAGTGATTTCACAAGGCTTTAAATATATATTGCGTGAGTCTTATTGACCGCTTTTTTAACAAGTTGTTAGCTAGTTAAATAAACTTTTTTTGTTGTTGTTGTTGGGACAAACTGTTGATTCTGATGTTCTGGTTTTCTTCTCTCAGATGGGAAGAGGAATACACCATGAGAATGGACATGGAACAGAGAATGAATGATCTTCAGGAGGTGAGGAACACTTCTTCATGTGCTCTTATAACAAGTGCAGTCTACCACACTTGACTTTTAATTTCTGCTTTAATTTTCTAGAATAATGTTAAAGACAGTCTTTAACTATTTGCACATTCGAAAATTGGAGTTGGGAAGATTTTTTTCTTTTTGAAGTTTTATGCTCACCAAGAATGCATATATTTGATCAAAATACATTAAAACTAGTGCTGTCAAATGATTAATTATGTGTGTATACTGTGTATATTTATTATGTGTATATAAATGCAAGCAGATGCATGTATACGTGTAAGAAAAAATTTATGTTTATATATTAAACATATTTATATATATATATAAAATACAAGAATATGAATATATAACGATATATACTGTATGTTTGTATTTATATATACATAATAAATATATAGAGTACACATACATATATTATGTAAGCAAAAAAATTACTTGCCGATATGATTAATCGTGATTAATTGTTTAAAAACACTAATTAAATCTGTATTACTGTACTTATTCTTTTGATGGGAAATCTGAATTTTCAGCAGGCAATAATTTTGAGGAACAATTTGATGACTTTGTCCAAGAAAATGTCTATATGTTTTGTATAATTGTTTATTAACAATAATTATGGCTATGAATTTGTGTAGGACCTACAGGAGAGTGAGGTGTGTCAGGATGAGCTGGCCCTCAAAGTGCAACAGCTGAAAGCTGAACTTGTGCTCTTTAAAGGACTCATGAGTAATGTGAGTATGAGAAGCAGAACACACTCTCAATACACTCAAACACAGCCAGAGCTACAGCATACAGGACAGGAAATTATCATCCGACATTCAAATCATATTAGTTACTCTGCCTCACGTCATCCTGTACTTCATGTCATGCTCCCTTGTAAAAAAAAGAAGTATCTTTAATTGTATTGAATGTGCACGTGTAGTGTTCTTCAGTTCTTAAAAGTATGTTTATCTAATATAAATAACTAAATAACAAGCTTTTTTAAATCAAATGTAAATTAATGTCCCAGTCACATTGTCTTGGTTAAATAAACGTTACTTACACTATCAGAAAAAGTAAAAAATTAATTCAAAATAATTCTGTTCTATATTTTTACACAATCAATATTATTTTTATTAAAGCCAAGTATGAATCTCATCAAGTTGGCGTTTTTAAGCATTTTACATTTACAATATTTACAGAAACAGTATTTAAACAGTATATTTTATTTGTGAACTTATATTCAGCTATTCTTTTAAATGATTAACTTTTAACTAATTTTGAAACTTTCAGTCATCAAAGTTTGGTAAATATTGGTCACAGATGCTGAGATTTACTACTAAACTGATTACTCACTAAAAGCTCCCACAGATCAGGTTTTCAGTTCAAGTCTTATTTTGACATAACAAAGTGGTTATATCCAAGTGTATGACTTTTTTTACCTACTCTTTAAAATTAATTTTCCTATTAATGCCATTATATTGTTAATTCAGAGTGATTCACCCCTGATATACATGCATTTAATACATTTAGTGCTACACATTAATGACAACATAAATAATTTTTATAAATAAAAATAAAAAACAAGATATAATATTAATAACAATAAATACAATTACATATAAAGAAGTCCTACTTAGGTGGGTCAAAAAACACTCAAAAAGATAATTGCATTTAATATAAATGTAATCTATATAAAATTTCCATGCTTTCTGAAACATAAGATTCAGTTCATACTTAAAGGAGTAGTTCTGTCATCATTTACTCTCCCTCGAGTAGTTCCAAACCTGTATGAATTTAGTTGCACCTCCTAACACAAGGAAGATATTTAAAAAATATATATATATTTTTTTGGTCACCATTGACTTCCATAGTAGGAAAAAAAATTACTATGGAAGTCAGTGGTGACCCAATACAGCCTGGCTACACACTTTTTTCAAAATATCTTCCTTTGTGTTTGACACAACAAAGAAATTCATACAGGTTTGGAACTACTTGAGGGTGAGTAAATGATGACAGAATTTTCATTTTTGGGTGAACTATTCCTTTAAGAAGCATTTGTATATTATTTCTGTAATAAGTACTCTTTTTTTAAAATGCATGCAAAAGTGCACGTTTTTTTCACAGGGGCTTTTTTCACAAGTGCAGCTCTAACCATGAAGTAGCACAGGAATTCATGATGGTCGGAGCTGTTTTTCACAGCAGCCAATTGATTTCATTGCATTGCTCATGTAGAGTTTATAACAACAAATCACACACACTCAGGGGTTTGTTTCAGACTAACTCATGAACAATATGTGCTTTCATAGCAGCTACACTCATAGCTCATTTTTCTTGAGCAGACACAGTCATCACATTTTCTGGAGAAATGAATGTGCTTTGTGCCTTTGTTCACATAAATGCTCACACACAACAAACACGTGCCAAGTACATGTAGAATTTCCCACCTCTAGACTTTCCGCAGTTAGCACTTTATTTAAATGCGTTTCATGGAATTTATTATCTGAAAATGAGACATTACTCTCCTTTGTATCAAATACTGTTCCCAGAAATGATTGATCACAGAGTTCAAAGAGTTAAAAATAGCTTGTTTTGTGAATGAGTTTAATACACACATGCTGTTCGCCGCAAATCCAAGGAACGGTACAGACATCACAGTTTTGTGCCACAATAGACGTGCCCCTGCGGTTTCAGTTTCATATCGTCTCAATCTCCAGTGCCTTGAATGCTAAACAGAATACTCAGAAATTAGTTATTAGTTATCTAATTATTAATGGCACACATAAACCCACACAAATGTGCTCACGTACAGAACCTGTCGGAGCTGGACAGTAAGATCCAGGAGAAGGCCATGAAAGTGGACATGGACATCTGCAGGCGCATCGACATCACCGCTCGCCTGTGTGATGTCGCCCAACAAAGAAACTGTGAAGATCCAATCAAGATCTTTAAGGTATTCAGAAACTCACACTTCGGCAGCTCCTCCTTTTCTGTGTATTTCGATGATTAATATCTACATATCTTTATCTGAACACTGACGTTTTTGGTGTTTTCTAATAATAATAAAAAAAGTAAATTCTTACAAGAAGATAAAATTACTGTGCAAAATTTCATTTTTGAAAGATGCGAGTCTTCATAATGCAAAAGTATACAACATTACAAAGTCCCCAACTTTTTGTACATTTTCTCTTTTTTTCTGATTAACATTTTTAATAATAATTTAATAAGATACACCTTTAATATTGGTTCCAATTCTCCATGTAAATCGAATTGGCTTAAATATTATATATAATGGTATATAATTATAATTACATTATTTCTAACAAAATAAAATTATTCATAGATGTTTGAACTTTTTTTTACAGCCTACTTGCTGTTTCAATGTGGACTGATTATTAATTTATTTTTTTTCTCTTCAAATTTTTAGAACCTTTAACATTTTACTTTATTTTCAAAACCCCAATTTTTCCGAAAAACAAAATTACATTGTTATAATATTTATTAATATTCATATTAATTAATTTGGCATAGTAAAAAGACAAGGATAACCATCATATATTACCTTTTGTAATACTGATCTCATAATATACATTTAAAAAAAAAAAATATATATATATATATATATACTGCTTTTTTATTTCATTTTTATTTATATTTTAAAATCTTTATTTCATGTATTCTAAACTGTACAACAATGCATTATATTCTGCTTCTGAACTACAGAGCAGCTCATAAAATATTTCTTTTATTAAGTAATTTGTTTTCTAATTTTTATTCAGTCAATTGTTTTCTCCTTATTTTCATCTCTGTATACTATATAAAGTGTAATATATTAGTATGTTTATTATCACCCAACTCTAATCTGCTAAACATCTAAGACATAAATATATTAAGATATTGTAAACGTCATTATGGTGTTCCATGAATCTGCCTGAAACAATGCATGCTGTGTAAAGTGCAGTAAAAATATATTGATGTGACTTTTGTTCAGCACAAATCTAAGAAAATGTAAGGAGGTTTAGAGCAGTATAATGCCCGATGCTTCTCAAGTAAATGTATAGTTTACAGTTTCAATCTTATTACTGGAAAACAAACCAAATTGATCTTCTGCAGTTAATATCATCTATGGTGTAATCTTGCAGCCCCGTCTCCGTGTCGCTGACTCAGCTGCTGTGAGTTTCTGCTGACGCCTGCTATAATCTCTGAGGCACAGAGAACTGATGTCTGTTGCATTATGGGTAGAAGAGGGGAGCGGTCCGACCTATAAATCATTTGCATGTTTGTTTCAGAACTACGTTGGGTCAGAAATGTTAAAGCTATAACCCTCTCTCTTTGTCTTGCCATTATCGTCTCAGGTTCCCAGCCCTCAGAACGCCATCACCTCTCGTGCCCGAAAACAAGCCTCACAACCTGCCAATGGCAGCGAGACAGATGAGCCGGTCAGCACGTCTGAGAGTGATGGAGGTGGTGAAGTGTGCACCCCTTCAACGCTGCAGATCAATGAAGAGATGCAGAGAATGTTGACCCAACTGTGAGTCACTGAAAATGCTTTGCCGTGTTTGCTCAGAGTTCTGGGGCCAGCTGCATAAACTTAGCCTTCATGTTAGGACAGTGCCTTAAGAGCTAGTCTGACCAACTAGCAGTTCGCCATGAGTAATCTGTTTTATTTTTTGGATTCAACTTAGATTAATATACATTTTTATGTAACTGAATTTGAAAAAACTGTGACCAGTCTTAAAGAAAAATTTAGCTGATGTACTTTTAAGACTAGTCTTAACCTTTTATGCAACCAGCCCCTGTTTATAACTAATGAAATGACTTAACCGTGCATTTGCCAGGCGGGAATGTGAGTTTGAGGATGACTGTGACTCCCTGGCTTGGGAAGAGACCGAGGAAACGCTCCTTCTGTGGGAGGATTTCCCAGGATGCACCTTAACAGCAGACACTAATCAAGGGGAGGTTAGTGCACCGCATTCTGGTTTCCTTTTGGTTTCCTTCTGGTTTATATGTGGTTAATATTTGTGGTTGAAATACCATTCTTGTTATTTCTTACTACTTCCTGTTTGTAAATCTTTATGTACATTCAAGTGTTTGTATCATAGAATTGATTTTTCAAACTTTTTGACACATTTTTCTATGCATAATAAATATATACAGTGAACACATATTATGTGAACAAAAACTTTTATTTTGTATTTGATTAATCGCAATTAATCATTTGACAGCACTACTTTATGTTACTTGTTAAGCATAAAGATAAAGTTTTGTTGTATTTATATAAAAACAAGTTATGTAGTGTGTAGTGTCTCTGTTTTAAAAGTAACTTTTTGCTTTCCTTTTCCCATCTCTCTCCCAGCATTATATATTCTGCCTTATATCATAATTCATATCTTTCCCATATTTTTTTACCCCCTATTGTAACTCTTGACACTCTTATAATTTCCACAACACCATTTCATTCTTTCCTGAAACACTCACTCACTCTCTCCCTCGGTCTCTCTTTCTCGAACTGCTGGGTATTGCTTCATCTCTCAGGGTTGGCAGGTCTTACAGAAGCCAGGCAGTGGCAGCTTCATAAAATTAGAAACTCAGAAACTGATTCACATGTTTTCTCAGAGAATCCAAAGAGGAACAGGATTCTGGTCATCCAGTCACGGAGTTCACTCATAGGACACATGCAAACACACACACAGAGCTCATATTTAGGTCAGGGTACTAAGTTCAGTTTGCTGGGGGGCAGTTCGATACTAAACATTACTGACATTAGTTAATGCGATGTTGGCTGGAAGTGTGTTGCGCTTCATGGAAAGCTCAAAGGATTCAAAGTGTTTAGAGTTTTTCCATCAGCAGGGTCATTAATCTAGTATTTTATTTTCCCTCTGGTAAAATCTGATCTGCTGGTGAGTGCTTATGCTTCAGCATGAGATAATGTGTCTGTGGCCTTTCTCTCTCTTTCTATCCGTCTGAGCAGGAGGAGTGCTTAGAAAAGGTGATTAAGGACACCGAATGTCTTTTTAAGTCCAGGGAGAAGGAGTATCAGGAGACTATAGACCAGATAGAGGTGAGAAGTTTACATTAACCAGCATGTTACTTTACCTTCATGCTTTAGTGATTCTGATTTACTGATTACAGTTTTATATTAAGCAAGATCATGTACAGTGAGCAGATCATTATCACAAAATAAACACATTTAAAACACATTGTCAGGGATATCACAGTGCTTTATCTCCTTCATACAGTCATAAATTATATATTTATATCTACATGTTGTTCTTGCATGCTATGTGCAAAGTGAATGAATGTGCATAGAAAAAAATGTATATCAACCCAGTCTTATGCTGTATGTTTCTTTACAGTTGGAACTGGCCACAGCAAAGTCGGACATGAACCGTCATCTTCATGAGTACATGGAGATGTGCAGTATGAAGAGAGGACTGGATGTGCAGATGGAAACCTGCAGGAGACTCATCACTCAGAGCGGAAACAAGTATGCAAACATCCGCAAACATATATTGGCTTTGACACTTAAATCTTTTAGCGTGGTTGTTCTTAATCACGAGTTATCTTGCTCATACCGTATCCTGGTTTTGATATTTGACTCTGTACCTTTGTAAACCATGGATTACATTTTTATTTGCATATTTATGAAGTCAGCAACAGTGATTGGATAAATACAGCATGCAAGGAGAATAGCCTGTTTTATCTGTGCCTCGTTCCTGTCTTAAAAGGATAATTCACCTAGACATTAAAATTCTGTCACTATTTACTTGCCCTGATGTTGTTTCCAACTCATATGATTTTCTTTTTAAAACTTAAATGAAGATATTGCAAGAAGTCAATAATCACCAAAACTGTGTGCTTAACTTAGCAACATTCTACAAAATATCTTGTTCCACAGAAGAAATAAATAAACACAGACAGATATTTTTGGGTGACTGTCCCTTTAAGTAATAATTATCACAACTATAACGATAATGCTACAGAGGAACAATATAATTATTTTTCATTAAATTTTTCTTTCTATCATATATATTCACTTATAATTACACAACATAGCTTATGCTCTACTAGGGAGCCCTTTTACATTACTAAAAGGTTACAATTAACAGCAGAGCCCAAACTTAAATGTAATCACAATTTATTATTAAATATAATAAACACAAAAAAATATATTCAAATATGTAAATTGCATAATACATTTTATACAATTATAAAATATCTGTTTGTTGTTGAAATATGTTCATTTACACAGTGTGAAGTAAAATAATGAGTATACAGAAATGCTCTTCACTAGACTTGATTTCTCTAGTGAACTAACGAGCTGTAGACACTGACTGACTAATTACCTGAGGTAGATTAAACCATTGCACCCATAATGCTAATATAGTTATCATTGTAGTTGTTTTATAGTTAATTGTCTTTTGTGTTAACAGGCCTTAAGATTGACTTTCTATTGCTAAATAACTAATTGTTTGATTCTAGCATGGTATTGTTTCACACTTTATACATCTAGCACCCTGTTTGCTCTGCAGAAACTGAGCCGAGTTTCATAACCCTGGGATTTTTTATTTTTTTTTTAAGTGCAAAATGTTGCTTTACCCACAGTTAAAATGGCCTTACATTTAAAAAAACCCAAAAAACAATAACTGTATTTCCCACAACAGAGGAAAAGTATATTTTGTTGATTTTGTTCTCTTTGTCTCTTTTCCCACCGTAAAGTAAATCGACTTCTTCTATACCTGGAGGTGGTACAGATGCAAACGGAGAAACAGAGAGGGATAAAACCGAAAAAGGAGGGAGATAATGATGCCATCAGATTTGAAGAAGAAGAAAAAGCGCCCCCTCATCTCTTCACGGCACCCTTCATCAGCCCTTCTCATGTTTTTGCAGTCTATCCAGTCACTGCCTCTAGTGGTGGTAAAAGGAATTACATTTAATGTGACATTTTTCCCCTGTGGTTGTGCAGAGCAGCTTTACTGTTTTGACACCTACATAGTCTTAAAAGATGAGAGTCCTGACAACATTGTTTGCTTTTATCTGCTTTCATTGAGCCCAGCCAGCGGCGGGTATCGATCATGTTTTCCGATCCGGTGTCTAAATGTCTGAGTCATCATATTTTCAGCACTGAATACAATCACTTTTGTTTTCGTATGTCTGATAGAGAATCACTAAGAGTGTTTTCGCAAAGTTTCCATTTCCTAGAGACTCCGAGGGGACATTTGCTCTCTTATCGTCGTCGTATGTATCGTTACATGCAGCTGTAAGCCCGGGTCAGTAGGTGTGTTGTGCTTCCTGTCTGAGCTGTTGTAAATACTGGGCTGTTAATGCTAATGAAGGGTGGAGGTAACTGTAGCATGCACGTCCCCTATCTTTGTGCTCAGATTCACACGAAATATATGACATTTCACGCTAACGGTATTGTGCTGATGCCAGCCTGCTTCGGAGTCTCGGTTGTATGCGCTCTCAGAATAATGAACACTGACTTCCTCTCTTTTGCGGGTGGAAAACATGAGTGATAGGTGAGGTCAGATGAGTGAGATTTGAGGATGTTATGGCTCGGAGTAATGTCAGCGTTACACTTCTGTTATTTCCTTTTTACTTTTCTCCTCATAGTTCATCTTTGAGATCAGCGATATTGATTCTTTTTCTCATTTTAGAAAACTGAACGTCATGAGAGTGCTGTATATGTAACGCTGCTGTAGATGTAAGACCTGCTTCAGTCCATAGAATATCTAGAATTTCAAAGGTCTTTCTATTTTGGATAATAAAACCCTTCCCTTTGCCATTTTTCTGTTTCGAGATTGATGCAAAGATTTATTTGTTCGTCTGACCGGTTGTTTTCATTGGCATCGGTCTTGTAGTCCAGTCCTTTAGAGCAGATTATTTTCATGATAGTGGTCTCCTTGATCCTTGAGAGTTTTTTAAGAGTATCCTATCTTGTTATAATTGATAGGTCTACCAGTGGACCTTTAGAAAGTGAGATCCTGATAGGTTAAACTCACCAGTGAATGATCTTACGAAAGACTCTATGAAATGTTTGACGAACTTAGGATCTCACAAACAGCTGGATCTTATAGAAGTCCTTTTCTGCCTCAAGAGTTTAAAAAAGATCATTGTGACTTTGTTTCTTGTAATTGCGAGTTAATATACAGGTACGATTTTATTTCACGTAATTGCAAGGTTATATCTTTCAATTGCAAGTTTGTTTCTCGGAATTACAACTTGATTACAACTTCACATTACTGCAACCCTATATATTACATTTGCAGCTTTATGACTCACAATTGCAACTTTCTTCTTTTCATAATTGCGTTTTTATATCAAAACTGTGACTTCTTATCTTATTAGGACATATTTCTTTTAAAGGGGTCATCCGGAGCCACATGCACTTTTACAAGCTGTTTGAACTGAAATGTGTGTTGGGAGGGTGTGTACACAACCACCCTACAATGATAAAGATCCACCCAGTAGTTTTCTTCTAATTTAATAAAATAAGTTGCCCCTTCTGAAATCAAGCCATTCAAAAATGCCTGTCGGTGTGGCATCACACTGACAGAGGCCGCTCCCACAATTGTTGATTGACAGCAGCGTGTCATACAGACTGAACTGGTGTCTTACCTCAGTCCCGCCTTGAGTGAGCCGTCATCAGTCCCAGATGCAGAGATAAGCAAGACTCCTAAGCGATTGAGGCGTTTTGTTGTGGAATGTATTAATGAACATAGCAGTAGTCATTTACCCCCGACATCTGAGTGACTGAAGACGCAGAGG
>JAUMHE010000068.1:8152877-8190415 GCA_032359235.1 Enteromius mattozi | reverse complement strand
CGGAAAAGAGGGGCGGGGTCAGCGGAGCTCGTGAAGATTTAAAGGGGAAGTACACAGAACAGAGTGATTTCAAAAGACAGGGTAAAATGGGCGTTTTTTTACTCTATCTTTGAGAAATTTTAAAACAAACTAGATTACAAACTTCCCATTAAGACCCTAAAGAATCATATTAGCTTGTGGAAAATTGGCTTTGTATGACCCCTTTAACTTTGACAAATCTCACAGTGATTTTGTTTCTTGTAATTGCGATTTTCTGTCTTACAATTACAACTTCATTTCTAATGATTTTCTATTGCCTTTATATCTTATAATTTGACAGTTTCTTGTGATTTGACTTAATATCTCAAAGTTGTGGCTTTGTTTTTCATAATTGCGATTTCTTGTATGATAATTGCAACTTGATTGAAATTGCAGTTGTGACTTTATATTACTTTATAACAATTTTTCTTATAATTTTGCCTTTATATCTCACAGTTGCGACTTTATTTCAAGTAATCGCGGCTTTATATTTAATGACATTATTTCTCGTAATCGTGACTTGAAATCTTACATCTGCCACATTGTTTCTCATGATTGTGAAATTCTTTATTTTTTTATTCTGAGGTGGAAGGGGAGAATATTTGGGCACTGATTTTCATATGCATCCTGCAAATTAAGATTTGTTGAACTATTGAATGTGAGATCTTGATGGGTTTGATTTATTGGATGAGATCTGTGAAATAATTTCACAGGAGAATGATCTTTCAGTCATTTTCTTAAGTAATGTATCATTCAAATTATTGTAATCTGATTCTCGTCTAAAGTTCTCAAGAACCTCACATGATTTGTAATAATCAGCTCTTTTTTTGGTAGAGCACTCTCTAGTTCTAATCAAACGCCCACAGGGACTAATACAGTAGTTCCAGAAGAAACTGACAAAACGACTTCTGGTTGGCTTTGTTGGTCATTCATATCTGTAGTCAAATAGGCAGTCTGGGTGTAAACCACAGCTTGAATTCAGTAATAGAGACTAAAGCTCTTTGAAAGAGACGTTTCGAGTGCCAAATGTGAAATAAAACAGTCAGGAAAGATACTTCACACAATGAAAATGAAAACCTCATGCTTTTGAAAACATGGTGCTGTACACCCAGCATGTAAATTTCCGCTGTACAAAAACAAAGAGTGAAAGCTTTAATAAACATAGTACAGTACATATCACTTTCTATGATGAGCCAGAACAGAATTTAATCTTTTAAACAGTATGTTACGTACCATCCTCAGGTTGTTTTTCTTTTTGTCTTGTTCTATTCTTTTGCATACTGACTGCTGAACAATGCTGTGTGTCTGCCTTAGGTTTTTCCCTCTGACCACTGTGAAGTTCTGCAGGGGTTTTGCAGATTTTGTTTCGACAGTCAAGTCAGTTATTTAATTTAAAAACAACGTTTATGGGTACCAATTAAACAGTGTGTGAAAATGTTCGATTGGGAAAAAACAGCCCAAAAAAATAATAGGATGAGCTTGATGATTCATTAAAATGTTACAATTAGATTTTGAGGAAAAGGTTTTGTTTATCTGTGAACTAAATATTGCATTTCTGCTGCCACTGTAAACAGCTGAGCCATTGTTCATTCACAGATTTTTGTATTATTTGAATAATTTTTTTTCTTTAATTATTCACAGCAATGAGCTGAACTACGTGTGTAAGATATGTATGCATGTGTATATGTACGGAGTGAGCACTCCAGGTTTCTGCAACGAGTAACTACAGCAATTTACTTGTTGTTTGTTTCTATACGGCCTTAAAAATGAAGACTTTACAAGAATTCTGCAAACAATTCAATAACCACAAATCTGCTCTTGTATTAAACGACAATAGTAGACAGTCAATAAAATGACTGAATTTTACTTAAAAGGGATATTTCAAATTTGCAGCGGCTACAAACAATGAGTAAATTCCACACAGTATCTTCACCAAAATAACAGAATTCGAAAAAAAAGTGCTTAGAAAGAATGCTTATTAGCAATAACTGTATGACTGCAATGATGCTGTAACCTAGAAGAGACAAAGAAAGAGTTGCGTCTGCTCAAACGCTGGCTATGCAAGCAAGTCCTGAACCTTAACAAGAGAATGTTTGAAACGATCACTTGGGAGTCATTCCTAGCATCTCCGTGTCATTCTGTAACATCTCACAGGAATGATTCTTGTTCTTTCTGTGGAATCGTAGGGATGTTTCTATTTTAGGAACCTCCAAGGGTTCTCTTTACAATTGCACATGTGCCGCTGTGGTTGTGGTATCAGATGAGCAGGACCCACCTGGGCATCCAAGGGGAGGAAAAGGCCCCCCGACTGCAGCAATGGCGCATGTGCATTTGGATTTAAAGGGTAACAGGACTATATGTATATCTAAATATGTATGTATGTAACCCAAAGCAGAAGAACTGCTCGCTTCACCGCAAGTGTACAGAAAGACTGGAGCTTTAAAAAGATTTCAGAATAAAGGTTACTGCTGAATGCACATTCTGTGAGGAGTGGAGTTTTTGTGTCATAGTGTGTTTTTTTTTTTTTCATTCTATAGGTCATTTTTTCCTTTAAGCAGCTGTTTTTCTGTCAGACTGTTACGCACTTAGTGTCTTAATAAGGTAGTACTGGAAACAAATGGCAAAGAACTGGCGTAAATTCAAGAGACGTTTAAGATCAAAGCCACAGACCTTAGCGTGAGTTGACCTTTTGTCTTTATCTGCTTCATGACGCTGATTTTAGGTCTGGGAACGTCATGCTTAAAATAGGTTGGCTGGACATAAAGCTGAACTCGTTCAAGTGCTTTTCTTTGTGTGTGCAGCTCCGTGCGAACGAGTCTGCAAGCAAATGAATCATGTTCATATGTGTATATTTTTATGAGGCGCCTTAAAAGTACTCCAGTTAGAAATACAATCACATTCTGAATGTGTCTTATAACTTGAATCAAACCAGTAATAATGAAACATCAATGAAACCGTGACAGCCGCACAGTGAAGCTATTGCTTCTCTCTCTCTCTCTCTCTCTTCACAACAGCAAGCAGGTGAAGGACGGTGTGAGAAAGAGGGAGGGGAATGACAGGAAGCAGGTGAGGAGACAATGAGATGAAATGATCAGAACAGAACAGACTGGCAGAAGACACAGAAATAGAGACTGAAAGCATTTGGTGGCATTTTGGATTAGACTAATTGTAAGGTACTGACTATTTTCACTTATATTTCCGCTATTGTTATGCTATTTTGTAACTTGCTTATTTTTTTTTATTAGAGTGCAGGTCTTTCTTTTAAGATGTTGACTACTTTGACTTAACGTTAAAGTATAGTAGTAGCCAGTCACATGCTTATTCGTTATTTTTAATCAGATCCACAAATCTACTTCCCACTTTTTTTGGCAAACTCAGCTGTTGCATAATGCAATATGCTATTTTATTAGTCATGAACATGTGAACACTGAAGTGAAACTTTAATCACGCTTCTAAATCACACTTTTTTAATTGAAACTTTGTGTTTTTTTATATGTTCTCCAGTGGTGTGTGATATGATGTTTGTGCGGATTTCTGATATAGTTGTATGGTTTACAGATGCTTGTGACAGTGTTATCTGTAGCCATGATGATGCTGAGAGGTCACCTGATTTATGGGCTGCCTATGGTAAATTACGTTATAAAATCTATTATATATATATTGCTTTGTTGTGGAGACTTGTAGTATGCTGCATACTCTGTGTTCACATTAATCAGCTAATCTGAATTGTGATCTGAACTAGCATTTTAAAAACCGCAATCAATTGAATGCATCCATTACACATTTTATTTTTCTGAGCAGGACGGAAAAATGAGAAATCCAAGGGACCTTTCAGAAAAGCTGTGCGATCCAGGTGAGAAAGCATTTTAATCTCTTGTCTCCGGCTTCACTTTCTCTGAACTATTTCCTTGCTTTTGCGGAGTGCGTCAGCGTACCTTTCTGTCACAACACTTCCCAGTAATACATATGTGGTCTGAAATCAGGACAGCAATTGATATTTATTAGGTTTTTCTTCACCGTTCTTTCTTCTTCCTTTCCCTCTCTTTCTCTCACTGTCGTGATGGGAAATGGTATGTTCTGACACACAAGCATAAACCACTTCCTTCATTAGAATGCCGCTGCCTGTTTGAGCTACTTTGTAACGTCCTGTTTTTGATGCTATTTCTCATCTCTCCCCTTAAGAGACCTCAGTCAGCAAGTCTTGAGTCTGTGCAGAAAAGTGTGTGTATGTGTGCGTGCGTGTACGTGAGTGTGTCTGTGTGTGAGTACCCACATCCGCCTTAAAAAAAATCAGCATGTGCCCTTTGAGCTGAATGTCGGTGCACAGTCAAATACAAATTAAGTTGTTACACTTTTTGATGTGCTACGATAGTCATTTAAACAGACGGGAGAGATTTCAGTGTTCACTTGCAAATCTTTTGTTATGGAAATTATTTGAGGTGGGAGGGAATCTATTAAAGTTTTCTATAAAACGCAAAGAATCTTCAAAATCCCATTTATGAAGCTGGGCTGCTGGTTTAAGCTGGTTTATGCTGGTCCTTTGCCATCACATGACCATCTTAAACCAGCATCAAAACATACCTAACCTGCTGTTTTTCAGCAGGGCCGTTGATTCACATTTTTTCTTTTTTATTTAAACCCATCACCCCACCCCACACATACCTCATCTCATTATTCACCAAAGTAGTAGCCTATTTCCTGTATTATAATTTATGACACTTTTTGAGTGCCTTCAATGCCTATAGGCATTTTGCCTATGCTATTTTAAAAGTAAAATGTAGCATTTTCGTCAAATTCATTTACTTATTATTTGAGAAAGGTTTGACTAATTAACTTTGCATAATTTTTGTTAAAGATGGAAAAATATGTCTGCAATTTTGGACAGTTGGTGGCGCTAGAAGGACTGAGTTGAAAACTCCAAGTTTGCTATGATTATGTTCAGACTCTTTTCTGTGAATGCAATACCAGCTTTCATGACTTTCCAGTAAATGAAAGGTTCCTGTTTAATGAGCTGCCAAAGTCTCAAGAGCAAAGAAACAGCGATCTGAACCTGAATCTGAACCTGAACCTTCGGCGTCATAAATTCACACTCACGCAAGTGAGAGATATAACAGCTAAATATATCCATCTAATGGCTGCATACTTCGACCAAGTGGCCTGTTTATTTCTGACAAGCAACTTAGTGTATATAGGCTTAAAGGCACTGACATCTTTACTTAGAGTTCATTTGACCTTAATTTCCTTGTTTTGTTTTGTTTTTTGTCCTCTCCATTTCTGCTACCTCTTTTTTCACTCCATCTTCCTCATTGTTCATCAACTCTTAGGACAGTATAAGTCAGCCGATTCATGTGTTTCGTGCAAGCCCGGTTTTTACACCAGTGAGCAAAACAGAGAGGAAACTTGCCACCGCTGCTTCCAGAACTGCAGACCCGGTATGAAGCTCACTACACCTCATTAATCCATGATGAACAAGGTGAAGTGAGAATAGAAACAGGAAGTATGGCAAAAAAATGCTTCATTTTGAAAACAAATTTATGCGTGTGTGCTAGAATTCAACATGAAGGTGGCGAAGAATTGCACAAGCACATCAGATCTAGTATGTGACTGTCGAGAGGGTTACACCTGTGTGAAGGATCGACACTCACCCCACTGTGACAGCTGCGTTCCTGTCTCCACCACAATCTCGTCCTCCACCTCTACTGATGTCCCATCAACCACTGCATCCACCACTACATCTACAGAGACAGCTCAGGATAAACTGGGTAAGAACTATTGTTTTCTTCTTCTGTGCACACAAGAGATATACACTTGTATTCTAGGGGTAGCATGCTTGAAGCAAGGCTGGATTATGGACTGGGCCAAAGTTTTAGGAGGGGCTTCCAAAGCATCAGGCCTCATAGCCAGGGCTGTATTTATGCACAGGCATTCTAGGCCTTCTTACACATCCAAGAGGGCACAATAACTATAAGGAGAAATAATTAGTAGGCTATTTATTCTATGGAGTACCTATAACAGCAAAAGAAGCAAAACCCAAAAAGACATTTACCAAGCGAATAAATATAACACACAATAGGACAACAACTACTATTTGGGTTTTCCTAATGACACATTCACAAAAAAAGAGAGACCTTTTCAGTAAAGTAGTTTTGCAACTGTCAAGCATATCATTTGTGGTACTGAGGTAGTAAAGTCACTGTTCTTCTGCCAAACACTGTTGAGATGAGTCCAAACTAATTGGGCCAACTGACCATCATCAGATCACATTTCATATTTTAGAAGGAGGGATTTTATCGAAACAGGAACTAAACAGTGCCTTCAAAAAGATTTGGAAGAGAGATGCTGCAATACTGTTAAATATGAGAAATAATTATGTGTTCTTGGAACAATCAAGCATGAAAGCCTTTTCTAGTAAAGCCCCCCCAAACCAAATCAATGCTTCATGAAAGGGCATTACAGGAAGAGTAAAGTAAAGAGTAAGTGACCGGCCACAAGGGGGAGCAGGAGGTGGGGTTGAATCCTTGAATTCTGACTTTTGTCAACCTGGAACCCAATAGGATTTGCTATTGGTTTTTTGGGTTTTGTAGAAATAAATATGTCCTCAGGAACCCTAAAGCATTAAAATCACACACACACACACACACAGGTTTCCATTTTTTTGTGGTGTCTCTTCATAGGCATAATGTTTTTTATACTTCACAAATCGTAATTTCAATTGCCCTGCACCTTACAGGAAACATTCTGCTACTTCAGATTTTCAATACAATCGATTCTTTGTGATTTGTAAGCTTGTTACCTCACGGGGACCAAAAAATTAAAATAAAAAATCTCCCCTTAAGGTCAAAAAGGACACACACACACAGACATATCCTATATATACAGTATAACCTTTAAAAAAAGTCTCGCATGACAGAACATGACAGAAGTATTTTTGAGCTTGTGTTAACCACAAACTTTATTTCAGGAATCAACACATTTAAATTTGGTTCTGGGTTTTAGGGGTCATTCATGCTTGCAAAACAGGTCAATTCATTTTTGATATTCATTAGATATTTTATTACTTAGATTTACTTGATACTTGGATTACTCTTGCTATCACCTGATATAACCTTTTTAGAGAACTGTTTCACCACTTATTCATCTCAGCATAAATGATAACTTTTGTCCTTGTATTTATTTTACAGCTGACAGTAGTGCTGAGGTGTGGGTTGTTTGTGGATTAATTTTTGTGATGTTATCCATTATCGCCCTTATACTGTTCCTCCGGCTCTGCAGGAAGAAAGAGAAGGAATGTTTTAAACATTGTGAGTAACACACGTGAACACAAACACATTTCTTCTCAGATGTTTTGTGAGTTATCACTATCTTACCTCCCACTGTCTCTTCTCTTCATTAGTTGTCAGGCAGTGCTCGTTGGGTACTATAGAGGTAAGTAATCAGCCATTGCACATTTTGGTAGCTAATATGTCGAAAGGTCATGAATTACCTGCTCACAGTTCTTCAATTTCTTCAGGTGAACAGTGAGACTGCACCCCCCACCAGCCAACCAGATGAGCAGCCCCAGGACATGCTGTCACGTGGCAGCACACCCACCAATCACAACACAGACTGCTCGTTTCATCAGCCAATCAGTTCAGAGCAGGCTGTGCCTCCAGCTGGCAATTTAGGTACTATAAAGAGTTGCTTTTTGTAATTTTCTTTTATTAAAAGTATTGTGAAATATTTGATTTGACTGTGAAATCATGTCAAGTGGCCAAACCAATACACAAACATTCAGTAAAAAAACTAACCAGAAAATGATATCATAAAGATGACCAATGCAGACCCTCATGATTGTGTGTGAGGTTAATAAGCTGCCACTGTAACGCTGCTCAGACAAGACGAGGCAAACACAGGAAAGGATCTATCCGCAGGAGTTTAATAAGACTTAAGTAATCCAACACAGGTACGTCCAGGAACAGAGACAATGGCAGGAAGTAACCATCACAGACATTTAACTACTGACAAATTCAAAGAAAACAAGATTGGCTTTATACTGAGGGCTAAAGCAATAAACTAGTTAGTAACCAGGGTAACTAACGGGGAAATGGGCATGTCTGAATGAGTGTCCATGACAACCAATGAACAGAGTGGCAGAGAAACAGAGGAGGGATGAGGCAACACTAGAGACCCAACTACAAAATAAAAGTTTCTTGACACAAACGTGAAAAACACAAGCAGAGATTATAACAACCACATGAATTAATTGTATGCATATTCATATATTTATAAAACTGAAGGTATAACAGAATTTTCACTTGATGGTTATGTAGTTACACCACATGACATCTGTATGAACTATTCATAATATTATAATAAATCGAATCGTATATAAGAATTAAATAACCAGACATACTGAAATACTAATATAAAAATATGATTATAATGTTTGTGTGTGTGTGTGTGTATGTGTATATATATATATAGGCTATATATATATATATATATTACCCCCATGTGAGCCTGTTTCCACAACTGAATAAAAAAAATAACAAGGTAACTGACACTTTTTATCTCAAGATTCTGACTTTTTCTCAATTGTGAGTTTCATTATCACTCTTTTTTTTTTCGTAGAATTGCATGATCTAAACTCACAGTTCTGAGTTTTTTCTCAGAGTTGTGAGATATATACTTGCAAGAAAAGTGTGAGAAAAAAGTCATAATCACGAGATTTAAACTCGCCAATTCCAAGAAAACATTTCAGAATTAAAAGTCAGAATTACAGTGCATAAACGTACAGTTGCAAATAAAAGGTCTGAATGAAATATAAACCCAGCAGGCACACAACGTCATAAGATGTTGATATTTGGTTACATTTTGGTTGCGACGTCAGGTGACCAAAATTCAACGCAAATTCAACGTCTAATGTCAATGTTAAATTGACGTCCAATACCGACGTCACCTGACGTTGATATTTTGTTGTTTTTAGGTGTAACCAAAATCCAACGTTAAGTCAACATCAAATTGACGTCAAATACTGTACTGTAATACAATCTGACGTTATATGGGAACTCGCACTTGCGAAAAAAAAGTTTATATCACACAATTAGAAGAAAACAGAGAAAGTCTGTATTGACATCGAATCGCTACGAAAATAAAAAGTCACATTTGCCTTAATAATTAATAATATATAATACATAATATATACATAATTTTTATTCAGTGGCAGAAACAGGCTTCGATACGTACCCCATAAGATGCAATGAGGAAAAAAACAAACAAACATGCAAATAATATGAAAATTAAACTTTCTCTTTTTCTCGTAGGTCCTCTTCACATCTACGGTCCCCAGACGGTTTTTGTTAGTTTGCTCAATCAATTCGGATGGGATGGCGGTGAGAAAAAAACACAGGAAATCCAAGAAGAATCGCTAAACAACATCAACGTGCCCTACTCTCAGTCTCCCCCCGTCCATCTGTCTGAGGAGGAAATGAGCGGAGATAACGATTTCATCTTCTTCCCATCTCAGGAACAAGGGAAAGAGTGCCACATATCTAAAGAAGAGGCGCTGTGAGGGATAACGGGACGTTTGTGTCCGTCTTCTTCCGTACTGTTCGACTGCTGAGTGGTTTGTTTGACGCTTCGTGACTACCCAGTATTAAAACTCTAACCCTGCCAGGGGATTTCATCTCGAGAGCAACAGGCTGCGTTAGGGGAAGGCCTGGGTGTGTGACTAACAGTATGGACGACATAACTGTTGCGTATGAGCTTCACAGTTCATGCCAGCTTTGCAATATCATCCATAAAGTACGTTTATGCGTAACCACCGACTCTGAGCCATCAGAGCGGCAGTGGGATGCTGATGTTGATGTTGATACCACAGGCTATCACGCCTTACGATGGCTGAATCTCTCAGGAAGTGTTTGAAAGCAAAGAGCGGCTCTAAAACACTCAAGAAGACCAAAGATTCACGTGTGTTGCGATATTTATTTCATGTAAATTGTTATTAAAGTCATTGTAACTGCAATGTGCTATATAATTTCCTATCTATCTGCTTGGACATTTTGAGTCTTGTTTATTCAATATAAAACATTTATATTTATTTATACTTGTTATTAATTCTGTTACACGTGTTAAAAACACAAAGCAGTATTTTGTTCTCATGCAGTTTATCAGTGTTCAGTCATGTTAAGTCCCTGGTTAATGTTGTCAGCGTTCTTCCTCTTTTCTTTGGTTTTTATGCGACTGACATGATGGATTGTGCCATCAAAAAAGCCCTGACATTTTGATTCTGGTCTGGAAATGTCAACATTGTTTCTTCATTTAGAAGTCTATAAGCACAGCACAGGAACACACAGTTGCTGTTGTGTGTCATGTATTATGTTTTATATATTTTCGCTGTAATGCACATTTGTTTTCAAACTTGATATTAATCGTAAAGTGCAATAAAATCAATAAAGGTTTATTTTTGGTATGTTTCTCAGAGTACAGAGTATTAATTTCACTGCAAGATAGCAAATACAAATGCAGTTGTGTTTTCTATTTTATACAACTGGGTAGCTGACATAGAACACATTCAGGAAATGACAAGCTATATTCCCATCAAAAACGTGTTTTAAAAATATCTGAAACAATATTCTGTTATCATTGTATAGATGCAGCCTTCTGTAACTTCATATTATTGAAATAAAGGAAAAAATAACTTTATAATAAGTGAAAAACTTTATCTTTGCACTTTACCTTATACATTTATATACAATTAAAAAAGTCCATGTGTTGTGCAAAAAGTACTCAATTATAAATACAAATAAGCGTGCAGAGAATAAAACCTTCATTTGTTGGATTTGCTCTATGTTGTATGTGTGTCCTTATGTGGCAACACAAATCTCTCTCTATCTCAGCATTTCTCAGGAAGGACAGTCATTCTCACAAAACCTTCAGATGGCCACCTGAGTGCAGATTTTCTCTTGCATAAATGGCAGCAGCAGGTTTGTATCAGAACAAATACTCAATCCACAGACGCATCAGCGGTCTTCTTCCGGCTCTTTTCTCAGACATCCTCCAGTTTTTCAGTCTTTCCGCACATCTCCTGCACCGGCATTGGTACTTCCTCTTCCTCTGTGCACTGACTGGATCCAGAGTTGCTTTTGTTGCGGTGCCAAGGACCTGATGACCAAGTACAATACACAGCATTAAAGCCTTTTCCTACTATGCAGCACATCTACATAAAATGTTTTAATATATTGGTTGGAATATTCAACTGACAATTTAAAAATATGAAAATCACACAAAACCAGTTCTTATAAATATTGTAAGTTATAGGGGTTCATTCAAATTATTTCAGTGAAATTAAATGTTAATGGAGTTCATGGTTTTACCTGTGACCTCTGTACTTCTAACATGTCCTTTCTCTACTTAAATGTTTCCAAAATGCTATTCTATTCTATTCTATTCCAGTGTAGTCTAGTCTAGTCTATTCTATTCAAGCTAGGAAACACTCACTGGTCAGTCCATTTTATTATATTACACTATTATATTAATAAATTAGTTTATTATACTAAACTTTTGTTTCGAGTGTTTCTCAGCTTGTATATCTAATAAGATATACAAGCTGAGAAACACTCAAAACAAAGGCACAGTACATTTTAAATATATTATTAAATAATTAATCACATCCAAAATGAAAGTTTTTGTTTATGTAATATGTGTGTGTGTGTGTGGTCTATATTTATTGTGTATATAAATACACTCATACAGTATATATTTTTAATATTTACATGTATTTAAATGTATATATTTATATAAATAATTTATAAGTATATTTAATATACAAATATAACATTGTTCCTAAATATATACATGCATGTGTGTACATTTATATATTCATAATAAATATACACAGCTAACACACACATACATACATTATGTAAAAAAAAAATTAAACAGCACTAATTATATTATATTATTAGATATACAGTAAAAGTTAAAAAATACACAAAATATATAGTCAGTCCATCTTGGATATTATATTAAATATTATATTATAAGAATTATAAGATGGTCAGTTGATCATAAACATTATATTATATTATTATTTATGCAATGGAGTATATTAAGCACTCATGCAAGCATTTTCTTTGTGCAGGTTCAGCAGGTTTTCTTTTTAAATTAAAGCACTGACGTGTTGTTTATAGTAGCACTGACCAGGTGATGTTGATATGATCCATCCACATTTTCGTGCATGTCTGCTGATGAGAAGGAAACAGGTGAGGAGAGCGCACACACACACACACGCACAACAAAGACTCACCGAGATCCACACTACATCTGGAAGAGGTTGATAGAAAGGGAGGAGGAAATGGATGGAGAAAAGGAGAGAGAAAGAGTAAACAGGTCAATAGAGAATACACCTGATATACTCTGTGTGTGTGATAGTCTGTTTGCCTTCAACAGCAACTGATTTAACAGATTGACAACAGAGGGTCAGGAATCAGACACTCACCATTGGTGGGCTGTATAGAAGCAGAAGCAGGTCTTGTTTTAGTAGTAGAAGCAGGTCTTGTTTTGGTTGTAAAAGCAGGTCTTGTTTTGGTAGTAGAAGCAGGAGAGGGAACAAAAGGTGTCTGAATTTTCTCACACTCCTTGCATTCACTGTCTCTGCATCTGTAGCCCTCAACACACGTACACACTGCATTACTTGTCGATGTACAGTTCTTCTTATACTTCATATCTGCAAAATTAAAACAGTGAAAGGGATTATGTAGAACTGTAAGTCTATATCAGTTTCTTCAACTGTGAGAACTCACACCTAAACCCCGAACGTTCATTTAAATATAATTTCTACCATTATTTCCCACAATAAATGCTGATTTGAGATGTGGTGGAAAGAACATTGATTGATTGATTAATTGAATAAATAAATAAATACAATTTCATATGAAATTCTGTAAAAATATGTAATATTCACATTTACTTTTTTTTGTTTTCATCACATTTCATGTCAGCTTTGTTCAACCGTTTTATTATTTAAACCATTTTTGATCAAAAGGGACCGCCAAGGCAATTAAATGTTACAAAAGTCCTCAATTTCAAGTAAACAAGGAGTTTATTTGCAAAAAGACAACTGTTGTTTTGTTCAGAAATCATAAAAAAACATATGAAAGCCTGTTTCCGCCACTGAATAAAAAATAAAAAAAGGTTATTGTGACTTTTTATCTTTATTTGTGAGTTTATATCTCGCAATTCTGACTTTATAACTGACTTTATATCGCAATTGCGAGAAAATAAGTCAGAATTGTAGGATAAAAAGGCACAATAACCTTTTCAAACATAATTTTTGATAATTGTTAAAAATGTTTTTGCAATTAAACTCTTCAAATGCTGTTCTTTCGAAGTTTTTATTCAAAAAATAATCCTGAAAAAAGCAGAACAGCATCCACAAAAATAGCAGCACAAACGCCGACTTTCACATGCACCAATAAATATTTTTGAGCACCAAAACAGAATATTAAAATGATTTCTTGATATACTCTGTGTGACACTGAAGAGTTCAAATGTTACCATCTTACAGCAAAAAGAACGAAACCCTCTAACACATAAAAGTGCCTGAACTCACAAGCACAGTCATTTCGACAAGACACAAGTGTCAAAATAAAACAGCAAGCTCAAACACACTTTTTTTTCTGCTGACTCACAAATAAACTCTCACGCTACCTCAGGATATTCACTTTTCATTTCTGCTCATCTCTTTTTATCACGAGACTCTTTAGCCTGGCCATATCTAAAATCTGAACTAACATCTACAAAACTTACATTACAAAATGTGCTAGTTTAACCAGCACATCTATCTTTAGTAAATTAAAATGCTACGTTTTTAAATACATGTTTGTTCCGTTACTTCAAACATTAGTTTCTCTCATATTGCTTGCCATATCTCATTATCTTCCCAAATAACCGTTTTACAAGTGTTTTCTTTAATCGTCAAATTCAATCTTCAGTGGGACATCTGCAAACCAAAACATCTTAGTAGGCAGTTACTTCCGTTTCCATTTAGGTACCCTTCTTTTCTTTTTTTTTTCCTGTGGTACACATGCATTTTCAAGATTTGCTGTCCTATATCATGTTTGTTACCAGACCCCCACCCACAGTACCTCCATACTAAAACCCCACCAAGATCTGCTGTAGGGGAAGCCCCTGCTTTGTTTTACTGTCATGTTTGGTATTTCTAGTTGATGACTTTTCATACTGATTCATCTGAAGATTCAGAACATATCATTCTAAGAACATACAACCTGTTTTGTGCGCATAAAGAAATCGAGTGGACATACGGTTTTTGGTGCATGTTTTGCAATCTTTGCACCAGTTGAAATTGCTGTTATATTCATCCATGAAGAATCTTTCTGTGCATTGGCCACACTTAACAGGGCTGTCTTGGTAGCAGTTCTCCTTCACATATTCTCCTGTATAAACACACACAAAGGCAAGGAAACATGCATGTAATGAGATGTACTGAGACAGTAGTGTGGGAAAATCATGCTGACTACCGCTGTACAGACAAAAGGATGACAGTCATGAACGCGGTATTCAATGCTGACTGGTTTGAGAGTTTACCAGGTTGAGTTCAGAGAACAAGCCATCCTCATACGAGAAACTTGATGTGTCATTTTAAGACCTTAGGTAAATGTCAATTAAACCAGACTATAGCTGAACCATGAAATATTCTTACATTATGTAACCAGCACATCCTGACTTCTTCATATGTACTTTCGAATAAGCCTTACTTGTCTAATCTTAACTGAAGAACAGCTTAGCTCTTTTACATCTTAAGTTCAACTCTGACTCAACTCTGCTCACAGTGATGAGGCAGCTGATTTCATTTACCTGGTTTACATTTTTTGCAGCATGTGCCTTCATTGAAGTACTCTGTTTTCTCATCGCACGGCTTTGATTGGACAAGAGGCAGGACATGTGATGAAAGCAAGAGGACACTGAGCAGGGCAAGCATCTTACTGGAAAAGAAAAAAGAAGAGTGTGAAGGCTCAGAATGACACATGACACCTGGAATGACTTTAAATGCGTCCACAGTGAATGAGTAAAGACTCATACAAATCAGAAATATATTACTTGGCTGTACATGGCTTACTTCATGCCTTACTTCATGTGAAAGTAATCATTAAGTTATGATATGCGATGTAAAATATTAAAGCAGTATATACAAAAAGTGGATCAAAAACGTTAATCAAAGTTGTCCTAAGACATAAAGCCAAAATGTGCTCGTCTTAAGGGCAACTTTGCATTTTAGATCCATGTCAAATGTTGACTACTATATATATATATATATATATATATATACACACACACACACACACACACACTATGTTTTCATAACATTTTCATTTTTTTATTTTTGTTGTACTTTTCAAAAGTTATATATATATATATATAAAATCACTTATTTTTAGTCCAAAACAATTATAGTTTTTCAAAACAAACAATGAGTCAGTAAAATTATTTTGCTATTATGAGAAATGAGAAATTATGAGTTATATATTTAAAATAACTTTTATTCCAAAACAGATTTTGTTGAAAAAAACAATGAGTCAATAATGTTATTTTGCCATTGCTCATCTCCATACTCTGTACGAATAAGTGACTATAATAAGTGTCAATTATTTTACAATGAACTTGAACACAGTTAGAAAACACAGACTCCGACCCCTCTCTTACTAAATTCAGCTTGACCTAGTTACATTTTTGCAGTTGTCATTCATTTAAACTTTTAATTAACATTCATAAAACTGTTTGTATTCTTACGATAAGCTCACTATAGACTTGCTGATACATCTCAACAAGTTTGCCATTTTTTACCATTCTGTTATATCACACATCCTTTAAACAGTCTTCAGAAGACAGTGACTGAAGTCTTACCTTGAAACCGTGTACCAGACAGGAGACTAGAGCTGTGAGTTGGTCGGGCCCCTCTGAAACTTTGAAGATGAGGGGACAACTCTTCAGCATTAAATCTTTATCATAAATGTCAGATGAGTCATATTCAAACTAAGTTCAACCAACGTTATGAATGATTCTTCCTTACAGGACCCCCAATAGCAGATGCAGCAGAAGGTCTTTCTGTTGATGTTTCTCCTGCGCCTCTTTTTCCCCTACCCCAAACGTTCCATTAAAGTTGTTTTAAGTTTTAACTAGTTCCAAAACAAACATTCTCTTTCTCTCCGTCTCTCTTTGAAACGAATACACGCGCACACAAACAGTCTAGATGAAAAGGGTCTTGTGTCTCATTCTGACTAAAGGTATGAGTAAAAAGACAAGCTCTTTAACAGCCACTCATTCTGAGATGAGAGATTAGTAGTGAGGCCAGTGGTTGAATAACGTCCCATCACATAGAGCCCATGAAGCTCATCATTTTATCCCGAGTTTGGATTAAAACTGTCTGCTTAGCATAAAACACATTATGTCTGAGAGCTGCCATAATGGTTTCTATTTTAAGTGTATTTTCCAAAATATGCCTTTGTTTAATCTAATCTTAATCTGCCAACTCTTTCCTCCTAACTGTTACTAACACTTATGAGCTGTCAGCTCACTGGTTTTATTCAGTGGAACTGATACCACTATAAGAGAAGAGTCATGTCCTTCTTGTAGTTTGTAGATCAGACATGCCACCGCAGCACACGTGCAAAGACACAAGCGCAATAGTGTTTACAGTAAAAGGAGGGCTCACCACAAACATCGCTACAACTGCGAAGATATAAGAAATGTTACCTCAGCACCTGCAGATAACATCAGGTTATGATGACATCCAGGCAGCTTTACTGAACACTAGGCTTCAAGTAAAAGAGTTTCCTTTTATGAGTGAGACCCATCCACTAAAGAGTCACATTAGGTCAACCTGAATTTCTATTCCGTCACATACCTGTTATTGGTGTGTCGTGTTTTTGCATTTAAGCATGTTTCCTCCTAATATTTTCACACTTTCCTTCACAGCTGAAATTGTGAGCTAACTGATGTTCTTTTGAAGGCTGCAGATGAAAAGTCTGACTGATAATGAAATGTTTTCTTTTAACATTTATCCTGTCAGTTTTTGTCAACTTTAGTCATCTCTTGCAGAGAAACTGTGCTCAGCAATATGTTCTGTAGCCAGATTAATATGAAAGGAGAAATTTCTGTAAGTTCAGCAGAAGTGCAATTCTTTCAAATGTTCTCAAAGGCAGTTAAATATTTAAGATAATTTACTGTGGAAATATTGTGTTTTTGAGGCCTTTTTTAATGGTTATAGTGTTACCTATAGTCTGAGCTCTATGAAGCTTTGCATGCTTGCTATGACTCATCTGTCACATGTTTTAACCAATTTTCATAAAGTTTTGTGTTTTTGTTTAGGTTTTATAGGCTTTTGAGTATATGTGGCCATGCCCCTTTTTAAATGACCCTCTTATAGCTAACCAAAGTAGGAAATTCAATATTTTTTTTATAATTATTAATCTAGGGAGTCCAGAGAATTGTTCTGTATTGGTTTGGTCCAGATTGGGCCAAAAACCTGACACTCAAAAAAAAAATTCGGCCTTGACTTAAACTTTATGTAATTCAATTACATGTAGAATTTCCATACATTTAGATTACATAACTTTAACATAAACAAATCAAATAAACTTAATGTGATTCAAATGCATCAGTCATATGTGAATGAAACAGGTAAGATTTATGTAAAAGTTGACAGCAAAGTCCCCACACTGCTCAGTGTTCATGTGTTTCTACACTACAGAGTGTTCAAGTGGCATTGAAGCAGTGTTGGAGTTTATGAGATAATTCTGTGATGATTGTGTGTTAATGATGAACAGCTGCTGTTATCACCGAAGCACAATCAATGAAGGAAAGAGAAATACAAAAATTACAACTGACTTCAGCCACAGATGAAGATGAAAGAAGACATTAAATCTCTCAAGATCTGATTAAACAACTCCACAAACAGCATCAGACTGACTTTATTTCTGTCAGACTTCTAGAGAAGCTCTAACTAACAGAGGTTTAGATGTTTTATTGTTTCATTTGAAATCACCATCAAAGAGACCAGTGTTTCCTTTTGTTGGGCTCTTCACCCTAGATGTTTTCTGTTCAGTTTCTTTCTCTGGTTATTAATATTGAGTGTTAGCAAAACACATTAAAAATGATTACAAAAAGAGTCAGAGAAAGTGATCAACATGGTCTTACGATTCACTAATCATGAGTCTACATGGAAAAAAAACTTGGTTTTTAGGCTGTTGTATTAATTAAATAGTACTTTTCAATGAAGTATTTATGCATTCAGGAACATGTGGTAAGTCAGTTTACTGCGTAAAATTTTAAAAACACTTTACAAAACACTAATATGTGTGTTTTATATCATCAACAGACACTACACACTCATGCATGAAGAATCAGTGTATGACTCTCGACAGTGGTAATTAAAAAAAATATTCAGATAAATCTCTGAAAAGAATTACTAAAATTCACAACAAGAACAGCAAACAAAATAAGTAAGCATACAAGTAAGAATACAATGAAATATCAGACAATTAAGCTTCATTATTTATTCTTGCTGCAATGCATGCTGGGATATATGGGAGAGTCTAGTACTAAGATAGTACCCAGAATGCAGTACCCTGATTCTTGAAGTCTCTGATCTTTAGCTAGCTGTAGATGAAAACGTTTTGTGCACAATGTTATTTATTAATTGTTAGTTAATTTTCTAAACTTTATAACCCCACTTGATTCAAAACAGATATGGTTAAATACTGCTCCAGCATAACATTATCTGTATTAACAGAAAACCTTGCGATTCAGACATTGCCTTGTTTTTAAAGTCGGCTATTACTATGACTATTTTGTCAACCCACAAAAAAAAATTGTTTGCCTTTGTAATCTTTAATTCCAAATTTTAAAATGCTAAAAGGAAATTGCTAAGATGGTGTATAGCACAGTAAGCATAGCACAGACATTATTAACTCATCCCCTTGTTATTTTAAACCTGTGACTTTCCTTCTTTTGCAAAACACAAAAGAAGATATTTTAAAGAATGTAGTTTAACAAAAAAACTGTTGTCAGCTATTGCATTATTATTGGTTCTGTGTCTACAGTATATGATAGAAATCAATGGGTGCCAGTGTTTTTTTTTTTTTTTTTTTGGTTACAACATTCTTCAAAATATCATCTTTTGTGTTCTGCAGAGAAAAGAAAGTTATACGGGTTTGAAATGACACAAAGGAGACTAAATTATGGGAGAATTTCCATTTCTATGTGAACTATCCCTTTAAAACACTGGTTACAATTAAGCCATGCACAAAAAAAAAAACAAAAAAAAAACCTTGTTGTTTTTAATCATCTGCCAATTGTATATCTTTTTTTTTCTGTAAAAGGCAAAGTTCACAACATGAGGACTCTGGGCTCTGTGACATAAAAGACAAAATTGAGGAGGTCCTTCTAGCGTCTAAGGGTTTGCCTGCTGTTACAGCTAAGCTGAGAGAGCTGTGCAAGCGTAGTGAGGGCCTCACAGAACAGAACATTCAAGTAGGCATCACACAGACATGTACAATATGTAGATTAAAAGAACAACCATACTTCACATGTAATAACTTGCATAAACCTTGGGTGGAAGACCTGTGTGGCATAATATAAATGGTCTCTTACTGAAATATGTAGTGGGGCTACTATAGATGCACCGTTCGATCAGCCAGGGATCGGAATTAGCCTGTTATCTGCGCGATCGGCCCGGACCGGTGACCAGTCTGCCGATTCCGAGCTGATCTGTTTTGACGTCACACTTATGGTGACTGCTAATGTATTTTATGAGACTCATGCAGAAATCAAAACAAATGAGTGCAACAGCACCCACAGAAAGTTATAGATGCATACGTATATGTATAGTATGTTTTAGGTATGCAACATTGCATGCAATATGATTCCCTAAATATCAATTATATACAATAGCAGTTCAATAAACAAGAAGTTTAAATTAAGTGACTTACATTTTAGACAAAATATTGTGTGTTTTTGCTCAAATTTTGTTGCAGAAAATAGTTCCAAAGCCACAGCAGAATTGTTGCATGTCTCCAAGCAACACAGCCGTGTTTCAGTAATCAGTCCACATTTTTTAATGATTTAGAAACCCATTCATAAAGACTAAATGACACTAATTAAAAGAGTCTTTTGCCTCCACCAACTGGAGATTTGATTTCATATTTAAAGGTATAATTATGTTTTTTTTGTTGTTGTTTTTTTACATCAGGGCTATGATGTGGGTCTTTAGAAAGTTTTATTCATTCACAGGCATCTTCCCATTGTTTTCTCCTCTTATTATCGTTATAGCAAAGCAGTAAAGACTTGCATTGCTTTTCTTGCTGCCATTTTGACTGAAAATTACAACCAAAAGTGTGGCATCGTATCAGTATTTTATTTTCAGTCTTTCATTGGTTTCTTACTACATTTTTCATTAAGAGACTTCACGTATCTTATTTTAAGCCACACAAGTCTTCATACAAAGGGTTATCTTTAATTTATATGAGGAATAATGCAGTCTGATATTTTTTGCTAAATAAAGCCCAATAGTGTAATCAGGGTACCAATACAGATTTATACTGATTTATTTTGCAATAACTTGCTGTGTATAGATAGTGAGAATCTGTGGATATAGGAGGTATTAAAATAGCACTGGTGTTTGTTACCTGGATAATGAATCTGATATTTAGCATAGCTATTTATGGAGAATATTAGGAAATATCAGTCTAGTTGAATGTCGTGTGACCATCGTAAGTTCTTGTTTAATGAATTAGTTATTTTTATGTGTGTTTGTTACAGGAGTGATTGACAGTGTTGGCACGCTGCTGTCACAGTTTGATTGGCTGTATTTGATTGCATTCCTAATGTAAAGCAGCTTAAATGTTTGCATGTAATACTTTCACACATGCCAGTACGCAGTTTACACATTTAACAACACAGTCTGTAAAGCGGTTGTTACAAGCCATATAAACACTTTTTCAAACCACAGCCATCTGTTTGTGATTTATGCAGACATGTTCTGTTTGAATGCATTGGTCTACTGAGAGAAAAAAAAGAAGAAAAAAACTTGTAGTCTATTGATATATAATTCATTGATTAGTTTGTCAGTATTACCAGCATGTTTTGTTTTAAACAGACCAATACAAATCAAAAACATTGACTCATAAATTGACTTGCATGATCATTTGCTACCAGAATATATTTTATCCCATTTAATTATTATAGTTACTATAACTGTTGATCTTATAATATTGTATGCCGGGGCTAAGCAAGTTTCTGATGGGGCTGTAGCCCCGTCAAGCCCCACCTTTGTGCCGCCACTGACCACCGCTCTGCACATTTGGTATGTTTCTCTTTATCACTCCAGACGTTTGCTCTTCTTGCGAAGTAGACATTAGAGTGTATTCCACCATGATTCTGTATGTGTGAGACGTTCATTTAAATTGCATTTATTTACAGAGGTATATTATGTCACACTTCATACTTAGGTAAGTTTTGCAAAACTGTGAATGAATGTTCTGAAGAGAAGTAAACCTCAACAGATTTTCCTTGTTCAGGGAGTAGAAAACAAAGAACACTGCGTAGGGACCATGTCAAAAGGAACACAGTTCATGCATGGACCTCTCTTCTAATGAGCTGGTTATCTGGATCAGGTGTGTTAAATAGCTAAGAGAGACATGTACTGTAAAATAAGCAGAGCGGTGGTTTGTGGAACCAGAGAAAAAACAATGGCCCAGCAGAAGGTAGTATGAGACGTAACCAGAAATTTGTAGGACCAGCGGGGGACAAACAATAGCCCTGGGTGGAACAAAGGAGTGCACTGCACTGTACAGAAGCACAAGAGGATGAGGAGGAGAAAAGGTTGGGGAACTGGCTCTGGGATGGACTTTGAGTTAAAGTCGTGAGCTGGTACTGAGATGAATGAGGCTTTCCACAATTATTGCCACTCCTAGAAATTATTATGAGTAAAATATCTCTTAAGTATATTCCTATTCAAATTTACAATTTTGAGCACTCCACTGGACATGAAATTATCCAGCCATGGCTTACTGTTTCAGAGAAATATAAATAGGGGGAAAACAAATCCCAAATTCCCTTCATCATCCATCACAATGAGAAAAACCAAGGATTATTTTTCTGATGTGCAGCAAAAGATAACTGAGCTTCACAAATTAGTTTAGTGGCTGTAAATGGAAAATTCCCATTTCCACCATTAGGACAATAATTAAAGGGGTCATATGACGTGATTTCAAATTTTCCTTTCTCTTTAGAGTGTTACAAGCTCTTGGCGCATAAAGAAGATCTGTAAACTTTCAAAGACTAAAGTCTTAAAACCAAAGATATTTTCTTTATAAAAGTTAGAACTTGTACACCCCCCTAAAACGGCTATGTCACAGAGTGTGTTTATGCAAAGAAAGAAGACAGAACTATTATTCTAGTGTTTCTGTGTGGTTGCTGGACGCGCTCTGTCATTGTGAAAGTGAAACTACTTTGTTTGTGCTTTCAAAACAGGACACAACTAAAAATCAGTGGTTAAGTTGTATTCATGACACTGTTCCAGAACAGTTCAACCCAAATATTATGTTACTCTGATCACAAATGCAGACATGGTGTTATGTCTACCAGGCACGATGCAACGCGACTAAGTCATGATAATCAGTAATTATGTCCCCACTGGATGCAACAAATGCCTTGTTTGCAATGTGTTTTATTGCTTCGGTGTGATAGCATTGGGACACGCATCACGTTATTGTAAGGGCTGTAACATTTCCACCACATGCTTGCGGTATTTGGCTAATCACAGTGCACTGGATAGCTGACTAACCAGAGCACACCTCGCTTTGTTAGAACGATGAGCTTTGTACAAATCGACCCGTTTCAGTAGGCGGGGCTTAGAGGAGAAGCAAAAATGTACAGTATGTGGAAAATAATGTGTTTTTTGCACCTTAAACCGCATAAACACATTGCAAATACACAAAATAATGTTCTTTTTAGCAACAACATAGGACCCCTTTAAGAATTTCAAATCAACATAAAATGTTACGAAACTTCCTGGAAGAGGATATGTGTCTATATCGTCCTAATGCATGGTCAGAAGGAGAGTTTGAGTGGCTAAAGACTCTCCAAGGACCACAGCCGGAGAATTGCAGAAAGCAGCTGAGTCTCGGGGTCAGAAAACCTTAAAAAAATTGTCAAACAGCATCCATTTGGGAGAGTCTCAAGAAAAATTCTCCTCGCTCACCCAAAAACAAACTCGAATATAATCATTTATCAGACACGACTGGAACTTCAAATGGCACTGGCTTCTATGGTCAGATTAAACTAAAACAAAAAGTACCCCATGTGTGCTCTGGTCTAATGGTTAGAGAGTTGGACCAATAACCCAAAGGTTGCGGGTTCGAGTGATAGATTCAGGGGGAATTGTAAGTGGAGGGAGTAAATAACCAGCGCTCTCCCCACCCTCAATACCATGACTGAGGTGAGACCCTTGAGCAAGGCACCAATCGCCCAACTGCCTGGGCGCCGCAGCTTTGGCTGCCCACTGCTGTGTGTGCACTTTGGATGGGTTAAATGCAGAACACTAATTCCAAGTGACTTCCAACTGTACAATAATCCAAACACAAACCTACAAAACACAAAAAATGGGTCATTGAGCACAAAAGCTCCTGCTATGGCCATTCCAGTTCTCTGATATAAACCCTGTAGAAAATTAGTGAGGTGAACTGAAAAGAAGAAGCACCAAAATGGAGCTGGTGATCTAAAGGGTCTGGAGTGATTCTGGGTGAAGAAATGTCTTGTCAGGTTTTCTCAAACCTCATCAGGCATTCTAGGAGAAATGTTAGAGCTGTTAAACTGGCAAATGGAGGTTTCAAAAAGTATTGAATAAAAGTGTGCCATTAATTGTGCTAGACAAAAACATTTATTTCATATATTTCCCCCATTTTAAATTCTTACTATCCAATTAAAGGTTACATTTTTACACAAAAGGATTAACAATGCAGAATAATTTTCACATCCATTTTTGATCATATTTACCAAGGGTGCAATTATTTTTGGCCATGACTGTTGGGCTAAGGCAGGAAATGAGGGTGCTACAGTACATGGTTGTAAAGAATCCAAAAATAAAAAATTATGTCATCATTTACTCACACTTGAGTAGTGTATGAATTTCTTTGTTCTGCTGGACACGAGATATTGTGAAGAAAGTTTGTAACCAGGCTGTTTTGGGTCACCATTGGCTTCCATTGCAGGAAAAAAAAAGTAGGTCTGTCTTTATATGTGTATGAGTTCTCATTAAAAATCATGTGAAGAAAATGAATGGGATTTTTACTTCTGGATCTTGTAAGTTGAACTCTATAGCACTCTTCAGCATTCTGCCCTACTTATATTTGAAGCAATGCTTGTGAATTTCATTTACACTGGTTGTGTAATCCGGCGGCAAACCATGTTGGTGAAATATTGGCCCTGTTGGTCAAGCATTCTGCTGGCTAAGCAGGCAAAATGTCTGGTTTATCAACCTTGTATGCTCTTTATGCAATACAATCGTGTGCAGAGGCGAGAGGCGAAATATATTTCCATTCAGTATATAGGTGAAAGGCAAATAACTAACATTTGTGCCCAACACCAACTAAACTGTCCCAGAAAAACCACTGCACCCTATTTTAAAAGCTCTTAAAGGCTGGCTTATTTTAAGATACACAGATTTTCAGTCATCTGAACAGTTTCAGCAGTTACATGCAGTGTTTGATTCACTACAGTTATTCAGCTCATAGAATTCAGTTCACACAAACAGCACTATTCATCCTTTTTCTCCCTCTCTCAAGCATTCAGCAAGGCATTCTTGAAAGGTTAATGTAATACAACCAGTATTATGCTCTAACAGCATAACGTCATTTGTTTTTGTTTTTAATTAATTTTGACACCATGTTAAAGAACAATTCGTGGGCAGTTTGCACAATCTCCATGGTTACATTGCAGGTCACAGGGGAAATGGAGACAGGATGTGGTTTTAGAGGTGAGGAAGTTATTTCTTCGCCTCAGTATGCAGTTAACTACGTACATTCTGTCTGTGACAATCAAAATAAAATAAATCAATAAATATAATAAACATCCTTAACTCAGTGAAGAGTTTAAGATCTTTATTAGGTCATATTGTACTTGGTGAAAATTTACAACAAAACATGCTATTTCAAAACAAAGATAATTTCTTTATTTGTTATGCAATGCAATGCAAAAGCACACACATACTTTTTTCATATGTTTGCATTTATTTTTATGTTAAGTCTAATATATAGCCGGACCGATAAATTATTATTCTGTTGCTCACCCTCAGGTGAACTCATATAACTTCCTACAAACACTAAAGGAGAAATTCTGAAGAATTACTCCTCTGATCCATGCATAGATAATGAATGGTGAATGAAGATACCAAGCCTCGAATGGGGCAGAATTCACCATAACATGATAAAAGCGGTCCACATGACTGGTTTTCTGAAGTCATGTGATTGCTTTGTCTGACAAATAGACTGAAATTTCACCCAGACTGTAAATTAGGGGCAGAAGTCATGTAAGTAGAGATGTCTGATTTGTGAAGAACGGTTTGAGTCGGATCTTTTCAAAGAATCGGTTGATCCTATTTATAAAACCGCTCAGAATGATTCAATCTGACCATTCTCTCAGTAATGCAGCTGCGAGTTGCAACCAGAATATTTAAAATGTTTTTTTTTTCTCACGAAATAAGAAAGTCGTGACATGAGGGTGAGTAGGCAAAATTATGCTTTTCATTTTTGGGGTTAATATGGCCTTTTTTAAGTAGAGTTTGACATTCTGATGTGTAAACCCTAATTTAAAAAAAAAGTTATATATTTAAAAATACATACTAAGTATAGGCTAGCTCAAATCTATTAACTATTAATCTATTACTGACATATCACTCAAGACTTAATGATATAATATTACAGCCTAATTAAACTTTAACATTAAACTTTTCTAATATTAAACCTCTAATGTCACTGTTGATAAGGATTGTATGATCTTTGAACAATGCATGTCTTTAAATGCAAGAAATTTACTAAAGTTTACTTGCAATAGTTTCACTGTAGCACAAATATTTGGCTATGTGCGTGCAGTGTCCCAACAAAAACATTCAACAACACAGACAGTAATACATTTAGTACATTGTCCAAGGACGTTTTGTGTCCTTCAATGTGCTGCTATCACTGTGTAAATACTGTGATTTTGAAGTTGCTACAGAAGCTTTGTTTCTTTAGGGTACTTTCGGTTTCATCCAGCAGCCTCTCGAATTCCTTCATGAGGCACGCGAGGAGGAGCGGACTGATGTGACGCATAGCATTTCCAGTTAAAGACTGCCCTTCTCCTCAGAGGAAATGGACGGTAGCGATTCTTCACCCATCTCACTGTTTCAAAAACGTTTTTAAATATAGGCTCTATTTTAGCTCTATTGGGAATTACAGAATGCTTCTGGGAGAGTAAGAAAAGACAATGTTGGACCGCCATGAGTAGAGGTAAGTTCACGCGCTGTAAAATCTCCACACGGAACTCGATTTTTATCTCTAATGTGCCACTTTTAAGTGTGGGTGTAGAGACTGTGCCGCAGGTTTGAAACGGATGGAAATGTTAAAGCCGTCTTTCCTAGTGTGCATGTGGGGGGTCTCAGCTGGCATTAATAATAAAAACTGTATTTTAGATGTTACTGTGTGTGGTTTAGGTCTGATTGTTAGTTTCAGGCACTATTTCGCAACAGGTTTCTGTAAGAATGATCTGGTTGGCTACAATATCGAATATAAGATACAAAGCCATCAGAGTTCATGAAAAGTGTTGTCTTTCTTTATTAGATAGGCCTAATACTGTGAAATTAATATTTTGTGAAATAGTCTTACCTACACTTTCCCCTTCTCTTCTGTCCGTACAGTGAGCTTGGTGAAGTGAGAAGTACTGCTTTAGCGCCCTATAGCGGCTATGATGGATCGTCAGATGTTTGCTTATGTTTTGCTGGTAAGTTCAATATCAGCCATGAGCTTTCATTTCTAAAAGTGCCCCAAGTGGCCATCTAAAACACTTCATTAAAAATGTTGGGTTGCTTTTCTTCATGGTTTACTGATTAATGGCATGGGTTATGAAAGGTTCATATTTTGGTTTTGGGAGTCTCCAATGACAGGTTGACATGCATGCAAGGTCAAAAACACTGTTTTATTTTTTATATATAATTTGTTTTTATCTTATTTGTTCAATGACTCCAAAAAGAATGAACGATTCATTTTTCCAAACCCCTTTGGTGATTGGTCGATTTCTTGTGTGCTTTTAATGCTTCAAAAGCGGCACCTAGTGTCAGAGATTGAATTTGCGTTTTCATTCAGACCAACTCCAATCTCTATGCTCTCTGCATACCACAACATCCAGGGGGCATCTTTATCCACCCATGCCCCCTGGATGTTGCAGTCTGCAGCAGGCGCTCCTCACTCTAATAGACCAACAACAAGTGGGCGGGCAATATGCTAATGTTTTATTTTGATGTCAACGTGAAACAGCTTGGGACTTGTTTCAATGATTCAGAGTCAATTCTTTTTTTAGAGGCAATAACTTTATACATGGTGCACTTTCAGATTTAAAACTTTGCAGGATTTTCAAAAATCCATAATTGGGGCATTAATTGGTTAATTATTCAGTGATTTTACCTGTACATAAAATGAATATTCACGTGAGGTTCCAAAATCAAATTTTAACTATAATGTAGTGTAAGCCACGAGTCAGTGTAATGCCATTAAAAATATATATATTATAATTTTTAAAGTTTAATAAGGACTACCGATAACACTTTACAATAAAGTGTAATTTGTTAACATTATTTAATGCATTAACTAACATGAACAAACAATGAACAATACATTTATTCCACTATTAATTAATCTTTGTAAATGTTAGTTAATGACAATACGGTTGTTCGTTGTTTATTCGTGTTAGTTCAGTGCATTAAATAATGTTAACATGCACAACTTACGATTGAAATGAAACATTAACTTTAACATTAACTAAGATTAAGGAATGCTGTAGAAGTATTGTTCATTCTAAGTTTGTGTTTACTAATGTTGTTAACTAATGAATCTTATTGTAAAGTGTTACTGGACTACCTTACCCATAATTCTAAAGAAATATCCACCAATCACAGAAGCTATTTTTTATATTGTTATAGTTCATTTCTGCAAAGATTTTATGAGGCACTTCTTTTTCATGACTCCTTAGTTGATAGGACTTCTACACGTGAGATAATAAAAAATCAAGTCGTGTATCAATTCTTGCTGTTGGTGATTAAAACTGAAAGTGGTAAACAGTCTGTGTAACCATTCACTCATTCATCTAATTTTCATGTTCATAATAATGTCTGAGAGAGTCTGATCAGATAATGAGTGGAAAACATTTGTGTGAGGCATGACTCCTGGTTTATTCACCACACAGGAAAGGAAAGGAAAAGAGTATTGCACTGTACACTCACACATAAGATATTTTTAACCTAAATTATCTTTTGTTCCCCACAGGTTCTAATCAGCCAGTCATATGCAATATCACATTTGCTAGTTGGTCAGTCTGAGAAAGGAGACTGTCCTGATAATGAATACCGGAATAAAAACGGAATCTGCTGTGATAAATGTCATCCAGGTGAAACAAATTTAAATACAGGATTCATGTTATAGATGGAAAGAGTGTATATCCTTTTAATAAATGCTGTGACTTTTGGATAGAAGAACATTTATCATTGCTGTTAACATTCAAAACAGTTAACTATGATAATGGGTAGCAACAGGGTGTGTTTTTTTATAGAAACCCTTTGTTCATAGATGGTTTTGTCTTGTCCTTTGTCCTTTTATTCTAGGGTTTAAATTAATAGAGCAGTGTTCTAAACCAAATACGAGGTCTGTGTGTGTAAAATGTGAGAATGGAACCTTCCTAGAAAACTCAAACAACAATGACAACTGCTTCCGTTGCAGGAAGTGCAACAAAGGTAATGTCATTTTAACACTGATTATCATATTTCTTGTTACTGAAGAGGTAGTTAATGTCATTGAAAGTAAGTGGGGTCAGTTAGATTGACATCTACAGTACTTTTTAAAAAAATAACTTCTATTTTGTGTTCCACCGTATAAAAGTGACTAAATAATGACAATTTAATTTTGGGATGAAAGTATCCCTTTAACATGTGGATGATTGTTAAAAATGAACACAAGCAATTCATTTGACCTTTGCTAATTTTTCATATGTCTTTCATCCTGTAATCACAGCCCATTTCAAAGAGAAATCACCATGCACACACAAAAGCGATAGGGTGTGTGGGTGTGAGACTGGATACTACTATAAGAAACTAGATGACACGTCAGGGGAATGCTCTCGCTGTAAGAAATGTGGATCTGGGCAGCTGGAAGTTCGACAATGTAAGTCTCTCATGCTTAATAAAGCTTCATAAATACATTAAAATTATATATCAATCTTGTATTTACATGAGTTAATGTTTTCACTTTTGTCAGGTACTGAGAAACTGAATACAATGTGTGGCTGCAAAGAACACCATTATCCTGACGGTTTAAGCCTCTGTATGCCGTGTGTGGAGTAAGTCACACTTCACTACTCTTCAATATCCTGCTGGCACTTGTTATGATGTGGCGCATGTTCAGAGGTTAAGCTGATGAATGCACTCATTCAGCTTTTGATTTTGAAAAGTCTACCAGTACAGACTTCCTTCCTTGCACTTATGTCTGCTGTCTGCTGAAAATTTGATGTTAAAAGTGAAGTGTGAAATTTTTTACTGTTCTGCAGTACTTTAAATTTCATACTAATGACAAACTCTACATAAGTACACTTATGAATGCAGAAGCATTTAGCTACACAAGTTTGGTTGTGTTTTGAAATGAATAACTAAATACAAGTACACATATTGGATATTATAGTCATTTAAAAATTTTATTTAGAATTGTATTTTTCACAGTATTGACTTTTTTCTCAGAATTGTGAGATATAAAATCGGATTTGTGAGAGCTTGCAATTCTGAGAACATGATTAGTCTTTTTTTCCACTCAAAATTGGACTTTATAACTTGCAATTACGAGATTATATCTAACAATTCTGAAAAAAAGTCAGAATTACGACTTTATATCACACAGTTGTGAGTTATGAAGTCATAGTTTTGATCTAGATTGGAATGTATTTTAGTTTAGTTTCAGCTTTTCTCAGTTATGATCATTTTTTCAGGTAAAAAAATATATTATTTAGTTCATTTTACTTCATATTTATATATTTTTTAATTTAAATATTGGCTAATAATTCATGCTGTCAAGCGAACAAGAACCAATTCTGAACCTTTCTGAGCCAGTTAGTTCCATGCATAAAATATGCATTTAATGTTGTAATGGCGCTGAGCAAGCTCTCCTTTTTTGCGTAAATGTCTGGCCCAAGACAGACACAATGATTCACCGTTAAATAATTTTATAAATATTGAAAAACTGACCTGAGAGTATCTACAAATGTTATTTTGCATGAACTGATAAACTATGACTTTGACAGATCTGTTAGACATGGCAGACAAAATAATCAACATGTGTTCTTTATATCTTATAGGTGTCGGAACGGGTGTGAACACTTGTGCAATTCCAGCACAACTCTTAACCCTTCTATGTCTATCAAACCAACTAGTCGTCCAGGTGAGTACTGACCTGGGAAGTTTCCTCAAGGGAGGCAAGGGAAGCAGTGCCTTAAAAAAAAAAAAAAAATTAATTGAGAATGGTAATATTACACAATTTGTAATTTTAAAAAATCCATAGTTTTTTTAAAGTAACACCATAACAGCGATTACACAAGAAGGATGTATCTCTCTTGCCTCTCCTAAGATTATTGAGTTTGAACAGATCCTGTGTGATATGTTATGTAAGGGGTACAGTGAATTGAGAACGAATGGGGGAAAATCACTTGAGAAGAGGCTGTGATTGGTCCATGCAATAAATCCCGCCTTCAGTTTTTGTATTTGTCACACGTTCACTTATTGCTTTGAATGAACAAACTGATGGCATTAATGGGAAGCCAATTAAAAAGTAAAAAATGTCACGTCAAAATAAAACTTCAAATGACCTGAAAACATGATCTGTGGGGGGTTTTTTAGTGAGCAGTTAGCTTGAGTGAAATTTGGATTTGATGACTAATGATCTGAAAAGTTGACTATTAATAAGCTGACTAGTCATTATTACTGTATAGTTGTTGTTTTGTAATGAGTGTAAAAAACACTAGCTTGATGAGATTTCAACTTGCTTTTTAATAAATAGAACATTACTAACAGTATGTTACACAGTTAATATAAAATAATAATATAAAAATAATACAAAAATTAAATTGGGTAACACTTTATTTTAAGGTATCCTTGTTACACGTTGCATATACTTACTAATATAATAACAATAAATTATACATAATTACAGGCAGGTAACCCTAATCCTAACCATGTGGTCATTAATATTACTCAGTACTTAAATGTATAATTACACTGCATCAAGGACACCTTAAAGTAAAATAACTGAGAGTAGTATTTTTTTTTTTTAATCAGGAAAATGTGTAACTGAGACAAAAATTATATTTGATTTATTTTCTAAAAAAAATAAAAAACACACACCACTGCACAACACTGGAACTGATCAACATCCATCCAAAAATGTGATGTGTATTCATTGGAAAAAGTTGTTGGATGTCTGTTGGATTTCCTAATATTGTGGATGCCAGGCATACTACTGCATGGCTTTCGACTGTATCGATCAAGAGAGCTAGTACTAAAAATTTTTCAAAAGCATGAGTAATCTTGGAAAGTCCCCTCTCGTGTTCCTTTGAATTTGTCTAGCCATGACTAAACAAAATGTCTCTGTGTGGCCCAAAAACAACATGTGTCCTCAGGAAAGAAAGATTATAGAGGGCTGATTTTAATGTTTGTTTCTCGTCTCGTTAATGTTTCAGACATAGTACCTCAAATAGTGGTCCCTCTGTGTGCGTTCATCACGGTTCTAGCACTGGGAGTGTTCATGATATACGAGGGCATCAGACTTTGGAAGAAGAAGAGGCATGCTTCGTTATCGCAGAAATCATCACCTGCATCCGACGATCAGGTAGAGTGCTCAACCAACCAATGACAAACAATGAGAAAGACATTTCACAACCATTTTTCTTCACAATAAGAGTGATTCACAACTGATGCTAAACTCATGTACTGCAGCTGTTTTCATAGAAGATGATTCAGCTTTTAATCCTAATACTAATATTTCACAAGGACCCCCATCTGAATGACAAATAATATTAATAGAATTGCACTTGTCTTTCAGAAATAAATGCTAATGTATAGTAGGTGCTGTATATTAATTGTTTTCTATTTTGATATATTTTTAATTATAAAAATTTTAATTTCTCCAGAATTTCTTCAGAAATTATTTCATATAATACAATATAATGTAATATAACTATTTAATATACTGTGATAAAATGGCATTTGTTTGTTGAAGACCCCTGATGTAGAAGTTTTAAAATACATTTTTAAATAATTATGCCAATAATCATAAATGATCATGTGATGTGTTATCATATCCTATTTGACTGGTGTTGCTTTGATTACTGCATTGTTTATTAAGTAATTAATATATATTTTTAATGTTTTCCACAGACATTTATTATCACAGTGGCAGCAGACACAGTTCACAATGAGAGCACTCCTCTTACAAACCAGCCGTGTGAAACAGAACAATGTGGAAAACTCCCAGACTGTGTCCCTAGAGAGATCAAAAGTATGTCTGAGTTTATTTGCTTCTACACAGAAATCCTTGGAAGCTTAAAGGAGTAGTTCACCCAAAAATGAAATTGTGTCATCATTTACTCACCCTCAAGTCGTTCAGAATTTCTTTGTTCTGCTGAACACAAAGGAAGATATTTTGAAGTTGACTTCCATATTATTTTTTTCGTACTATGGAAGTCAACGGTGACCAAAACAGCCTGGTTACAAACTTTCTTCAACATTTGTCCAGCCGAACAAAGAAATTCTAGACTACTTGAGGGTGAGTAAATGATGACACAATTTCATTTTTGGGTGAACTATTCCTTTAAGTTATGAAGCTTAAAGAGGATTCACGTCTGTTGTCGTTCTCTTCCCATTTCTTTCTCTGACTTTCGCTTTTGTAGTTCACGAGTTCTTCTATTTTGTGCTGGACGAGGTGCCTATTGGACGATTCAAAGAGCTTGTACGAAGGCTTGGTGTTTCTGAGCAGAACATTGACAGGGCCGAACAAGACCACAGGAACAGCAAAGATGCCCACTACCAGATGCTGAAGGTTTGGAGTGACAGCAGCAGCGGAGGAGGGAACAACGTTTTGCCCTGTCACCGCATCCAGATGTTCGTAGACACTCTGAAGGACATGTGTTTGGTTAGCTGTGCAGACAACATCGAGAACAGGTTCCTTTCACAAGACACAAATTCTTCACGCTGAGGCCATTAGAAGAGAAAGAAGTAAAGGGCATTAATAGAGAACTTAACCTTTCAATGATTTCCATTGGATTCCTTTGAGAGTTGAAGTGCGTCTACAGCGTTTTTTTGGACATGTCATATTTGCAGATGTCTGAAGATTTCACACTAAATTTTTTATGAATATGCATATCTTCTGTGCTCTCTGTTTGTATGCAGGGTTTTTTTTTTAGTGTTTTCAAAGTAAATGTTTCTGAATGAAAGTGGTGGAGTGGTTGGGGTTTGGGTTGTAATTTTTCAGATATGTAATATCTGAAATATATATGTAAGTTCTCCTTATCTTAGTACACATCTCACAATAACATGTCCAGGTCACACACACACACACACACACACATACAGACTGTTAAACATTGTTTTTGTCGTGTTATTTTTATTTTTTGACTGCTTTTATTTGATCAAAAATAGTCAAAAATATTTCCCTGTTGTTTTTAGCAGCTTTCACTCCAGTCTTCAGTATTCAACATTAAAAACCATGAGATTCTTATTCCTTTCATTTAAATTTCTTACGTTTTCTTTTTTTTTTTGGCATGTTCTTGATAGGTTTTGTGACAGATCCTATTTGACCCAATAATGCCTTCAACTGTACAGATGAAATGAATACTGATAGCAGTGGGATTCGCATGTACAAAACAAAAACTGTTTATGATTGCATTTGTGCTTGAGGGGTATTTTATACAATTTAAAAGGTGTTTTCTATTATTGCACTATTCCACGGGCTAATATTGGGCTTTAGCTATAACCTAGCATTAAAATTCAATGCAAATGCAAATTTGACAACAGATTTTTTTCTTAATGAAAAATTCTATATAAATAACCCAAATATGCTGGAAAATGGTGCAAAAACAGAAAATTGCAAACAAGTAAAATAAGTAGATGCACAGAAATAGTATTTTTGCTAAATGACCTTCAATCATGTTTATGTGTGACTTTTTTTCTTCTTTTTTACAGTGGGTAAATGCAAATATTTTTACAAGTTCCCCAAATAAATTTTTACATACAAATAAATCCACAAATAAAAAGCTTATATTTTTTAATTAATGTGTCTTTGTCCTTTTTATTATCATTTTAGATGAAACCTGCAAGTACATGCTTTGTAGAAGGCCTCACCAGCACTAAATCTGCACGTGTTTTGTTAACAGACCCTTAACTACTAAAATAGCACCGACCCAGCCGTGTCTCCTTTGATGAAGGTGCTTGTGTAATTATGTCCTGATGCACATCTGTTATGATCTTGCACAATGTTGTTTTTCAGCATTCCTATCCCATTGAATTTATTCCTGTCTGATATTTCTCAGGCCATCTCTCGCTTAAAAATCAGCTGAGCTGCACGCGTTCACAGCTTGACTGGTACCACACAATCTGTAAATAACAAACGTTCAAATGTTCAAAAACCAGATTTACACGGAAGGAAGATCCTTTAAATCCAGAGCCAAATCTAGGTATACCTAAATATTACCATGGCATCATGTTGATGGGGTTTTTTTGGGTAAACACCTATCAAATCCTCACAGCATTTTAATTTCCTGATTGGAGACAAAATACTATCTTTCTTCCTTATTTTGCATGCTTGTGCGTGTGCATTTGTGTGTGTGTGTGTGTGTGTGTGTGCATGCTTGTCTTTGAGGCACTAAACCACAAACCCATCATCCCTGTCTAAACAATTATGACTTTACATATTATGTGCCTGTGATCAACAGCTGGTTGGTTGTCAATCACATCAGAAAGCGCTAATGACCCAGTCAGGTTTATCTTCTCAGGGTGCAGCCATGCCTCAAATCTAAGTCTAAAGAATCTGGTCTCGCTTGCTCAACCTGTTACTGAAGGAAGGTTAAAAGAAAAACGATATAGAAAGACACTGAGGACTTCGAAAGACAGATTCAGGAAGACAAGAGGGACAGAAAGAGACCTTAAAGATGTCTGTGTGAGGGAAATGGACACAGCTAAATCCAGGTATCTGTTGGGGAAGACTTGCATGAGAGTGAGTGTGTGTGTGGTGAAGGAGATTGTCTAAAACTAGAATCACATGTAAATATTTAAAGAACTGAGATTGTACTGTGAATCTAGTTTCACTTCAGACTTTAACTTAGATCTATGTTTACAGAGCTTATGCCAAGTTTGTTTTCAGAAGTATGTGTAATGACTTTGTTCATGGTACATGGTACACAATGTTATGTCTTTATGTATATCTACAAATGTGCATTTGCAAGCTGTGTATGTGCATGTAAATGTGTGAGTGTTTGTTCGTTCTGGGTATTTTACCCTGAATTGATGGCTGATGATAATGTTGACAGTCAAGGTGAGTCTGAGCGGAATTGGCGTATTGCCAAAAAGTGATGTCAAACGTAGGCGTATATTCATTTTTTCACAAACCAGTGTATTTTATGCCTGTGAGAGTCATGCATGACTGGGGAAATGTGACTCACCTGAGTTACAGTGAATTCTATGAATCAGAGCTGGTGTGTGTTTATAAGCTTCAGCTTGTCTTTGCATGGCCATGTCTCTTATGGAGACCTGACATGCAGTGTGTGTGGCTGTATTTACTTTTACGTTCTCTGGAAATTATTGCTCTGAAGTGAGCTAAACCTTCCTTTCAGGACCAAAATACTTTTGAATTTACAGTTTTGGGAAATAAATAAGTCATTCAATAATTTAAAATTTAAATTGCCTGTGTGATGTTTCAAGATTCTGTGATTTTTCGTAAAAGAAAAAAAAAAAGGAATGGTTATGCTAATTCAGCAGAAAAGGTCTATTGGATTTAGTGGTTTTAATTTTATCTTTATTTATTTATTTTATTTATTAATGTTATTTATTTTTGTAAGTTACATCAGTTTGAAACTGCATATGCATTAAACATGCAATAAACACAAACATAAAATATATTTGAATAATTAATACTTAATAGATATATAGTTTAATAATAAAAAATATATATATATAGTATGGTAAATTAATACATTTATGCAATTTATAATTCTACTTCCATTAATAAATATTCTGTTTTTAGTAATGAATTTCATTTTAATTATTAATATTTATCAAAAATAATTAATTTTAATTAATAGTATTATACAGTGTGGTTATGGGCTATTATAAGTTAGGGTTATGGTTTGGGTTAGAATAAACCTACATATATTTACATTTAACTTCATACAAAACAATAGAAGTCCAAAATATTTATTTAAATATTCAATGCATGGGAGGGTCACATTTTGTCTATGTTTTGGGGTCCAGAAGATGATTACAAAACCTCAGTTCACCTACAGAGGAGCAGTTGACAGTTCCCATGGGGAAAATGCATTAGTAAATCATGTCACAATGATAATATAAACTAATACAATGTAAAATATAAAATTAAAAATTAAATATTATTATGCATGACGGCTGAGATCAAGGGGGTAGAAGACATCATTAGCTCAATATAAAAACAACATACGTCAATGGAAAAAGATAGAAAACCCACCATGATAGAAAAACAAGTGTGTGTGTGTGTATGTGTACGGGTCAGGTCATGAGATGTGACATGTTTCGAGATTTAAAGGTCACATAAGTGGGCTTCAAAAGTCTGGTATCAGTTCCTTCTAGTTGTGGTTTACAGTTTTTTGTGGGTTTTAGATTATGTATTATGCACAGCACAGAGATAAATGAAGCACAGAAGCTTTTTTTGTAATTAAGTTGGCTTGAGAAAGCCAACGTACTGATATCCGACTTAAACTTATTATTATTATTATTATTATTATTATTATTCTGAGACTAAAATTGTTAACACTATCTCCTCCTAGAGCTTTAACTCTACAGACTCCAAACTTCAGACTCCAGATCTTCAGACTGGTCTGACTCGGGTTGCTATATCTTTTCTAACTGATCCGACTTATGGTTTTCCTAAAAATCACGATTAAAACTGGAAAAACTCCCATAGACTCCCATTCACGGAATGTTCAGATGAGCCAAG
>JAUMHE010000068.1:8134775-8152777 GCA_032359235.1 Enteromius mattozi | reverse complement strand
AACTTTTTCAAACTTCTATCTCCGGCTTTCTCAAGCCAACTTAAAGTTTGTCTAAACAAACTTTTTTATCTAGTTAATCAATGCTGTTGCTATATCCTCTTCTACTTTCTCTGTTTATTGTTGCACTGTTGTTGATTTTATCCATGTGTTAGACTTAATCCTCTTATTGTAATCCCATCTGTGTCAATTAGTAATCCATCAAAAGGACCAGAACTGAGCAATGTCATGGCCCCAGAGGAAACTGCCACCGGTGACAAGAGTGACAGACAGCGGGAGGAGGAGAAAGAGGCAGACGCAGACACTGCTGATGGATTTGCTGCAGTACCATCAGTTGCTCAGCGGAGGGCACAAGAGAAACAAAGATACAACACTGTAGGCTACCAGGTACTCAATTCATCAGATTGTATACAGTACTGGAATTTGTTTGCATTATGCAGATGCATTCATATAATCTGAATTTTAATGCATTTTAGATCAATAACGTGACAATCCAAAGTTGTCATAAAATGTCAGGTGCTATGCTATGGTTCTGATATCAGTCTGATATCCTAACTAAGAAAAAAGACCTCATAAAAAGTTCAAATTCTTGAAAAGAATTAGTATTGTTTTATTAGCAAAAATCTATGTCATGTGGTGCAACCAGCAAAGTCAATTGGTGCGACCAAAGTGCTGATAAAACTAAAATAAGAAATAATATAAGGATCTATAAAAACAGTGTGTGTCATGATCAGTGTTTGTTATGACATAAGGTCATAATAAAATATAGTAAAATATTGTGTGTTACAACCTTCCAATATGGAGCGCCAAATTACTCAAAAATAAATAATTATTATTATTTCTTTTTTTTTTTATTAATGAAATTTTATATCATAATTATTCATATATTATTTAATATTTGGTCTAATAAAAGCATTCAATTAATTAATCATTACATTAATTTTTAAATCACTACACAAACTCATGAAAGACTGTAATTTGGCCCTCTCAAAAACTTTATATTTATAATTTGCTAAAATTGAATGGTATCTTAGTTTTGCAAACTTACATCTATGATCCCTGAAAAAAGATTCCCAAAGCCAGGAAGTTGGAGTTCTCTACTTCCAGTGTTTAGTTACAAGAACACCAGTAACACATTACAATAAGGTGCCATTTGTTAACATTAGTTAATGTATTAACTAACATGAACAAACAATGAACAATGCATTTATTACACTATTTATTAATCTTTGTTAATGTTAGTTGTTAATACAGTTGTTCATTGTCTGTTCAGGTTAATTCACAGTGCATTAACTAATGTTAACAAACACAACTGGTGATTTTAATAATGCATTAACTAACATTAAGTTGTAGAAGTATTGCTCATTCTTAGTTCATGATGTTTACCGAACCAAGTGTTACTGGAAGACCTCACACACAGATTCAGCTTTGGGTCTTTTGCACCACCTCTGCTTTCATTCTACATCTCACATGTTGACATGACCAGACAGGTGCATATGTTTCAAGTGATTTAAACAGAACATCGAACAATGTCCTTTGTTGGTTCTGGAATAACATTTGTATCAATCACGCTATGAGGAACGCTTTTCCGGGACCAACAAAGGATGTTTTTGCATGTATTTAATCAGGCTTTAGGTGACTGCTGTCAATTCAGCTTGTTACATTTATTAATTTTGGTTGTCAGAAAAAGAAGCAGAGGGCAGCTGTGGACTTTTCTACAGTGAGCAAGGGAACATCTGCAGGGGTGAAGAACAGAGGTGCACTAAAGCAGGCACTTTTTAGCCAGGGAGTGTCTGATAAAAATGGCGCATTTGAGGTAGGCCTGATTTTTTTTTTCATAGTGGGAAACAGAGACTTATTAGTCTACATTATCCTTACACCAATCTCTCTCTTAGGAACGATCAGGTGGTGTACAGGGGCAGGTGGATGCATTGAAACAGGTTCTGGACTTATTCAATATCCCTGAGGACCTGAGGTGGACATGGGGGGAGGGAGGGACTGAAAAAGCACTGGAAAAGAGCTGGACAGACATAGTGGACTCCCATGAGGTAACATGTTAAGGCCAAATGGCACACTGATTCATCTATTGGGCACGGACACATCTTTAATTTATGTCACATTGTAGAACAATAATTACTGTTTTACATTATTGTAAGGGGTAGGTTTATGGTTAGGGAAGCTGTACGTTAATAAAACACGATCCAATAGTCAAAAACTTTATTTATTGTTAGCTTCCGGTTTTAGCTGTGTACCTTGTGTACCTAAGAGAGAAATATGAAATACATTTGCAATTTAGGTTACTTCCAAAAAAGAGCTGGAAGGGTTAACATCCACACGGCAGTTTTACTTGTCTACGTTTTGGCCAATTTGGTGGCTAATATGAATTTGGCAGATCATTAGTAGCCTTTAATATGAAAAGAACCTTTTTTCCACATTTATAAACAATAATAAACATCATAAGAATTGATAGGCCTAAGAAATTGTCAACTTTTAAAATAGTGCATGTGATTAGAATCATATCAGGATGGAACTGATTTAAAAATTAAAATCAATCAATCAGAAGAAAGAAGACGTGTTGTATGTATGTTGGAGTATTGGTGACGTTCTCGGTTTCTCTCTATTTCTAGTCTATGTCCAAAACCCAGCGACACCAGCAGGAGGCGCTATGGGAGCTTATTAATACTGAGCTAACCTACATCAACAAACTCACTATTGCCAAAGAAGTATGTCATACAATTACAGTTTCTTTTTTAATTTTGGATTTATTACAATATTTGATCAGATGTAGACATTTAATTTACCATAACAACAACAACAAAAATAATAGCCTATGTTTATGCTGTACTGATATTCTTGAGCTCATTGTTTTCTCAGTCCTCTGTACTTTCATTCATGCATTTTAAATGTATTATTTACACTCTAGCTAACGCACATCCTCTTTTCTGCACAGCTGGTGATGGCAGCACTGTCACACTGTCACAGAAATGGATTCCTTCAAGAAGTATGTGCATCACGTCTCATCTTTCATGTTTACATGGAACCTTTTTCTTAAGAATTGACCTTCTAGAGTTACATATTCAGCATATCTAAATGGAAGGCGGACGGACTGCACAGCTGTATGTGACGGCAGAAGTGCGGTCAAATAATGTGCCGCTCACTGTCATCTGTCTGAGATCACTCGTTCTGTTCATTCTATAATCTAGAGCATAACCGCTGATGTCAGAAATGGAAACATTTTGTACGGACAAGATGGAAAATAAATTTGCTCTGGTATAGAGCGTGTGGGCGACACCACCTGTATCAATTAATCTTTTTCCATTACTGTCTTTTCTTTCTTTCTTTCTCTTTCTTCAGGTCAGCCCCACAATGCTCTTTTCCAATCTTCCTTCTATCCTTGATGCACATCGACACCTTTGGCATGAAGTGATGTATCCAATGTTACAAGAGGTCCGTCTCACTGGAAGACCCTTTGACCCTCTCAGACTTGAGGCAGGATGTTTGCAGGTATGATACAACAACAGTACACAACTCTCTCCGCAATAAAGCTGGAATATATTCATTTTTGCCCTTTTTTCAATCATTTTACCTCCTTTTTCATCTGTTTCAGTTTCCTGACCGTTTTCCTGCATACTTTGAATACTGTTTAGAAGAGGAGAGAAATGTGGAGTTTACACGCAAACAGCTTGACACAAACCCACATTTTCACACCTATCTTATGGTACTGAAAATAACATTTATATGTTAAAAGCAAGGAATTATTCTATTGGAAACAAATTCTAATTAAGAAATAGAACCAAGAGTGCTGATGTACTAAATATTGTAGATATGAGGCACAATCATACTGAAAATTAACTAACTGACATTTTAGAAGCAAAAGTTGAGTGAATTATTCAATGACTCCCTCATTAAAACGGACTCATTTCGGAATAAAAGTCAGCATTTTTTAACAAATCGGCTGAATGGATGAACATCTTACCACCTACAGAAAAATGGCTAAAACATATAATGCTAAAAAAGTGAAAAATCCCACCTCGGATTCAATCCAAAATCAGGAAATTTTGAACACCACTAAACTGATGAAATTCTAATTGTGTTTAATGTTAATATTTGCAACGTTGGTTTTTTCCGTTCTTGTTTCTCACTTAGGCTTAAAGGGTTAGTTCATCCAAAAATTCTGTCATTAATTACTCACCCTCATGTCGTTTCAAACATATAGGACCTTTGTTCATCTTCAGAACACAAATGAAGATATTTTTGATGATATCAGAGAGCCATCTCACCCAGATCCAGAAACGTAGTAAAAACATCAATAAAACAGTCCATCTGACATCAGTGGATCAACTTCAGTTTTGCAACGCTAAGAGCATACTTTTTTACTGAGTTTTTGAGTGAAAAAGCCACATTTGTGGGCAATTTTGGCAATGTTCACTGTGCATAACTACAGATCAATCAGGCCTACCAGCAGTCAATTTACAATTCAAAAAGAAGAACACAACTAATAAAAAGACTGAATCCTACATTTGTTAATTAGTGAGACATTTATAATACGTTTTTGTAGGCTGGTCATTTTTGACCGTTAAGTGTAGCAAACTGGAGGGGAAAAAAATCCCCTAAGAAGTACAAAAATTATACATTTTTTTGGAAGTTGTTATACCCTGTGTGAGCAAAGTCAGTAGATTTTAGCCCTATGCGATAATATGAGCTAGCATTTTCAGAAAATCCTCTCCAAATCTTACCATGCAGAACGTGCTTGAAAAGTATTCAAATGTTCTGAACTATAAAGGGAAACTCAGATTTTCTTGTTTATGTTAGTTAAAAAATTTTTTAAGCTAAATTAAGGCTGGAAAAAATGGTCAAATATAGACCTGAACATGGTTAGCGAGGTGTGAATTTGTTTTCCACGTCAGATGTTTGCCACACCGAGTTCCCCTGCAAATGTTTTTTTGCACCAGTGGACAGTATGCAAAGTAAGCAGGGTAGAAATGACTGTGAGATCGCCTGCCTTTATGGTGGTTTGTGGCAGGTTATGGGGGAGTGCTGTTTTCTGAAGAGGACATACTAGAAATAACTGCACATTCAGCCCTGAAATTGCTTAATTCACTTGATCTTCAATTGACTAGCTGTACAGTAAAATAAAAATCAAAAAATAAAATGTCTGCGTTGAAGTCAACATATTAATGTGTGATTATTTAAGCAATAAAAGTTTAATTACACAATGAGTTTGAATGCACATTTCAAACCACAGATGCTCATGAGCTATAGATTACAATCAAATGTGTTGCATGAAGAAACATGCTTGCTCGATTTTTCTAATTACCTTGATGTAATCTGTTGTGTAGTGGGTGGAGAATCATCCACAGTGTGGGCGAATGAGACTGGGCGATATGCAGGCCAAACCACACCAGAGAATCACAAAGTACCCTCTTTTGCTGAAAGCTGTTCAGAAGACCACAGAAGACCACCCCACCAAAAACGCACTTGAAAGAATGGTGAGAACCTGTGTGAATCACATCATTTCATTTGCACTATTCAAATCAAATACTAAGTGTATTATGAAAACAACAGAAGTAACAAAAAAAAAATAATTTGTAAAAAGCATCAGCCTACAGTATGTGTTGTCACTAAAGCAATATGACTTTATGAAATGCAAAAAACATGTTTTTTGGCACTGTCAAATGACTAATCGTGATTAATCGCAGTCAAAGTTCTTGTTTGTATGATATACATGTGTGTACTGTGTATATTTATCATATAAATACACACACATACAGTATATATTTAAAAAATATATCCATGTATTTTCATGTTTCTATTTATATAAATTATATACTGTATATTAATTATAGAAAACATATTTTTCTTAAATATTTACATGCATGTGTGTGTGTGTGTGTATATATATATATATATATATATATATATATATTATGTATTAAAAAAAAACTTTTGGATGCGATTAATCACCTATTAATCATTTGACAGCACAATTTTTTATTTAAGTACATGTAAAAAGTACTTTTTAATGTAATTCCAGATGGACTAGGATTTAAGGATTTGAAGCATGATTATAATGAAATGAATAAAAAAGCTTAAATGCTGTTGTCATTAAATCAAAAACAGGTGCAAATAAAATACATTTTTAAATCCAATTAAACTGTTTTTATGAAAAGAATAAGAAGAAGCACGAAAAAAGGAAAATAGAGGCACTTTCACTAGTTGGTCTTAATCAGAGTAGCATTATGTGTGAAATATCAGACAATGAAATTATCCTGTCAGACTATGAGAAAAGTCAAACTCTTGAGCTGCATTGCCTTTGTTATCATCTTTGAAATCTCTATACACCTCTCACTCTTAAATATGAGCTGTTTGCACAGTCTTTATTCTATCATTGAAGTTAAAGATAAAGATCTGCACTGTTTCTCACTCGCTGTCTCTTTTTCTCCTACAGTTGTACAGTGTCAATAACTTCCTAGAATCTATTAATGGCTATTTGCAACTGAAAGAAGATACTCTGGCCCTCTCAGTAGCTGCTCAAAGAATAGAGGGATGCAAAATAGAAGGTCTGAGTGAAGATATAGACAAGGTAAACAAAAAACTTGAATAACCATAAATTGTATATGATTGGCTTATATACAAAAAGGCTAATGGAAAGATCTCATCAACAGTATGTTCGTGAGGTCTGCTGCTTTGATTTGATGAGCCCGGTGAGGGGGGTGGGGCCAAATGTCATACGGAAGCAATTAATGGAAGAAACTTTGAAGGTCAGATTAAGAAAGGAAACCAAGGTAAGTGAAAAAGGTGCATGTAATGTATTCATGATTTTTGTACTGACTTCAACATTTCAGCATTGGTTTCTGGTTATGTTAGGAGCTTGTGGTCCTGCTCTTCACTGATGTGTTGTTGATGACCAAAACGCAGAAGAAATCAGACAAGCTGAAGGTAGTGCGCCCCCCTCTGGCTCTTGAGAGAATACACTGCACTGAGCACAAAGATGGATGTGAGTGTGAACAACTCCTACATTTAATAATCTCACCTGCCTCGGTTTAAACTAGCCTCACAGCAGTATGAAAGGGCAGTAAATATGTTTGGGCCATATTTTCATGCCCAGCTCACAATATTTTTTGAAATCTTTATATGTAATAAATGCTTTAAACTGTACCAAAAATATTTGATACATTATATGTATATTATCATATGCACCACAAAAAAAAAAAAAAAAAAAAAAAAAAAAAATTGGTCTTTTTTTTAACAGACCTTTGTGCACTTTATACCACTTTATACAACGTGGTCCAAAAGTCTGAGACCTGAAAATCTAGGATTAAAAGTTTCATTTAAACCAGGAAATAAACACGTTTTAGAATGATCAATAATTTTAACTAACTAAACTAACTAGCTAACTAAATATTTAGGAATTTCCCTCTTTATAGGTCACTAAATAAATAAGCAAATCTGTGACACTGATCATTCAAACTCCTACAAAAGGTCATGTTTTTCTTTTTTTAGTTGAAGAACAAGATGTTAAATTATGCTGGTTTTACACTTAGCTCTTTGCAGCATGTACATATTTAAGAAAAATGTTATATTTCTATATTAGATATATGTATATATATATAATATAAATTGTACAACCATAAATGTATGCATGTAAATATTTTCAAAATATATCCTGCATGTGTGTATTAATATATACATAATAAATATAACACAGTTCAAACATATATATTACATAACATATTTTGGATGTGATTAATTGCAATTAATCGTTTGACAGCACTACTATGAAATTATTGAATTATTATTAAATATTAAATTCAAATTAATATTAATATTTAATGCAAACTTTCACTCAAATTGCTGTGTTAATACAATAATATGTAATAATTAAAAAATAAATAAAAAAGTCAATGACCCTATATGCACATAGAAATGAGTAAATTAGTTTGTTTTAGTTACTGTAATGTAACAAAGGGAGTCTCAGAGAGCAGGAGTAGAATTTAATTGCAGTGTTTTTAAATCATGAAGACTCAAAAAACACAAGACAGAACTACAACCTAAATGTGTAATATATTGCAGCAAAAGCACAGAATGCATTACTTACAATCAGTCAGTTTCAAAATGCATATTGATTTTCCACATGGAAAAGTCTTTCAAATAGCTCTATGTAATATAGCATACTACTCTTGGCATGTCAGGGCACAGCATGGCGTATTACTTGATAAGCTGGTTTTTGATTGTTTTTGGGTTTTTTTGAGAATGGCTCCACCTAAGGTGTGTCAAATACCTGCTCATGTGAGTTCTGGTACATTGTCACAAAAGATTCATTATGATTATGTAATTATGAATTCAAATACGCACATTAACTGAACATGGAATTTGTTTTCTGGTGCACATTATTACCTCAGGAGAACTTAGTACAGAAACGTTTTTCTCCTATAAATATTTATTATGTGAAGCTAGATGAATGTCTGTTTCTCCCCTCTTCGCTCTGTCTGCTAGATTCGTTTGTGCTGGTGGAAGTTGGTGATCTCGGTTGTGCTGTCAGTGTGAACTTCCTGTCCACACCCAGTCCAGACAGCTGTGCGTCATGGCTGTCTGCTCTGCGTGAGACTCAGGTACGTGCATTCCTCTTGCAGCAAACACTCCTCACCAGTGCGACAGGATATACAAGCCCAACCCTGAAGAAAATGTAATGTGTTTTTTTTTTTTTCTAAATGACTTCTTTGTACTTTCTACTTTCCATGAACAAAATAGAGATTGAAAAACTTAAAATATGAAGTAATTTTTTTCCCCTTATGACCCAACTAGGAAAATGTTGACTGTTAATCTTAAGACCTGCTCAAACTAATTTATATACAATTTATTTAGTTAGTTACCACAGATTGAAGAAATTTCAATAATCATTAAATTAAAATCTGCATTACATAGAAAAAGTATATTAAGTTATAATAATAATAATAATATTAATAATCTATACCAGAATGAGTAACAGGGTTGAAGGTAACAGGGTTGTACATTTAGCCTAAATTACATTGTCACTCAATTTAATAAACTAAGAAAAATATATAAAAATATTTTAAATTAAGTGTTGATCGTTTTTCAGCCCTATAACCAGAGATCCTAGAAATTCTATTATTAATCGTTGAATTTAAATCTAAATTAAATAGACTAAATGTTTAAAGTAATAATAACAATCTATACCGGTATGGGCAACAGGGTTGAAGGTAACAGGGTTGCATTTGATATATTGTCACTCAGTAAGGGCTAGTTAGATTTACAATATATTGATTTATAGTTGTTGTTAAATTATTCATTTAATTAACTAAAGAAAAATCTTTTAAATTAAGTTTTGACATTTTTCAGCCCTGTTACCTGGAAATTCTATTAATAACCATTTAATTAAAATCTAAATTAAATAGAAAAAAATATATGAAGTAATAATAATAATAATAACAACAAAAATAAACTACACCAGAAGAGGTAACAGGGTTGTAAATTTTGCCTAAATTACACTGTCATTCGATTTGACTGGTTAGACATAAAGGTACTGTATGTAAGTTTTGACTCTTCTAAAGGCAAAAAATAACATATGTTCGTAAATATTTAGGAAACATGTTATGTTTACATTACTGTTTCTCTGAAAAATAATGCTATAGCCAGTAATTCTTCTCTGAAATGTGTGTTTCGGGCAGATTTTGGGTTGGAACTGCAGTACCCATGTCAACCGCTAGCTGGCAATATTACATACTGCACCTTTAAAATATATTGTTTAATAGTTGTTGTTAAACTAAAAGTATTATTATTAAGTAACAGAGTTGAAAGTAACAGGGTTGCAGATTTTCTCTATAGTAATATAGATGCATGTATAATGTGGCAAACAGGTAATGCCTATATAACACTGCATTGGCATTTTATTTATGTTTCTAGTCATTAACATTAGTTAATCATTTCTGAGGAGAAAAACATAAGATTTTTTCATTTAATGCTTAACTAAAAGTATATGGAGTCTGTCACTGTATCATCGAAAATGACTTTTATATATCATAATAGACTTTGAGTGCAGTATTCCAGTTTGGGAGCAGAATATTATATCAAAATGTCAAATATATTTGAATAGTTTGTAATTATAAACTGTTTTTTGTTGATGATCACAGGCAACTTTAGAGACCTTGAGGAAAAATGAGACCAACAGAATAATGAAGACAACAAGCACAACAGAATTTGGTGGTTCAGAGAGACCTCCCATTCAAGACGAACTGTCTGACAAAGTCATCGAGGATCCTGATGCCCAATCAGTATCTGATAGATCTGATAGTGATTTGGACCCAAGTGAGTTTGTGAGGCTACATCCTTCTTATAGGCGCAAGTCTGAGACAGAACTGTTGATGGAAGAAGAACAAAGTGAAGTTCCAGAGGATAGGAACTCTCCACTGATTGGTCACTTGAATGACCAGAGCCAGTCAGCTCATGAAGAAGTTGCCGCAAAGACTAATTCAGCTGGATTAAAAACTGAAGAAGTAAGAAAGCAGCTGGAAGAGGTCCTATCAAAAAAACTGTCAGAAAGACGAGTTACATGGAAACATCCACGACGATCATCTGTAAATTCTAAACAAGAATTACCTGTGAGAAGTCAGCCAAATGGATCCTACTTGATGCCAGGTGGAGATGTGGAGAAAAATAGCACTTCTATCCAATCGCTTCCGAGCACTTCCACATCAAACAAGCTTTCAATAACTGCATCAACATATGGAGCAAGTGCAGAAACAGGAGAACCAATGCATCGAGATCCAGAAGATGACTCTGAAGAAATCAGGAGGAACTCTTTGTACAGTCAGTCTGGAGACGATGATGGGCTCCTCACAGAATCAGGGAGGTTCTCCAGGAACTTAAAGTCTCCTCGCCTTCGGAGGAGACGCCAGAATAATTTGCAACCATCTGTTCCCTCAGATATTACCATGACAGATGTGAACGGATTGGAATTTCCTCCCAACTCCAATGAAAACCAGAGAAGAGGATCCAATCCTGCTAACGGTTTAGAACTTACCTCCAATGAAAGCTCCAGTGGAAACCAGAGAAGAGCATCCAACCCTTGCATTAAACCCCAGGATTCCCACCGAGTGCTAAAGCTGGGCTCTCTAAAAAACAACCATGGAACGTTATGGAATGTTCCTGAAAAAATATTGTCACCAGATTCTCAGATGCACTCTGAACCAGTGAAAATGAAACCAATCAAACTGAAGACACAGAGGAGCGCCTCCATCCCAGAGATCAGCTCCTGTCAGCATTCCCTCCTACCTTCTCACAGACGTAGCCCCTCGCCGCCACCAGGCCTGGAACCCCAGATTCACCCTTCTCCGCTCCAGGGCCTGCTGCAGAGGGCTAAGGAACGTGAAAGAGATCGTGGACTGGGCAAGAGAGAGGCAAAGAAAAAAACTTTATCTGTACAAAGTTCTCCTACTATTTCGCCGTCTGTCAGTGAAGGAGAGAGAGAGACTGAGAGAGAGGAATCGTCAGTAGCTAGTATGATATCTGCTCATGGATGGAGAGAGGGGAACGTAGATGGAAGTGAGGATGAGATGAAAGAGAGGTGAGTCTTCACGCTGTCACCTCTTCTCTGTGAGTCATTGCTAAATGTAATATGAAAACACAATCTGAAAACAGGGTTGTAACACTTTTTTTTTCTCTTCATCTTCTGAGTTGAAAGAGTTTGTTATAAACATCAGATGGCATCATGCAACTGGTTTCTGTTCTGGCTACTTATTCTAAAAATGCAAAAAATTCAAATCCCAGCCTAACATATATTGTATGATGCTGCTGTTGTTTTAACTGGACTAACAGTGATCACCTTGTTTTAAACATAAGATATAGATTTTGCATCGTAATAGTTTATTAATAGTCATTTTGTTTTAAATGAAAAATGATTAATAATGGAGCAATGATAAGTGAGGGATGATAAGTTATGATCCTGGGATTTTTGTTTTTTTTGGATACATGGCCCATTAGGGTAAAAGTAAGGTTATACTGTATATATATATATATATATATATATATATATAATTTTTATAATTTAACTTCATGATATACAATATAATTTATCATTTATATAGAAAGTAAGCACAGCAGCAAAAAAGGGTCAGAGAGAGGATGGAAAATTGTGAAAAAAAACTTAAGTATAGCCTAGAAGTATATTTTATATATATATATATATATATGCGTGTGTGTTATTTGCATTGAATCTTAAGTAAGAAATAATATGCAAAATATGTGTTAAATATATGCATAAGTATAAAATCCTACTGCATCTGTTGAATTTAAAACTCAACTTTGAATATGTATTTGTGTTTGTGTCTGTGTGTGTAATTTTTTTGCTTAAAACATAAATATTCTTTCCTTTCAAATTAACCCCAAAAATAACCTTAACTGTCCAGTGGAAAATCAATTTTCATTTTAAGTATATTTGTTCCATTTGAGAGATATGACTGTAGAGAGTCCTCACAGTGAACTCGACAGTTTCATGTGCGTTATTTCTTCTCTCTGCCCACACACACAATTCATCTGTGTACTGTTACATAAAATTCTATCTAAATTATTACTTTTAAACCTTCCCTGGAAATTGTATTCAGATTTGGCAACATCATTGTTCTAAAAACATCTGTTGCTTCTTTTGGATTATAGACAAGTTAGTTCTCCATAAGGACCATTAGGAGTCAGGCTTTCCCCTGAAAAATAATTGCATTCAACCATATTGCACTTACAGCATTTCTTTAATAACTGATCAAAGGCTATGTAATGCTTAACAGAGATGAGTTGAGGTACCTTAAAAATGTACATATTACAAACACATGAATTAAAGTTGCATCAAAAGCTTGGGCTTTTATATTCATGGTTTACAATTATGGCTCTGTGGACTCTTTAAAGGTGGTCTGTGACACACACACACAAAAAAAAATCTTTACATTCATAAATTTAAACACTACTTCATAATAACTACTTACACATCTAAAAATCTTATGTATATATTAGGGCTCGCACAATTATGACAAAAATCATAATTGTTGATTATCCGCTTGAAATTGTAATTGTGATTATTAATTACGATTAACACAATTTACATTGAGTGATGTTTATACCATTATTTGAAGCAACTTCATGTCAAATTTTATATGAAAATAAATAAGCTGAAAACATTTAAACTGGAACTTTACTGTTTTAAGCCTACAGTAGTAAGCCTCAAATATCAGCTGCTCATTGGATTGGTTTCTTCTTTAAATTAATAAAATATATATATATATTCATGGTATTACAATGTTAAACTAAAACTATTATTAAAAAATGAAAATGTAAGATAAATTGTAGAAAGAAAAAACACATATCTTAAGCAGTCATAATAATGTAAGTGGACTTTAAGCGAATATTGACTTTATGAACATTTATGTAATTGTGGCATTCATACTTGTAACTGCGATTAGAAATTCAATTAATTGTGCAGCCCTAGTGTGTATATATATATATATATATATATATATATTAGTGCTGTCGATTAAACACATTTGTTTACATAATATATGTGTATATTTATTACGTATATATATATAAATATACACACACATGCATATATATATTTAAGATAAATATGTTACATTTATTTATTAAACGTATGATGGGTGTAATATATATATATATATATATATATATATATATATATACACACACAATATATATAAATATTTTTAAAATAGATGGTGTATGTGTTTGTCTTTAAATATATATAAATATATACACTACACATATATGATGTAAAAAAACAAAAACAAAAAAAAACTTTCATTCATTTTTTATTTTAAATGTATTTATGTATGTTTTATTTACAACTTTGAAAAATCATTATCTCCACATTAACTTTTTAACAGACATTTACCCATAAACCCCTGTTCTCTCCCTTGAAGCAATAAAGAGGGCATCAGCGTGGACTGGCCAGGCTGGTGTTTTGATGATGAGGAGGTCTTTGACTTTGAAGAGTTTGAAGATGAAGACTGGTTTGACAAGAAACTGAGCACAAATGAGCTCCGGAGGTCAGAGAAGAAACCTTCAGAGAGGCAAGATGAAACAGAATGTAGTGAGGTGTAGTCTATAAACATGTAAAAAGTGTTTGAAGAAATGTAATATATAAAGTTCTGCTGTGTTGTTTAATGATTATGTAGCATGACTATTGTAGTCATATATATTTGAGTGATGCATACAGCCTGCACACGTTTTTTTTAATGAAAGATGAATTAATTGTGTTTATTGTTATTATAATATTTACTTAAATGTATCTGTGTATAGATTGGTGTCTCTGTATAGCAATATTAAGAACCTGTTTATAATATATTTACTGTGCACAAGAAACCAAAACAAATGAGAAATGAAGTATTTCCCTTTTATTGTTTTATTTACATAGATTTTACATTCATATTAAAAAATATATTTGCACCAAAATTTGTTTTTTACAAAATGTGTACATTTATATGTCAGTGGTATATTTACAGTTTAAATGGACTGCTACAATTGTCTGCTTTTAAAACACACTCACACACACACACACACACATCTACACACACATTTACACACACACTGCTTTGGGGTCTCCAACACACGCTTCAGACATTTTTGGCCTGTTCTTCTCTCTCTGCTCTCGTTCAGTGGCAGCCTGATGGACGATGGTTTCCATCGCAGGGTAAAGAAGGATCATCCTCTTCTGTAAAGAGGAATAAGTGAGATGAATATGAGAAATTAGATACAAATTACCCACACTAAATGCTGTCTTTTGCATAATTGAAATATCGCTATCAAGTAAGCATGAAGCATTATTAAATCAAGACTTGAGGAGACTGAAACATACCCGGCGATAGTTTCTGTACATCTGGAACAAAACCAGGAATACCACCAAGAACAAAAACCCAAATCCCACCACCATAGCGGTTTTGTTGCCAGAACTTGAATTGCTGCTCTTTACAGCACCTGTAAAAAACGAACAAAACAGAAAATCAATCAAAATGCACTGCTTCTAATTAAAGTTAGGCAAATATATGTATTTTTTTAATTAATTCACAGCATGCTATGTTTGTTTTTTGGCATGTAAATGCTTACGCAAAGATTGTTTACTGTAATATAACTGCTCAACCTACCCATCACATGAAGTTCATAAGTCACATTCCCCAGAACGCCTTGCCTCCCGTAATAGCGACAAACCCATTCACCAGCATCTTTCTCATTCACTCCCTGAATTGTTGGGCTCTTTGTCTTTTGAACAGAGGTCAATGTTTGGGTATCATTCGGTCCGTAATTCACACGGAGCCACTCATAGGAAGTGATCTGGTCTGAGTTGCTGAGATGGCAGGTCAGGGTCATGAGTCCGCTATTGCTGGATGATGAGGGTCTCAAAACTAAACAGAATTCAAAGAGAAATTCAGTATTCTGCAAATTCCGAACACCAGACGTTAATAGGAGATGAACACCATTTGGATGATTATATTATATAACATTATTATACATTAGCCACTTCACCCTGAGTGTTCTAGTGATATTATTCTACTCACCTCGAGCTACAACTAGCTCCATCTCTCTTTGTACTTTGTTACTCTCTCCATTCAGTCCCTTCACAATTCCTGAGCATGTATACATCCCTTCATCTCCGTCCTCCACTCTCTGTATAGCAGCTGATGCTGAGGGCCCAGCAGACGTGTTGAGAGACGCAGGGAGAGGAAGAGGAGAGGTTTTGTTCCATCTCACAGTGTTTGGGATCAAACCATCAGTAAAGATGCAGGGCAAGGAGACGGAGGAACCAACAGCAGCGTACACCACCGAAGAGTCATCCTGAGGAGTGACGATTCCTGGAAAACCAACAGAGGAGGATGATGAGCAACTCTTGCAGTTGTACGTTTAAAGAAGAAGCTAATAAGTTTAAACGGACACTCACCTTTGACCTGTAGGGATGTGGTTGCCTCTACAACTCCACCTTTGTATGTAACCTGACAGGTCCAGTCTCCTCCATCTTTCTGAGACACATTGGAGAGGCTGGTTCTTGTAATTTTGCCATTTCGTTTCCAGTTAATTCGTACAGACTTTGTCTCAGAATTGACATGGCACGTTGCCTCTGTTCGTAAGCCCTCAACCACTACAGCAGGAGAAAATGACGCTGAGGAGAAAGAGGAAATATTATCAATAAGGCTTCAAGAAGACAGCTAATGACTTACAGAAGAAGTGACAGTTCTTGGTTATTACCTTGTACAACTCTGAGATTGATTAACTTCGTCATCCATTTCTTTCCCTCAACTTCACAGATGTACTGCCCTTCATCTTCCAATGTGGTTTCAGTGATGTAAAGGCTGTAATCAGACTTTCCGAAATTCGGGACGGGGCAGTTAACACGTGGTGGATCTCTAACCGGACGAAACTCTAACCCGGACTTCTCTCGCCGCCAGACTGTCTTCTGTACACTAGGAAATTGAGAAAGAGAGCGAGATATTAAAATGCTGATTGTCAGGTTTTGGATAGCTGTGTTTATGGATTCCTGGATGGATGTGTTTATGGATGGATGAAATGTTCTTACTTTCCAACTATCCTGCTCCAGAAGACAGCAGTAGGATGTGAGAGCGCTAAAGTCTCATCTTTGCATGGCAACACTGCTACAGAACCGTGAGCTACAAACACTTCATGTTGCTGACACCAAGCACCTGCACAGAAAGATGGCACACTTAAATCTACACGAAGAATTTAAAACTCGGTGAGAGACAAAACAATATTTTACTCGTTCACTATACTCTAAATTTACACGCTCACCTTCAAAAGCCAGCGCTAACCCCAGAATCATCACAAACTGTTTCTTATTCATGTTCCAAGTGTCTTTTATCTTCTAGTTGCTTTCGTCTAAAAACCCTTGTGCATTTAATCCCGTCTCTCGGTTCATGTGAGCACCTCTGGTCTTTGTTCTTGATTATATAGTGTTGTGGGAGGTTGCGTGGGTTGCAGTATGGTCGGGAGGAGTCGCTCGCTGTAGGTAGTTCCTCTTCTTCTCAGTCTAATCACATGACTTCTGAGGATTCATGTAGTGAAACTGTTGATGTGCGGTCTGACTGACGTACTTTGGAAAAAGTTAGAGAGAAAGAGAGATGCTCAGAGAGAAATAGAACGAGGGAGAGGTAACTCTTCTCCCACGGATTCACCAGGTCTATCTCTCTCACCACGTGAAAAAGTTTATCTGAAAGTATGTCAGACTTCAAAGAATGGAAACAAATGTGTTGATATAAAACAAACCAAAAGTAACATGGAAAATTTACGCAAGCAAGAATGTCTATGTTTATAAATAATTAGTACTACTTTGTATGTATGCCAAAAATCATTAGGATATTATGTAAAAGATCATTATTATTTACACCATATTTTGTAAATTCCCTACTGTAAATATCAATACCAAAATTACATTTCTCTCAATATTTTTTAATTTGTTTATTTTTTTGCACCCTCAGATTCCAGATTTTAAAATAGTTATATCTTGACCAAATATTGTCCTATCCTAACATCTATTCAGCTTTCAGATGATGTGCAAATCTCAATTTTGGAAATTTTACACTTATGACCCAGGGTGACACACACACACATATATGCATGATGGGTTTATTTGCAGAAACAGATTTCTTTTTTTTTTATTATTAAAAAAAAATGTTTTTATAGCGTTATCATGTTTTTATTGTGTTTTATTGTGCTAGTTATACCTTTACTTATATTTGAACCTGCAGTTTTATTAAGATCAGTGGGAATGCACAATAAACAACAACAACAAGAACAACAACAACAACAACAGAAAACTGGAATTATGAAAAATGTTAAAAAAGGGAATTGTCTGTTTTTGCAAATTAACATATACATATATATATATATATATATATATATAGTGGGTACGGAAAGTATTCAGACCCCCTTAAATTTTTTACTCTTTGTTATATTGCAGCCATTTGCTAAAATCATTT
>JAUMHE010000068.1:8121963-8134675 GCA_032359235.1 Enteromius mattozi | reverse complement strand
AATCTGCAAAAATGTCAACAATTCTGTGTTTTTCTGTCAATATGGGGTGCTGTGTGTACATTAATGAGGAAAAGAAATGAACTTAAATAATTTTAGCAAATGGCTGCAATATTACAAAGAGTGAAAAATTTAAGGGGGTCTGAATACTTTCCGTACCCACTGTACATCACAGCATGAATTCTTTCATTTTGAGTCAACTTCCCCTTTCAAAGTTTAATCTACTTTCAAATCATGTCATATTTCCTGTTCGCTGGATCTCGTTCTTTTATGTTGAACGCCCCCATAGATATGTAAAAACAGCACTTTGTCTGAGGATTGAAAAGTGAAGGCAATTTGTCTGTGGCAACCAGCAGAGCTCTCAGACAGGAGAATGTCTTAATGAGGATCTGAGATTAAAGACATCAATTAAAGGCCCGTTAAGAGCTTAACCGGCGCGCAGTGTTTGCTAGCACTTAACAAGCGCTGTTTTTGACAATGCTTAAAGAGAGCACACGGCCCAAACCAGTTGACTTCTAGGTAATTGCTTTTCTTTTCATGTGGCTGTTCTTCTCTGTCCTCTTTAATGGTGCTGTCTTGCCATCCTTTATCTAAGCAGACAAAGAATCGCTCGTTCTGTGGCATCATCAATGAATCGATGCCACCCTCCCCTCATCATTCACGCTCTCTCTCTGTCTCTTTCTGTTTCTTGGTCAGTCAGGGTACATGACCTGTGCAAAGCTTTTTGCTTCTCTGTGTGCTTCATCTCAAAGTGGATTCTTACTGAGTAACAGAAGGTAAGTTGGGCTTTCATATTAAAAGATTAAATTTGGTTACCATCAGGTTTTAGGGAGCTAAATCTTGTTTTAATGCAGTGTTGAAGTAGTTGTGTTTCTTTAGTTTTGTGTGGTATATGATTGAAAAACAAATGTTAGAATATTGAGCCTAAGATGTTTAGAATGAATTTGATGTTAAATATGATGTCTCTCATGCTCATAATTCGTCCTCATTGTATTTCCAAAGCTATGCGTCCATCCAGTATTTTGACCTTTGAACCGTTGGAGTCTGGAGTGCCATGGGGCCGTGATCTTTTTACTTTTGTGACTTCAGCAGCTGGTCACATGATGAGGACTTTGCAAAGACCACGTAAAAACAAGCCATCAAAAAGACAAGTTAATCATCGCAGGTTTCTGCACAACATGATACAGAGGTATGCTATACTGGATGTATTCATATTGTTTGAAGATCAAATGTTTAAAGTGTAACTACAGTAGAACAGTAATATGGAATATAAAATATTGTTGCAGTTTAAAATAACTGTCTATTTTAATATATTTTAAAATGTATTTCTGTGATGCAAAGCTGTTTTCAGCATCACTATTCCAGTCTTCAGTGTGACATGATCCTTCAGAAATTATTCTAATATTTCAATTTGGTGCTCAAGAAATGTTTATTTTTATTATCAATGTTAAATACAGTAATCTTTGGCAAACAGAAAGTTAAAAAGAATAACATTTATTTTTTTAAATGGATATTTTAAAGGTCTTTACTGTCATTTTTGTTTTGTTGAATGTAGCCTTACTGAATAAAAGTGTTTATTTCGTAAAAAAGAAACTAACCCCCAATTTTTTATTCATTTATTAGTGCTGTCAAATGATTAATCGCGATCATTTACATCTAAAATAAAAGTTTTGGTTTACATAATATATGTGTGTGTGTGTGTGAATATTTATAAATGCACACAAATGCATGTATATATTTAAGAAATTTTTATATATATATATGTATGTGTGTGTGTATTTATATATACATAATAAATATACACAGTACACATGCATATATTATAAAAACAAAAACGATTATTTTGGATGTGATTTATCGCAATTATTAATTTGACATCACTATAATTTATGTATTGTTTATAAATATATATGTTTTATAATTACATAATTATAAATAAATATGTTAAATAATTATAAATAATATTCCATTTGCCTCTACACATAGAAAATTTGCTGAAATAGAGGCAGCAAACCATCAGCTGGCGTCTGCTTTATTTTCGACCGATAAAGCCCCCGATCATCTAACTCCCAGACTATCTCACATTGTAACAGAAGTCGCAGACCAGTCACCCAAACCTTCTAAAAAAGGTAAAAGATTTTACTTTTTTTATTTTCAAAACCTCTTTGTTCTAGTTTGGTATACATTTGATGACTCCTTGTTCTGTTTTCTAAGCTATTGAAACTTTTATAAACGCTGACAAAACCGAAGCGCTTCCTGAACAACAAGAGGATGTGTGTGACCTCTGGACATTGGACAGTCTTTTGGACACCCATGTGGCTGATAAAAGCTTCTCACCATGCAAGTTCTCCAACAGCAGAAGAACAAATCCGAGAACTGAGAAAAGCGGCAAAGCTTTAGAAAAGAACCCATCAAGCTCAATGGAGGAGGACATCGACTTCAGCTTCAGCTTCGAAAGGCAGCCAGCACCTACTGATATAGAAAGCTTGACACAACTGAACAACAGTCTCCTAGAGGACAGCATGTCCTCCTGGTTTGGGTCTATTGAAAGAACAAGAACCTATTCCAAACCACGCCTCACCCAGTACCATGACGTGAAGTTGCTCCCAACAGACGTTGATGTTCCAGACCTGTCACCTCCTTCTCCGGTGATGTCACTATTGTCTTTGGATTCATGTGATTTGGAGGTTCAGATGCTCATAGATGCAGAGCACAATGTGAACCAAATGCAAAATGATACCATTGTAGAGGGTCTCCAAATGGATGTGATGGACGAGCTTGACCTACTGGATTGTTCTGGTACTCATGGAGATCTGGGTAAAATGGCAGAGTGGATGGATCACAGTAAAGACGATGGACGATGTTTACAGGAAACGTTTTCAAGCTCTCTGGATTCAGATCTAGAGAACCTAGGAGGTTCTGGTGGTGGGACCTCCAAATCCATGGCTAATTTGGGCCAAACGGGTCATGAATTTTTTGCTAATGTTCTTTGTAGCCAAGAGCCACATAGATGTAGTTTCCATCATGATCAAATAAACTATGCTATGAACCACAATAACGTTCTAGAAGAGTGTTTTGGTCAGGTTGAAGCTTGCATGAAGACGAATGGAAAGGAGGATGGTTATTTAGATACAGATTTTAATGTCATGGGTGGTAATGTTACAAGCAACCATGTGTTCCCAGGATTTGAGAGTCAGTTGGACCAATCCAAAAGGATTCTTTATGACAATTGGGAACAAGAAGCTCTAAAAACCTCATATAATACCTATACAAGTCCAGATCAGATTATCATGCAAGGCACTGATATCAGAAATGTTGACAAAAACATTGTACAAGTTGAGAATCTCAACCAGACTCATTGCCCGATAACCTGCTGCCTCGAAGGCTTTTGTTATCATAAAGAAGACTCGTGTTTTTACACGAAATTCAGAGGCAGTCACAACTTTGAGGGCGTGGCTAGATCTTTCCCAGCCAGGCTGCATAAGCTCCACCCCACTCCAATTCCGACTCCGCCTCTAGATGATGATTGGTTGTTCAGTAATATCTTGACAGAGAAAGAGGTAAATAGCATGAATAATACATTTGCAAAGTATTGATGAGTCACTGGACATTAATTCATGAATTTCATTGTATCTGGGAATGTTTAATTATTATGATGATGATGTGATTTTATGATTATTTCTGTGAAATGTTCTCATCTGTGGAGTGAAAAATGTAATATTTTCTGTATAAAAAAAAACAAACCGTATGAGTATTGTAACATAATAATAAAAATAAATAAATTATTTAAATGGATCAATTTAATTTTCTAATTCAAAATATTTAAAGAGTTCAGTGTTTCATTGTCTTTGGTCCAATATGGTTGCACAGGCTTAAATAAAGGTGCTTTAAAAGTTAATATATTATTTTATTTTTGAATTCAAGTTACATTATGAACATGAATTAAACTTTGAAATATTAAATATCTATTCATTTATTAATTTAAAAAGTGATTTACGAATAAATTTGTTTGTTAATTTAATTTACTATTAGTTTATTTTATTGTTAGATAAAACCATGTTTTTAAACTGTAAACCATTTTAAAATGTTTAATAAATTGTCAAATTCAACCGTGATTTCTATTTTTGGTTAATAAACTGATTATTCATTCTGTTTGTTTTTAAGTGTATTTCATTCCTTCATTGCAATTATAAGTGGCATTTGCTGATAGTGAATCGACAGTGTCTCAGTGTGAAAATAAACCACACTGATTTCAAAACCAATGGTATATTAAAATTCACCCCAGTCTCAATTTATCATTATAGCAAAATAAAGCAAAAGATCAAATAAACAACATGGTTAAAAATTCAAGTTCTGCAAATACAAAGAAGCACACAGTCCTCTTAACAAACACTTCAGATACAAATATGTATCTCTGCTGGAGTTTTAATTTCTTTTCATACATATTCTCTGCTATTTTCCACTCATCTCACACCAGTTCAAAGCTGCATTATAAAGCACAGGTTCAGTATAACAAGGCTCATTTATTCAACCAGAATTTAGGATTCAGAGAAATACGATTGGTTTTTGAATTTGAATGCTCTCCAAATTGATATTTTGACATTGAACAGCTCTGCAAATCTGTAATAAATAAATTAAAACGACTCGTACATTTGATAGTGACAAACCACATTTTTAGCAGCAATGTTGAGTTGCTTGAAAGGCAAACAGTCAGATTATAGGCAGATGTAATTTAGGAAAATGGACAAATAAGCAGAATAAAAACAATCTGTTGTACAAGGCTTGAGTCTTTTGGCTTGTGTGTGCACTCCTATCCTTTCAGTCACACTTAAATACAATTTCATCTTGATTCTAGAGAGCAGAATTTCAAAAAGATACACTTAATGAAACATTATCGGGGGCAAATAAAAAATTCAAGTATCAAAATGTGATCTATAACTCATTACAGACATTTTACGTACAGAGATGATCTAATTCGAAAACCCTGCTTTCCGATTTATTGGACAGATACTGTTGCGGAAACACACAGGTAGTAATAACTGCGGTAATAACAGTGTAATAAACTCTTCAGTGCATCAGGGAATCAAATCGTAATTTCACAGGCTGAACAGATCTTAATACTTAATGGTGACAAACAATTATTATTCACAGTTAACACTGTTATCATGAAAAAAGTAGTGTTTGTAAGTCAAGAGCAGTGTGTTAACAGGCTCATCACCGTACAATATCTGAATGACAATATTAGACTTACGTACAGTATAGTGAAGGTTAAGGAAACTGAATTCATCAATTAAAAAACACATTTCAGAACCAATCCACATCTGCACTCTAAAAAGTATCTATGAGAAGGATGTCTGAGTCAGATTGCTGTTCAGGGAGACCTAATATTGCAATTTATTTATCAAATTCCAGACTTCGTTCTTATTATTTAACTGATTTTCAATGTAGGTACTACAGGCACTGTTATACAGCTATAATAATGTCCCTTTAGTCATCCATATGCCCCAGATTGTGTGTAACAAACGCTTTGATCCATAAATATTTACCACATTCAAAAATGAACAAACAATCAAACAAAAATACAATATGTCCTTTTGATTGAAAAAAAAAGTTACAAAGATATGAGAGAAGTAATAACTAGCAGCCTTCAACCCCTGGGTAAAACAGATATGTTCATATCTTCCAAGTTCACACCATGACATAGACACTCTCAGAAATCCTGATAACAGACTTTTCACTCTTGTCCAGTGTCAAAACCATATTGATGGATAGTTATTTGAGTTATTTGAGGTCCACTGCAGCTGATTTAGTGAAAATGATTTCTTTATTCTGTCCAGTGTTACTGACTGATACCCTGCTAAGTGTAATCCCATCCTTACCCTCAACTTCTCTTTCATTTCGCCTTGTTTTCACTTGAGATTGCAAACTATACAACAACCATGACATGTCTATGTGCAGACAACAAAATCAATACAAAACAAAATAAATAGACTGCATACTGGAATTTTCTTATCTGATAAAAATTACAACAAATCAGTAGTTTGAAACTGGAGCCGATGTGTTAAGACATAAATTAAGAAATCCTAACTACCTATCTAAGTCACTACTAACAAAAGCGTCCCTTTAGAGCTACCTAACTATCTACACACAGTATCTAAAAGGGTTACCTTACCCTGAACTTAATAGAGAGTTGAACTGAATACTAAAGTTTGAATGAGATCACAGCAGGTATATTTCAAATATCTAAGAATCGTCACTGTTAAATCTACATGGAGGTGAAATCTGTCAGCTTTGGCTGCTTTTCTTTTGTTTTCTCCTATAAGTCCAGTATCTTTTTGACCTTTAATGTTTTGTTTTTTTTCTTCTGTATCCTCATTTTATTTCTTCTTATAGTCAGGTTATGGCTAAGATGTAAAAGCTACTGTATAATGGATGGCTCAAATTTGAAGCATATTAATTTAATAGAAAAGCATTTTTCTCTTTCTCACTTGTCTGTCTTTGTTTAATACAATCATAGCTTTGTGTAAATTGCAATCTATAGAAGCCCCTTTTTACCTCAAAGTAAAAAATAAAAAAGGTAACTGTGACAAAGTTTAAAATCAGAAATAAAGTCACACCGTGAGATATAAAGTCACAATTATGAGCTATGGGGCCAGATTTACTATCAGCTTGCGCCAGCGCAAACCCTTATTGGCGTTAAACAACTACTGTCAGGATTTACTAAAGACACACAGTGGGAAATTAGCACTGAAAAGGCATGGACATTTATTTTTGCGACTTACCTAATTTAAAATGCACTCGTACTAGTTTTCCTTTTATGAACCGCGATTTACTTGAGCTCGAAAATTGACTGGTATTTGCGGCATTATTTAACACCCCTAAAAAAGCATGTCTTAAAGCAGGTGGCAAATTGCACTGCTCTTGGTAGATTGAGCTGGTCATTACATAAATGAGATGTTGCATCTGTGTTAGTTAAATTGCATCTCGTCATTAAATCATGCATAGAATTTTACCCTCTCATCGGCACTTTTACGGAATTGCTCTCTAATGCTAATTTGCCCTGTTTAGTAAATCTGGCCCATAAAGTCATACTGCATGATAGAAAGACGTCAGGTCAAATTTGAATTTACAAAGTCACAGTTAACAAACTCGCAACTGCGAGATATAGAGTCACACCATGAGATATAGTCACATTTTGAGATATGTGAGTTATAAAATTGCGATTGTAAAGAAACAAACTTGTTTGTGAGATGTAAAATGACAATATTTAAAAAGAAAATGGAAATCAGTCACACTGAGATATGAAGTCACATTTTGAGATATACACATTGTTAGTTATAAAGTTGCAATTGAGAAAAACAAATTTGCAACTGCGACATAAACAGTCACAATATTGAGAAAGAAAGTTGCAATTGTGAGATATAAAGTCACAATTACAAGAATCACAAATTTAGAGAATTGCGGTAATGACATATAAAGTTGCAATTACCTTTTTTTCTTTTACTGGGGTGGAAATGGGCTTCCATAATCATCATCTCTGCCTAATTATGTATAACAAAAAGCATTGTTGTCTATTTATCTGAAGTAGAGCTAGCACTTTTAAAATTTAAACAGAGATATTCTAAAATACCAAAGAGACATCCTGTTCAACTCTCAATTTCTTAAAACATTACATTATTTTATGAGTGAGAGAGAGAAAGTTTCTCAGTGCTTTGAGGGTTAGATGGCTTGTGCAAGCACAGACGATGCATTTTAGCCTGATCGTGGATCATCTGTGCAATACCCGATGGCCTTTGATTGCCATCAACATGCAAATTTCTCTTAAACACATGGCTTTTGATTGATTGAGAGAGAGCTTGAGATGGCCGTCATAATTTTGTCACAAGCCTGAAATACTGCACTCATATACAGTACATGTATTTCCCAAGGAATGCTGGGAAATGTAGAATTTTCTCCTCACCTTAAAAACTGCAGTCTTTACTCACTGCTTGCTTGGTTTAAATAGTACTATAAGAGTACTGCATCACTCTTTCTCCATCTTGCATGCTAATCTGTTCATTTAAAATCAATAAATCACATGAACTAGTTTCAAGTTATGTGTGACAGCACGGATGTTCTGTTATGTGTACGACTGCAAAAGCTATGTAAGTTAAACCAGGAAAACTGTCCATCTATCACACTCTCCCCTTCTTATTCAGCATCTGTAAGGCTGTATGGAGGAGGGGGGCCCAGGGCGTTGTCTGAGGGTGTGGGGGTACTCGGCGGGCCGCTGGAGGGGGTGGGAGAAGCACCTGGATCCTCAGAATCAGAGTTCTCCTGAGAAAGGTCATCCACCAGAGCCCTGCGACCAGCACGCATGGAGATAGGGAGCGGAGCTCGCCTGAGACACAAACAGAAATAGACAATTAACTGCAAATTCATGCACAAAATATAATATTCATACACAGTGTCCCCAAAACATTATATATGTATTCAAAATATCAAAGCAAGTTTTGACTTTTCTATACATTTTGACACTATAGCTGTTTAGATCAGAAGTTATTTGACTTTTTTTTTTTTACAGTGTAATAACTTTGTGAAATTTTTTGCTTTAAATTGTTTTATCCTATAATCAAAACAAAACAACAAAAACAAATACAAATTGTATAATAACGTTTTCGTTTTTTTTTTGTCAAAAACAATTGACATATAAACAAAACAAAAGTCAAAGTACTGTTTCAGTTTGTCAACATTTTTGTTAATATTTTGTCAGATGTTTTGTTTTAATATATTTAAACACAAAAAAACAAGGCCAGCCAAAAGATGCTTTACATCAAACTACTACAAACACCAGAAAAAAGGCAAAATAGTGTAATAAACTTTTTTTTGGTCATATGTTCTGCTTTTAAACATTGGGTCCTATAAACTAAACAAAACAACAACAAAAAAGTGTTAACGTTTTTGTTTTTTTGTTATTTTGTCAAAAACAACATTTCGCTTTAAAACAATTGTCATATAAACAAAACAAAAGCCAAAATACACTGTAATAACATTTTTGTCAGATGTTTTGCTAAAACATTTTTCTTTGGTATTTTTTTGGACTTTTGCCCAATATAAAGATATTTACTTTTTGAATTGCAACTTAAATGTCCAAACTTTTTTGGGGTCACTGTGTATGAACTGGAAGAAAGAAAGGAAAAAAGAGAATGCTGAAAGAGTGAAACTGAGACCATGATTGGTGAAAGAGAGCATCTGTGATTTATCACCATCTATAAACAGGAAGTGACCCACAATGCAATGTAGTCTACACAATTTTTATGCTTCTGAATAAATGACTAAAAAAGGGCACCTCTACACCCCTATGGAGTCTCAACAGGGCACCTCTACACACCACCAGAATCAAGAGGAGGAAGGATAATTGCTCAGAGAGGAACATAAAGCACAGAATGGTCACACATGAAAACCTACTGTTCTGACTTCTGCCGTTCTGTGATGCTGAGTAGGTGTTGAGACAAACACACAAATATAGATGGACACACAATCAGACACATTAGATGAGTCAATGAGTGAACGAAACATGCACATACAGTGAAAAAATGGTTTGATGACATGCACATATATTTATGTATGAACAACAGAATGACTGGATCTTTCACTGCCCTATAAGCATGAAATGTGGCAAGTTTCCCTGGGCTGGTTGTTGCTTTTTTGCTGTCTGGTTAGAACACAGTGTTGCTCTCTAGCACTGTCATAACCATCCTAATCGTTACCTGAGTTGGGAGCGGAGTGTGTTGAGCTCGCGGTTCATGCTCTGCATGCTGTCGCTCATTTCCTCCAGCTCTCGCTGTAGTTTCCTGCGCTGAGCGTTGGAGCGAGAGTTCTCTTCTTCTACCTCCTCTAACTGCCTCTTCAGCTGACGGAGACGTCCCATAGACTTATCCAACTACAAAAAGAGAGATTTTAGAACTGTACATTTCCACAAGTACTACCCATAACCCTTTAAAGAAGGTCTAAACCCTACACAGTTTTTTTTTTTTTTTGAGTAGTACCTGTTCTCTATACTGATCCGCATGTCTCCTTTCATCATCCACCTGTATCAGAACTTCTTTCAGTTTTTTCTCTGTTTTCCTCACAAGCTTATTGGCCATGGTTCGCTCCCTAGGAAGGGAGAAAAGAGAGTGAAGACACAAAAACACATTGCTGGTTTGATCTTCACAGTAAATTTAGATCCTTAAAAAATGGCTATCAAGCTGGATTTTTAGTGAATAATTTTTCATTTGTTTGTCACACAAAGCTATCAAAAGGCTTCCGAGCACATGGAATATTCCATTTAATTCTTATAGGCCACTTTTATAATATTTTAATGAAACCCATTTAGATCTCAACCTGAACTGTAAGTAAAAGAACAGTTCTGACATTCTGCTAGTTTTTATGTTTTTTAGACCAATGTAAGACCATTCATATTCAATAAAATTACTGATTTAACTGTACTGACAATATCAGATGAGAACATAATTTCAACATCATCGCTGTTATTGAACTGAATTAAATCAACACTGACCTTACTTGAGCTGAATAATAAACTGACAAATCTTACAACATTATCACTTTCATTTACCTGTTTATTAATGTGAAATGGCTTTGAAGCAATCTGCATTGTATAAAATGCTATAATAATAAATGTGACTTCATTTGACTTAAATAAGAAACCATACTGTTTTGCAAAGACCTTTTTTTCCCCACTGTTTACTTACTGTCTCTCCTGCTCCAGTTGTTCCTCCACAGACTCTATCTTGGCCTCCAGAGCAGCAACACTAAGGCGATGTTTTCCCTTCACGGCCCCCTCCATCTCACTGAGACGAGTTTTTAGCTCTTTATTCTGCCTCTCCAGAGTCTCTCGTGCGCTGTCGCTCTTCTGCGCCAGCGTCCTCTCTCCAGATAACTGGACTGTAAGAGTCTCGACCTAACAGAAACAGAGAGAAGGCCTCTGTCTTTGTGTGTTTGTCTGCTAGTATAGTCTGTGTTTGTGTGTTTCCTTGTCTACCTGTAAGGTGCTCTTCCTCTGCCTCTCGGCTAGTAGTTCAGTGTTACTTTGTTCCTCCTCCAACTCTTCCTCCAGCTGAGTAATTCTGGTTTCAAGACGCCTCTTCTCTTCCAACAGTGCAGATCTGCAACAAAGTTTTAAAACACGAGTCCTATTTACTTTTTTAATAAACAGGCCTGGTGTTCAATAATGTGGATCTATGAATTGTGCACAGTAAGGCAAGGAACATGTAAGAAAGTAAAAGGGGGAAAGTTTAATTTCATCATCATCACTGGACCTCAACACAAGCACAGATACTGACTTTCCAGTTGTACTGTTGACGATTTCATCTGCCAGTTCGTCTCTCTCCTGCTGGGCCTGTCTCTTCTGCCTCTCAGAAACAGCCAGCTCCTGAGAGAATGTCAAAATAAGAGCAAAAAAAGAATTGGTGAGACCCACAGTTGAAACATCTTCTGGTTTACAAAGGCAGAGTAACACACCTCTGTCAGCTGTAATAGTTCTGCTTCCAGCGTCTGCAATCGTTTCTCGCTGTCCTTGGACTGGGCAACAATCTCGTCTCGAGCCAACTTGGTCTCATCAAGCTCACGAATAAGCTCCTTCATCTGAGTCTGAAAAACACACAGGAACACACAGAATATTCACATCAGGTCTCTTCAGCTGTCAGCCTGCAGGCCAAATCAGATTAATCGATTTTATATGACTACTTTGGGTTTTTTATTGAAATCTGGCCTTTTGGTTCACAATAAATATTCCAAACATCACTTTTGATACACAACTAGTTATAATCACAACTCGCAGCAACCCATTTTTATCCAACCTTGTCTCATAAAAATATGTACCTCGGTGCACTTTTTGTGCAACACCGTTTTTATGTACTTTACTGCACATTTCGCCGCAGTTTCAAAGAGAAATGTCCACTGAGTGGCACTAAAACACAGGTTTAATACGTGAACCCTCCTGCATTTTTATTAGGTTGACATAGGAAAGTATTGCTGTTTTTATTACGTTGCTTCAGTTACATATTGCGATGGTTCAGAATTCAAATATATGCTGCTAAAAGTTAATGCTGTATTGTGTTGGAAATATGCCCTACACCAAATCCAACCCTAAACCTACCTGCATTTGTGTTAACAAATGCAAAACTGATATAAAAATGCATTTGTTGATGCAACTGTGCTATTTCAACTTCCTTTTACGCAGATTTGATCCATTTTGTCGAACTGTAGTTACACGAACTGCTGCTTTCCATCACAACGCCGTATCACGTGAGCTACCAGGTAAACGTACTATCTTTAAAAAACCCATAGATGTGAAGCTGGATATGTGTGATGCTAACGTTTAAAAGCATCAGTTTTCAAATAACCCAGCATATTAATATTGTATTGAAGTCATAACATGATATTCTCAACATGTCCTCCAACTAATACGCTCGTATAGGTCGTTTCTACAATAGCAGTGAAATACGACCCATCAGAGTGTATACAACAATTGCTCCCCTATCGGCAACAGAACATTTGCATATTAAGGTTTTGTACTATTTTATCGGCCATGTGATTCAGGTTTGGTGTAGCTCAGTTTGTAGAGAGATGCATTATAAGATGAGATGTGATCATGCGTTCGAACCCAGAGAACATGTGTTCACAAAACCCTATAAATCATGATTTTGCACAATTTTTGTAACGGGTAGGTTTA
>JAUMHE010000068.1:8111815-8121863 GCA_032359235.1 Enteromius mattozi | reverse complement strand
TTAAAACGTAAATATAGGTCGTAACAAGGTACTTGTAGAAACGACCTATACGAGCGTATTAGTTGGAGGACAGGCTGGATCTTCTTCAAGTAATTGCGCAAAAATTATGCTTTATTAATCAAAACTCTGTAAATTTGTGTGAAAAGGAATAAAAGTTTTACTGCCTCTAGTGTTCATTTCTTTTGGAAACTGCACTTATTGTACAAATGTACTTATTGCTACGTATTTCTTGTCTTGCAAAAAAGTGTGCCCAGGTATGTTTATGCCATGAGACCTGGTAGTTTTAATCATTTATTGTGTTTTTTTTTAACAATTAATTAGACTGACGAACCTGGAGACGTTTCATCTGTCTAAGTGCCTCCTCTCTGCCCCGATTGGCTGCTTCCACCTGAGCCTCCGCCTCCTGCAGCTCTGTCTCCAGTTGTTTTTTGACAGTCAGTGCCTGAGCTCTCTGAGTCTTTTCCTCTTCAAGCATTGTTTCAAGTTCGCGCACCTGAACAAGTGATAGAAGAAACAAATATAGAGCAGGAGAGAAAAGGAGGTCAAAATCAGTTCTTTTCAAATGTTATCTCGTATCTTCACTTCTTTGTTCTGCTGAAGGCAGTTACCTGTTTGTTGAGAGCTCTCCTCTTTTCCTCCCCTTTCTCCTCTTTAGTGCTGATCTCTCTCTCAAACTGAGCTCTAAGAGCCTGAAGTGTGACTTCCAGTCTGAGGCGAGCATTCTCGGCCTCTGACAGCTCATCCTCCAGCTCCTGGGTCTGTTCTTTCAGAGACTGGGCTTCTGTTTCCAAAGCCCGCCGAGAACGTTCTAGCTCATGAACCTGAGGAGGCGTGACAAAGAGAAACAGACAAAAAGAAAGAGAAACAGAATTATTTTAGAACTGAATAAGCTCTTGTTATTACTACACTATAAATAAATACTGAAAAATAAATGTTATTATATATTATATGAGTGCAAGCTTTACATTTTTGCCCACGTCATCTTGGGCATTGACGAGCTGCTCCATCTCCAGGCGGAGCTGTTTATTGGTTCTCTCCAGCTCATCTCTCTGCTCTGTTGCTTCATGTAAAGCCCTTGAGAGAGACAGGAAACGCGTCTCCTTCTCTCGACTCTCTGCTTCAGCACGGTCCCGTTCCTCCAGCAGCCGAGCACTGACTGCTTTCTCCTCTGCCAAACACTAAAGGATAAAGGTCAAAGGGTGAGCTGCACTTCTCATTTTCAAGGCTTTTTAGTTTTTAACACAGCCAGTCCAACTCTCTATCCATCATCAGCAAGCCAATCTGTCCATCCATCCTTCCACCAGTCAATCCATCCAATTATCTATCCACCATTTAAATGATTTAATCATTAATCTATCCAAATCTATCCATCCATCCTTCCATTTATCATCCATTCATCCATCCATTCACCAGTCATTCTATCCATCATTCCATCTGTTTATCATCCATCCATCCACCAGTTAATCTATCCATCCATTCTTCTATTTATCATCCATCCACCCCTCCATCCACCAGTTAATCTATCCATCCATCCATCCTTTTATTTATCATCCATCCACCAGTCAATCCATTCATCCATTTATTATCCATTCATCCATCTATTCTTCTATTTATCATCCATCCACCAGTTAATCTATCCATCCATCCATCCTTCTATTTATCATCCATCCACCAGTCAATCCATCCATCCTTCTATTTATCATCCATCCACCAGTCAATCCATCCATCCTTCCATTTATCATCCATTCATCCATCCACCAGTCAATCCATGCATCCATTTATCATCCATTCATCCATCCACCATTCAATCATTTATCATCCATCCACCATTTAGTCTATCCATCATTCCATTTATCATCCATCCATCCATTCATTCTATCCATCATTTCATCCATCCATCCATCCACCAGTCAATCTATCCATCCATCCATTTATCATTCATCTATCCACCAGCCAATCCATCCATCATTCCATCCATCCAAATGAATCCATTCATGCATCCATTCATCAAGTCAAACAATCCATCCCTCCAACATCCCATTAGTTAATCATTCCATCCACTATTCAATCCATTCATCGTTCCATTCATCTCTTTTTACGAACCATCCATCCATCCTTGCGATTCACCAGTTAGTCCATCTGTTTATCCAGTCAATCCTTCTATCCAACCATCCAGTCATTCTAACATCTATCTATCCATCCATCCCTCTATGTGTTTGATATTGTACCTGATCAAATTTCTTCTGTCGTTTCTCCAGAGCAGTGCAGTTCTGTCTTTCTCTCTGCAATGCAATTGTCATGTCCTCTATCTCTTCTCTCAGCCGTTCTTTCTGTCTCTCTATGCGTTCTTTCTCTTCTTCTTTGGCTCTCTCTCTCTGTATGGCATTCTCCAGCTCTCTCTGCATCTTCCTCCTGGCCTCCTCCCCGGCCTCCACTGCTGAATTCACTTCCTCTGTCTGCCTCTTTAGATCAGACAGCTGCATGGACACATAAATATAATCATCATAAAACAGAGTAAATATACAACAACAGGTTTTTAGGTGGGAGAAAAATAGATGTGTACCTGTTGTGTGTGGTTCTGAATCTGGCGTGTAAGTTCTCTGGTCTTCTCCTCCTCCTCCTCTAGTCTCTCCATCAATCCAGCTTTCTCTTCCTCTAGAGCCCGTACACGTGAGCCAAGCGCCAACTTCTGCCGTGTCTCTTCCTGCAGTAGCTCCTAAAAAATAGCGGACACACAAGCACATACACATAAAGCATATTTAACAGGCCATCATAGTGTGCAGAGAACCTCTGGAGGATTTCCAACCATCATACAATATCAAAAGTGATTCCTCAAAAGCAGTTCAGTTGAGTACCATGAGCCTATTTATATGCACACTGACAAAAAACGCACACACAAGTTACCTGCACATCATGTAGTTGGCTCTCCAGACTGCTGACCTCTTTACTTAGCCGGTGAGATTTGGAATCAGATGAGGATAAGGAACTGGACAGAGACTCAAGCTCCGACTGAGAGGGAGAGATTTCAGAAATAGGATGTTTCAAAATTGGTTTATTCACTGGTTCGTTTGTAACAATTCATGGTCAGTCAATGAGCCAATTAACAGCTTGGACCAGCAAATGACTAGTTCGGACCAAGTAGAAACCATGCCACAAATGTAGCAAAAAAACTACAAGCTTAAGCTAAATTTTTCAGAAGAGAAAGTTAAATTTTGTGGATAAAAAGCTCTTTTGTCAAGCATAGCTCACACAGAACTCATTTTCAAGCCAAGCAGCTATTTGTTGATCAATGCAGCCAATTTACTTGAACCAACTTTAACCCACTGCAAAATCTGCAAAACTTCCCAGTTTCATAGAATCCTATTGAAACAAATATATGGATTTCACCCACAAAAATGAGTCTGAAACACTAATTTTACAAACTGATTTTACATGAATTGTACCCCAGACTACCTTTGGTAGGTAGACTTGGGAGCTGTTCCCTGGTGCCCCCCAGAAATCGGAAAACTGTTTATTTTCCATAAACCAAGATACTGAACTCTGATGTTAAATAGTCTTGGGTACACACTGTGAAAGTAGTGACAAAAGGCCCATTTCTACCTGGAGTTTACAGAGGCGCTCCTCTCGCTCCTCTCTTTCTCTCTCAGCCTGTGCGAGGCGTGCGTTGAGTTCCTGTAACTGTCCTTCTGCTCTCTTTCTGCCTCTATCACTCTCCATCTTCCCTCCCTGTAAAGTCTTCAGCTCAGCACTCAGGTTCATGCGCTCCTCCTCCAGAACGGCCTTCGCCTTCTCCAGAGACTGACGGGACTGTGAACATAGGCACACATCAAATGCCAGAGACTTACAAATACAAACCTGACTTTCCAGTGTAACAACAGCTTGCAAACATGTTGCCTTTCGAGGTTAACGCTAAGACGCACTCTCTTGGCATTGTCCAGCTGCTCCTGTAGGGAGTCTATGGCAGCGGTGTGTTTGATGCGGAGCTCTGACAGCTGGGCTTCATGACGACGGGTCTCCTCCTCTAAACATCTCTGAAGCTCTCCTAATTCAGCCTCACGGCGAGACCTAAACGAACACACATGCTTAAGATCTGGATAAATAAAGCTGTCCAAAATACCTGTCTACATGTAAAGTAGCGTTGAGTAAAGTTACTGTAGTGTGTTATTCAATACTACATTTGAAGTTACTATATTTAAATGCAACTTTATCATTAAAAATCTGTATTTACACATATATTTAAATACAAGCTTCATTTTAGAAATGAGATGAAAGTTTATTGTAGTTTACTATAAATGCTTGTCACTGTTTTAATTTTGTTATAGAATTGTATAATAATTGTATAATAACTATTAAACTATCATGCATCTTATTTATTTGCAATTAACATTCACTCAAGTATCCAAAAACATTACACTAAGTTCTGCTGTGCAAATTTTTAAAGTATATTATTTTTGTAGTAAGTATTCTTTTAAGTATATTTCTTTTTTCACAAGAATTTAAGTGATTTTTGAACTAGCTGACTGTTTAGTGACTATTTAATATCAAAATTATTCATTCTGTTCTATAGTTTATGCCTTTTTTCAGCAAGTATGTAAAGATTTTCAGTAAATAATATTTAAAACAGCACACACCTGAGCTCTTGCTGAGCAGCTGTAGTGTCCAATGTATCTTCTAGTTCAGTCCTCAGAGCCTCTAACTCCTCTCCCAGATCTCTCCTCTGTTTCTCAGCTCTCTCTTTCATTCCTTTTTCACTGTCCACCTCCTCTTTGAGCTCAGAGACCTGAGACATGGCCTCTCTTAGGGATCTCTGAGCCTCTGCACGACGTGACCCCTCTTCTTCCAGCCTGAGAGAGAGAAAATGTAAGAGATGTCATAGTTAAGGAGTATTACTTCTTAAAGGCTGTGCTACGAGGATTCTCTCTAAGGCAGACTTCTGTTTGTGCATGTACCGTGTCTGTAGTGTGGTGATCTCTTTTTCTCTTTGGCTCAGGCTGCCTCTCAGCTCAGTGACGAGTAAGCTCAGGTCAGACAGCTGCTCTTGGGCCTCCACCGCCTCTCCTTCCATCCGTCTCTTCCATTTCTCCTGTTCCAGACGGCCCTGCTCTTCCCTCTTCAGACGCTCTAAGAGAAAGGGAGAGACATTTATCTACCCCAAAATACAATTCTGTTGTTTATTTGTTATTTTTGTTGTTATATATTGGTATTTATTTACATTTTGAATTAACCTCATGCTATTCCAACCCATTAGCTGTTATTTCTAAAGAAATCACCAAGTCTTGTAAAGTCGTATGACCTACTTTTTAGTCGTATGAGGTACACTACCACTCAAAAGTTTGGGGCAGCTTTTTTTAAATGTTTTTAAGAGAAGTCTCTTATGCTCACAAAAGCTGCATTCATTAAATAAAAAATGCAGTAAAAACAGCAATATTAACTGTTATATATATATATATATATATTTTTTAAATGCAATGTATTCTTATATGCTAATTTGTTGCTCATGAAGCATTTCTTATTTTTATCAACGTTAAAAGCAGTTGTGCTAATATTATTGTGGAAACCATCATTTCCACACATTGCATTTAAAAATAGCATTCAGAAGTCCCTTTTGATCAATTTTGATAAAAAAACATGATCTCAAACATTCCATAATTGCGTTTCTGCCAAATTTAGGAAAAGCAATCTTGAAATGTTAGAAACACAGCCCAAATTCAACAAAACCAATGACTTAGCAATGCTTTTCAATGCATAATTAACACAAGGACTACCTTCTAAATCAGCGATGACAGCTTCCTGTTTGTTTTTCAGCTTGTTAAGACTCTTCACCTTCTCCTCTTCTTCTGTGAGTTGATCTGTCACTTCATTCAGTCTCTCTTCCAGCTGTTTTTTCTCCTGAGAAAATGAAAGACAGAAAAAATCATCAACCACTGTACCATTGTAGATGCATTCCAACAACAATCCTCTTGTTTTTAACTACCTTGCTGAATCTGTCTCTCTGCTCTCCCACAGACAGCGTCTCAGCCTCCAGACTCTTAACTTTGCTCTCCAGCGTGACTTTCTCCAGCTGGAGGCGCTGACGTGTCCCTTCTTCCTCCTCTAGCTGTTCCTCCAGATCCTGAGAGAAACAGACAGTGATGTTGACATAAGATATTCAATAGTGGACATCAGAAACTCCCATCCTGCTCACCTGCACATGTTGCTGCATTCGCTTCTTCTCATTGGTCATCTGAAGGGTCCTCTCCTCTTCCTCCTCCAATCGGCTCTCAAGCTCCCCCAACACATCTTCAAGCTCCTGTTTGCGATTGGCCAACCGTGCTCTCATTTCCTCTGCCTCTGCGAATAACTCGGCCTCCGCCTGCAGCTGGTCAGTCAGCACTGACTTCTCCTCCATCAGCTTTCAGAGAGGACATCAAGATGAATGTGGAAATCAAACAAATAAACACTTTCTTGTTTTGGTTTACTAACGTGCTCAACAAAAAAGAGGGAAACAAGGAAATAAAGCTACCTGTTGGTTTTTTCTGTCCAGTTCAGAAAAGTCAAGCTCTAGTTTACTTAGCTTGTCTTTGGCTTTCTGAAGCTGTGCTTCCCGAGCTTGAATCTCTTCATCCTGACGGGTCACCTGCAGCAAGGGCTTCACCTGGACAAGAGGTCAAAGGTCACAAGGCAAATAAACACAAAAGACACCTATTCTAAATCTCATATTCTACAGCACTGTAAAAAGCAATCTGCAAGGTTTAAGTAAACTCTTTTTTTCCCTTTTTTTTAGGTGTGTGTGTTATAACCTATTTTATGTAGGCTGATTCTGGTATGTTACAGTTTTTTCCAGACGCTAGGACCCATTTCTCAATACTTAGTTCACTTTTGCTGCGTCTGGAAAAAACTGTAATTTTATAATGAAATTTTTTATTATTTATTTATTTTTATAATTAATATATTTTTTCCTTTTTTTCCTTTTATTTAATTTATAATTTATATTGATTTGTTTAGCAATAATAATAGTTTGTTAAATGTTAATTGTTACAAAAAAAGCATCAAATAAGCATTGTTATTTTAAACTTTTTTTTACAAAGAATCCTGAAAAAAAGTTTAACAGTATCACAGTTTCCAAAAAAATATTAAACAAAACAACCATCTTCTAACTGTGATAATACAAAAAGTTTCTTGTGCATCAAATTAGTATATTAAAATGATTTCTAAAGGATTATATGACATTGTAGACTGGAGTAACAGCTGCTAAAAATTTTGGTTAATAGAAATAGAATTTAATTTTATTATTATTTTACTGTGTTTGATCAAATAAATGCAGCCTTGGAGTACATAAGAGATGCAAAAACCTTCTATAATTATATCAATGTCAAACCTTGTGTAAAAATGTATAAATATGCAATAAGAGAGCATATTACTTAGTGCTGTCAAATGATTAATCGCATCCAAAATAAAAGTTTTTCTTCTTTACATTATATATTGATACGAAATTTACTAAATACTAAAAATACTATTTCTGTTTGCATGTTAGCTCTACTTATTTTTTTATATAAAATGATTGTGTAGTGCTGTGTGTTACCTTGGTGAAGAGTCTCCACCACTGCCAGTTTCTGAGCTTCAGGTACGCAGCACAATTCCTCTGCATCACACGCAGAGCGCTGAGCTGCTGCTGCTTCTTATGAAATGCCCTGAAAGAACAGGACAGGTCAAACATACACATATTACACACACACACACAAACACACACAAACACACACGCAGATGATTACCTTCTGGCAAGATATCCACGGGCCATGCTCTGGAAGTGGATGATAGTGTCAGTGATCTTCAAGTCTCGTTCTTCCTCCAGGTGAGCCAAAACTCCAGCCCGGAAGAACACCTTGCTCTGTCCCACCCGGAAAAGGTTCTTGTCCAGCTCCAGAGCACTGATCTGTAAGTAAAGTAACAATGCATTATAATCAATAACATGTACTGACTAAACTCATTAAACACCATTGATCTTAAGGCATTTGTGCTGTTCACATTTATAGATCAGAAACTCTAGCATATAATATCCTCTCTCAAATCAATATCGTGAACTCAAAAAAGTTATAAGTTTAAATGGCATTACTTACCATTAGCTCACACGCTTGTTTGCCATCCATAAACGTTCGGGGAATAGCATTTGGAGTCAAGATCTCATACCTGAGACAGAAGAGCAAGACAGTATAAGATTTTTTATGTACAGTATGTAAACTATACCTATTTTAAACTTTCAATTTATAATATGAAATGTTTCTTGCGCATCAATCAGTATATTAATTACTTCATTACATTATATATCGATACAATATTTTCATACTATTTGTATTAGCCCTACTTAATTTATTTTTATATTTAAAATGATAATGTAGTGCTATGTGTTACTCCAACATGTTTACTTGCTTTACTAATGTAAATGGAGGAATTCCATAGATTTCTATTGTTTTACGAACAGCTAGTTATGAATAACCTACCCCTAATCTTATAACATTTCACAATTTTTACAATAAAAGAAAAGTTTATTTTGTATTTTTATTCTGTTTTAACAAATATTGGTGTCCCCAAAAGGAGGTTTTGTCTGATTTAGCTCACTTCTGGGTACAGTTTTTTTTCCCTCAAGATATGGTTCATACACACACACCTCTGTCTGAACTCCTGGAATGGGATGCGGTTCGGGAAGCCCTGTCTGCAGATCCTGATCCCCTCCAGCACCCCATTACACCTTAGCTGATCCAGAACCAGATGAGGACTCAACTTCCCTGCCTGTGACAATTTAAAGAACAAAAAATTAGGGATGCTCCAATATTAAAACGATAAAATGACCAATATTAAATTCAATACAAGTTTATAGTAAAAAAGACCCCAACAACTTAAAATTAAAAAATATATATTTTAAATGCTACACAATATACAATGAGATTTGATTAAAAAAAAAAATAAATACACTGACAGAGTGTCAGATGGCAGCAAATATAATCTAAATGAGCATGTATGACATTTACTAGTTTGCTGAGTACTGCTGTACTCGAAGCATACATTACACCCCTAACTATTTGTTAAAGTCTCAAAAATCTCTGCCTCTTTCTTACCCTCTTCTCATGGTTGGGGATGATGCAGCGCAGGAAGTTGGGGTTGGTGTTGCGGAGGGTGGCCATCAGTTTAGTGAGGGACTCTTTGTAGAGCTGTCCCACCGTGCGAAACATGCCTTTCTTCGTCTTGAGCCCAGCGGCCCCAAAACTCACTGGCCCACTGCTCTCTCCAGATGACACCTGATCCAGACCCACAATCCTCTCCACTGACAAGCACAAAACAGAGATGTCATTATATAAAATCAACATGTGTATGGCATGTTCAAACACTATGGCTCTATATCAATATACATACCGTACAAGAACCAACATTTTTTTTAATAAATGTATTGTACTGAGACTTTTAAAAAGTTTTTCAAACAGAAAAAAAAAATAATCTTTGTACATTAAAAACACATTGAGAAAGATTCTTTATGAAGAATAAACTAGAGACAAGCAAATCATAACCATCTAATGTTAAACTAAACTAAACTAAACTAAACTGACTAGTTTAAGCTCTGTACACACTACACAGTCTACTAAACTACAGAGCAAAACAGCAACCCACACATCACATCACAATCTGATGCTATGAAAGAGAGATGAAAGAAAGAGTGAAATGTTAATCAACAGCAAGATGAACTGATGGAGAGATTACAAGAGGAAGAGCAGAAAAACCTACTGCTGTCAGTGCCATTGGTTTGCAGTGTGGCATAAGAGTCAAAAAAGTACACGCGAGGAAGAGTTTGAATATCTGAGAGGAGAGGAGAGGAGAGAAGAGAAGAGAAGAGACGAGACGGGACGAGAAGAGACGAGAAGAGAAGAGAAGAGAAGAGACGAGAAGAGACGAGAAGAGACGAGAAGAGAAGAGAAGAGACGAGACGAGACGAGATGAGAAGAAACGTGAAGAGAAGAGAAGAGACGAGACGAGACGTGAAGAGAAGAGAAGAGAAGAGAAGAGAAGAGAAGAGAAGAGA
>JAUMHE010000068.1:8100112-8111715 GCA_032359235.1 Enteromius mattozi | reverse complement strand
GAGAAGAGAAGAGAAGAGAAGAGAAGAGAAGAGAAGAGACGAGACGAGACGAGACGAGACGAGAAGAGAAGAGAAGAGACGTGAAGAGAAGAGAAGAGAAGAGAAGAGAAGAGAAGAGAAGAGAAGAGAAGAGACGAGACGAGACGAGACGAGACGAGAAGAGAAGAGAAGAGAAGAGAAGAGAGAAGAGAAGAGAAGAGAAGAGAAGAGAAGAGAAGAGAAGAGAAGAGAAGAGAAGAGAGAAGAGAAGAGAAGAGAAGAGAAGGCAAAGCAAAGTGTTAGTCTATTGTAGATTGCAATATTAAATATTAGTAATAGAATGAAAAATGAATTATTAATACTGCATTATCAAACAATAATTAATAACACAATTATATATCATCTCTTTGATTGAACTGAAAACTTGTAATTAAGCCATTTTACTGTTTGTTTTGTAGTTAATTAATATTACTCAGTACTTACATAATATATATAATATATAATAAATATATCTAAGGGATAATGTACAGCAGGTTGTTATCGCAGAATAAAGTCCAACAGGCTTATTGGCAGTTGTATAAGACTGAAGGGCTTTATTCTGCGATAAAAACCTGCTGGCTGTACATTATCCCGCTTATTACACGGCTTCTTGCCCCAAAAGTAAATAATGAAACTATAAATAAATAATATAATACAATAATAAAAAAGTTTCAACCGGGGAGTCAGTCGAGTCATCTTCTATCCACCGCTTTTGCTTTTTCAGTACATGTAGAAATTCTCCATTTAAGCATTTTTAAGCCACAGGATGGCGCCAAACTGTCAGCGACAGCGGAGTGATATAATTACTAACGGTTAAGATGGTTTGTAGTACCCGGATGAGCCTGTTTAGTTTTACCAGTTGTTATCTGGGAATAACAAACCTTGGAATGTGGCCAGTCAGAATAGAGTATTTCACGAAGCCGTGCAATAAAACTATATAATATATAGTTAATAAAATATACAGTATAATTACACCTTAACAAGAACATCTTAAAATAAAGTGTAACCATACCAGTTTGTAATTTTGTCAAGCAATTCATTTAATGCCGTTGCTGTTGTAATATTAATAATAACATTTATATATTTTTTTTATTTATTAAACAAACAAATGATTATTGTTATTGTTAGTTATTAGTAGCAGCAGTAGCAGTTGTAGTTTTCTTGCTTTTGAATGTGAAATTTTGGAAAATAATAATAATACATTTATTTATTTATTTTCTTCTGACATTTATGGAAATTAATAATAATAGCAACAACAAAAACACTATTATTATTTTTTTATTTGTTTGTTTTGTAAACATTAGTAATAGAATTAAAAAAAAATTGCATTATTAACCATTTATTAAGTTGGCTTGAGAAAGCTTTAACTCTACAGACTCCAAACTCAGCCCAGATCTTCAGACTGACCTCACGGGGTGTGCTATATCTTTTCTAACTTATCCGACTTACAGTTTTCATAAAAATGAAGATTAAAACTCAAAAAAATCCCACAGACTCCGCGGAACCATTCACGGAATGTTCAGATGAACCAAGACTCTGCCAGCTCCAACTCTCAAAATTCTAATCTAAACACACTGCAGCCAATGAGACTCAATCAGAATCATGCTAGAAACATGCTAGTAACTTGCTAATCATGCTAGCAACATGCTAATCATGCTAGAAACATGATTGCAACATGCTAGTAACTTGCTAATCATGCTAGCAATATGCTAATCATGCTAGTAACTTGCTAATCATGCTTGAAACATGCTGGCAACATGTTGGTAACTTGCTAATCATGCTAACAAAATGCTAGTAACACCTTAGCAACCATCCCAGGTACCATAGCAACCACCCCGGGTACCATTGCAACTGCCTAGCAACACCTTAGCAACCACACCAGGTACCATAGCAACCACATAGCAACACCCTAGCAACCACTCTGAGGTCCTTGGCATCTATATATCTATCTGTAATCTATCATCTGTCTTTAATCTGACTCTATCTATCTATCTATCTATCTGTAATCTATAATTTATTTCTAACTATTTCAGACTAAAAAAATCAAACTTAAAACTTTTTAAACTTACACTGTTTTAACTTTTTTTTAACTTCTTAAACTATTTTAAACTTTTCAAACTTTCTGCTCCGGCTTTCTCAAGCCAACTTAAAGTTTGTCTCAAACTTTTTTATCTAGTTAATAAATAAGGCAGATATATATCATCATTTTGATTGTCCTAAAAACTTTAAGGCTGTTATTAAGGCCGCTTAAAGGTTTGTATTGTTTGTACCAATTTGTAAATATATGAAGCAATTAATGAATTTATTGTTGGTGGTGTTGTTGATGTTAATAATAATAATAATATCTACTGGTTATTCATTTAAATACTTCATATTTTAGTTATTCCTTTATTTTATTTTATTTTATTTTACTTTACTCACCCTCCCTCCACAGCTCAGAGATGAAAGGATCAGATGACTGATGCAGGAGAGATGCAACGTTATCATTTAATGGATCCATGTTCTTTATCAGCCACTCATCTGCCTTATAGTCCACCTGACAGAGTAAAAAAGTGTTATGGCTTCATGTTGACTAGAAAAACGAGAAGTGGAGAATACACTGTGTTAAAAAAAAATAAAATCTGACCTTGCCAGCATAATGTACAATGGAGAAGTCGGCCTCTTCTTTAAGCTGCCGCGGCCGCATGAACTTTGGGTGTGAACCCTGCTCCGCTGACAGCTTGTCCACAAATGAGCGATCAGTTGCCCTCGGAAACCAACACTCCTCATCCAACAACGCCAGGACGCCAGGAGGATGAGCCTGTGGAGCAAAGCAGTCAGAGACACTATAAAGACACTGCATGTCAAATTAGGTGGTTCTATCTGATGTGAGTTAAGATTCACACACACACACACACACTGACCGGTCTCTCAATGAGGTCGATACAGGGCTGCAGATCCAGACCGAAGTCGATGAAGTTCCACTCGATGCCCTCTCGCTGGTACTCCTCTTGCTCCAGTACAAACATGGTGTGGTTGAACAGCTGCTGTAGTTTCTCATTAGTGTAGTTGATACATAACTGTTCGAACGAGTTCAGCTGTTAAGAGAAAGAGAGAGATTAATATTTATCAGCTGTGTAATAAACAATTATTAAGACCGCCAGAACTCGCTCACCTGGAAGATCTCAAATCCAGCGATGTCCAGGATCCCGATGAAGGAGGCCCCTTGACGCTGTCTGCGGTCCAGGGCTCTGTTGATCCGGTGCACCAGCCAGCGGAACAGACGCTCATATGTGGCCTTCGCCAAAGCCTCCACTGCAAAATCAGCCTAAACACACAGATATGAACAAAAACATAAAAATGAATGTTTCTATTGTACAGCACTGTGGAAGTAAAAGTAATTGTATGTGTCCTGCAATGAGTCACAAAAAGCCAATCAAAACACATTAACTGAGCATGAAAGACCATATTACTAATGTAGCTAATTTCAGAGTGGAACAGGATATTTACAGAGGAAAAAAAGGTAGCGTGGGACTTTGTTCAGCTTTATCACAGAAGTGGACGTGTGAATTTGGAGCAATTAATTACACTTCCGTTCACAAGCCTTTGGTCAGCAACTCTTTTAACTGCTTTTGAAAAAAGGACTTCCGAGGATTTCTATGATTTAGTATTTATTTAAAATAGAATTTATTCCTTTGATGGCAAAGCTGATTTTTTGGCAGTACTCCAGTCTTCAGAGTCTTCAGATTTAGGGATCTTTTTTGATGAATGGAAAGTTCAAAAAAGCACCATTTATTCAAAACAGTAATGTTTTGTTACATTATAAATGTCTTTACTGTCATTTTCGATCAATCTGATGCATTCTTACTGAAAAACGTGTTATATATTAGAGCTGTCAGTTGATTAAAATTTTACAGGGTGCTGCAATATTACAGAGTAACTAATCTAATTAATAGCAAACTAACTTTGGGGAAAAACCCCCAAAAGATCATTTAAACCTATTATTGTATTAACCCTCTGGGGTCTGAGGTGATTTTGATGCCCTTGAGATGTTTGGACATGCTTGGACATATTCAGGCTACAATGGTCTAACATAAAGTATGGAACATAAAAGAAAATAATTTGAGAAACAAATATTTTGTTCATGCACTTTAAGTCACTAGTGCCTAAAACAGCTTAGTTACCAACAGTATTCAAAATACCTTTTTATGTTGTGCAAAAGAAAGTAAGTAATTCAGGTTTAAAACAGCATGAGGATGAGTAAATGATGACAGAATCAATTATTTATTTACTTTTGGTGAACTATCCCTTTCATTTTTTATATAAATGAAATTATACTCTAAAGAAGTAACTAAAATGACCAGCAGGTGGCGGTAAATGTCTTTATAAGTCGATTCGTTCAAACGGCTGATTCATTCAGGAACAAAGTAAACAACTCTCTCTATGAATGGGCTACTGAATCATACTGGTTCACACAATTTGTATAAAACACGGATTCAACTAAACGTAACTGTGCTGCTCGGAGACACACAAAAGTTCTGCTGTGGCCTAATAGGATATATTTCCGTTGGCAAAACTAAACAAAATGCACAATATTGTGCATTATTAAGTTCTTATTTACTGAACTGTTGTAAAAAATCACATTTGTACTCTTGTTCTTCGTGACAAAAACAGCACTCGTGTGATTTTCCCTTATCATATGATAATATGATCATATGACTTTTGGACCAATTAGATTTTGTTTTTTGTTTTGTTTTGACTGTAATACACATTTTGCTTAATCCTTTTACACCTTCTGTATGTTAACCGTAAAATTATTATGCTGAAATAACACCGCAGTGTGATAAAAAGGTTCCTTTCTATGTATTTGTAATTGAAATTTACACCTGTAGTACTTAAAAGCACTTCATGAAGACACACAAGCACACACCTGCTGCTTGGTCTGGGCCTTCTGAACGTACTCGCGGCCCACTTTGATGCGGGGAGTGAGAATGGCTCGGCTGAACTCCAGTACACTGATGCCCAGCAGGTGGCAGAGTTTCTGCGCTGCTGTGTCATCCGGCATTGAGGCCTGATCTGTGTTCTTCTCTTTGTGAAACGTGATGTTCCCAAACTGCAGCACTGCAGAGATCACCTTTAACATAGCTGAAAATGGAAAGAAGGATGGAAAATCACTTTTTTGTTCAGTGGTCAAGTATGTGTTAGTTTTCTTCTCTATCTTTTTGAGAAGCTCCTCTCTTACATGTGGATTCGTCCTGGGTGAAGCCCATGATAGTCACTGAGTCCATCGTCTGAGTAAAGTTTTCTGCATCACTCTGACCTGGAACAGGAAGTGACCCCCCGCAGAGGAAGCGGTACTGATCCGCACTGCCCAGCAGAAGCTCCTCTACAGAGAGAGTGAAGAAATAATGGCAATGATAATGTTTCCATTAAAGAGAATAAAAACCTTTATATTTTGAAGCTGTGCTATGTTTGGGATCTACTGACTTCTCATGGCCTCTGAAGCTCCACAGAGGAGCTGGTAGAAGATATGGAAGGTTCGCTCGTCTTTAGCCTGACGAATGGCTCGAGACTTCTCCAGCAAATCTGACACACGTGCGAGTTAAAGAAAAATAATGCACCAATAGAAACCTTGTTTATATACTGTACGTTATAGGCTCTCATTAATTGAATGAGGTAAAGTAGCCCAAATTTCTTAATGTCATTGCATAACATAAAATTGTCGGCATGCGGTGAATGAGTGACAGACGAGGAGACGGAGGTGAGCGAAAATGACGACATTTATTTAAACAAAAAATCCAGAGACAAGGAAACACATGCACAATAAACGACCGACAGGGAGAAACTCAAAAGACACAGTTTAAATACACGATGAAACATTGGGGAAACTCAAAACACCTGTGGGACACGGCTGGGAACAAATCAACTAATAATCACAAAGACAGGAAACTCCAAATAAGGACATGACACGCGAGAACTCAAAACGAAAGCAAAACAGAAAGACAAGACATGAACCAAAACCAGACAGACAACGTTACATAATTCCCCCACCCCCGAACAGGTGTGACCTCACGCCGTTTTTATAATATCAAGGAGGGTGGGTGGGTGCCCTGGAGGCTGGAAGGGGCAGAGTCTCTGGAGGCCTCCAGGGCAGAACAGGGTTCCGCGGGAGCCCTGGCGGATATGGACCCTTGGACGGCCACGGTGGATCTGGACCCTTAGACGGCCACGGCGATCTGGACCCTTGGACGGCCACGGCGGATCTGGACCCCTTAGGCGGCCACGGATGGATCTGGACTCTTGGACGGCCACGGTGGATCTGGACCCTTAGACGGCAACGGCGGACCTGGACCTTTGTGCGGCCATGGCGGACCTGGACCTTTGTGCAGCCACTGCAGATCTGGACCCTTGGGCGGCCACGGCAGACTTGGACCTTTGTGCAGCAACGGCTCTATCCCCATCCCACCCCTCTCCATCAGGACCCAGGCACACCTACCCCCCAAAAAAAAAATTCTTGGGGAGGTCTCCCACCTGTACCGGCCCTGGATCGTGTGGTGTCAATAGGGAGGAGCAGTCTGGGGACTTTTCAGGCCTGGATTCGGGGCTTGGACCCGACAATGGCACTCCTGGCCATGATTCGGACACCGAACCTGACAACGGTTCTCCTGACCGTGATTCGGGGCTTTGACGCGAGAACGGCACTCCTGGCTGTGATTTGGACACCGGACCTGACAACGGTTCTCCTGACCGTGATTCGGGGTTTTGACCCGAGAACTGCGAACTGGAATCCGCTGGATCGGCACTCCTGGCCGAAACTCCGGAATCGGACTCGGAAATTGCTGACTGAAATCCGTGGGGAACTGGATTGGCTCTCCTGGACCGAAATTCTGGAAAGGACTCGGAAATTGCGGACTGGAATCCACGGGATTCTAGATCGGCTCTTCTGGCCGAAACTCTGGAACCGGACTCGGAAATTGCGGACTGGAATCTACGGGGAACTGGATCGGCTCTCCTGGCCTAAACTCTGGAACCGGAATTGGTAATACCGGACTGGAATCCACGGGATTCTGGATCGGTTCTCCTGGCCGACATTCTGGAACCGGATCTGGAAATCGCGGAACTGGAATCCACGGAGGTCTGTGGTGGAGCTCCTGGCCGTGAATGCGGAACGGAATCCGCAGGGATGTGTGCTGCTTGCTACTCGGTCTCTGCAGGGTTTGCCGGCAGTGCTGGACTCAAGCGACATTCTCGCGGCGGAACGGTGGATCATGGCGATCTCTCTCCCATCTGGGCCCAGACTGTGACCAGGCTGAGAAACACTGCCACCTTCCATTTTAGCCCCGTGGTGTCCGGGAGATCCACGGGGCGGTGATAGCCGGCACCAATGCGGAACGCCGCAATCAGTGCTTCATCGCCGAAATCAGTCTGTTCGGCCAGTTCATAATATTCCTCGGCGTAGTCAGGAAAAGGCAAGTCCTTCAAAACTAAGGCGCTGAAACGAGCAGCAAATGGCATCTCCATTGTTGTGGTCGGTCGTTCTGTCATGATGATCGGCGTGCGGTGATTGAGTGACAGGCGAGGAGATGGAGGTGAGTGAAAATGATGACATTTATTTAAACAAACATGAAGGCAAAACAAATCCAGAGACAAGGAAACACATGCACAATAAACGACCGACAGGGAGAAACTCAAAAGACACAGTTTAAATACACGATGAAAACATTGGAGAAACTCAAAACACCTGTGGGACACGGCTGGGAAAAAAATCAACTAATAATCACAAAGACAGGAAACTCCAAATAAGGACATGACACGTGAGAACTCAAAACGAAAGCAAAACAGAAAGACAAGACATGAATCAAAACCAGACAGACAACGTTACAAAAATATAAAGCTGCAATCAAAGGTTCTATAGCTTTATCTTTTCTGAGGAATTTTGATTCAATTATCAAGTGTTTTTTTAATGGATGTATAAAGGATACAGGTCTCAATATTAGCACCAACAATATATCCAGCAACATCAAAATTGATTCTGATGAATTTGCCCTAAAACAAATATAAAAACATGTAAGAACAAATCAAAACATCAAGATTAAAATATAAGTTCAAGTGATGATGGTTGGATGTGCAGTTGCAGGGCTTACAAATCTGGAAGAGTTGTCATTTTTGACAGTTTTGGCATTGCCGAAGGCCTCAAGAATGGGGTTTGCTTGCAGTAACTGTCTCTCCAGTTCCCCCTAGACAAAGGATAGGAAGAACAGCAAGTCAGTGTAGTGACATAAACAACATTACAGCAAAAAGCCCACAGAAAACCTCTGAATGCAGAGACACCGCAGCATCAGCACCAGCATCAGCATATGACTGCAGCCAAACAACTCTCACACAAACACACGCATACATCTTTACTTTACTAAATGGAGACTTGGCACAGAATTCTATTATTTTTTAATCAAGCAATTTATGATTAATATAGACTCTAACCTTTAAAGGAGTGCAGGTGTACTGTAAGGTGACATGTTCTCAAATCTTGTTTGTGTCAATTTCCAAAAAAACAAAAACAAAAAACATTATATGAAATTAAAAAATTATAATTAAATTTGTGAAATTTTTCACAAAAAGTGATACAAAGTCAAAAGAAAAATGGCATAAAACATGTTTCATAAATTTAAATAAATAAATACATGTACTTTTTAGATTAAAAAATATATATTATGTAAATTAGCTAAAACAAAATTGAGAACCAATGCCCTAAACCAAACTCTAAAACAAAATTGCGTATAATAAAAGGAAATAAAAATTTGAGATACATAACATCAGGAAACATTTTCCAATTAAGTTGTCCTAAATTAAAGCTAGGTCAGACACACACACACACACACACACACATACACACACATGAAAGTGCAAACTCATAAAATTGCAGCTCAGCCACAGTTTTCAGATGAAAAAAAAACAATTACAGGCTAGATAATCACTGTTTTGGCTCTGAGGTTTCGCTCTTACCCATATAGACCAGTATGGTCTATATAGGTCAAAAAAACACCATAGCAAAGCTTTAAAATGCATACAGCGCCCCCTACAGGCACATAGTGGAAGCATTAGAGCAACTATACTCACATACTGCACAGTCTGTTAAAGTCCACAAAAAAGAGAGAGATGGGGTGGTTGAACAAGTAACCAGGACAAACAGGGGACAAAAAAATATAACATATTGATGAGCAAAAACATAAAAAACATGGTTAAAAAACAAAAACAAATAAATCCACACACATTAATTAGACATATCACACATTATGAGGTTAAAGTGGCAGGGCATGAATTAGAACGGCTGTAGTCTGAACTCCTTCCTGTTAGCCGGATGTGTCAGTCATGAAGAGAAAAGCCCCCACTCACCCTGTTCACAGCGCTACTGCCACGACCCAGAGAGCGAGTACCATCCATCTTCAGCAGAGCAGAGGACAAAGAGAAAGAGAACAGAAAAGAAAAGCAGAAAGAAACAGCAGGACCCAGGAAAGAGAGGAGGCAGGGAGAGAAGAGCAACCAAGAACAAGGAAAATTTAAATATTTGAGAAAAGCTGCATATAGCCCACAGATAACCAGCATTTAATTCAAGAGTTATCAATGTGGATAAGCTGTGGCAAGTGTGAAAGCTTTAGATGAGTTCCAGCTGATATTATAAACAATATTTTAAACAACTGATGTTACTTTTATTTAACCTTTTTTCTTTCTTTTTTTAATTTCCATAAAATAGTATACTTACATTTTATTATTTACCATTTTTTGGTTATCATCAAAAGCAGAACATCAGTACAGAAGGCCAGAATTTAAATAATATATGAAACAACATTTAATGAAAATATTTTGTGCAGATTTTATAAAAACATAACCTTAACCATAACCATAACATATTGTACAATTACAATAATTAAAATTTTTGTAATTATTATTGTATTATTTCATTATGTATAATTTATTCTTATTGCTGAACAGAGTTATCGGAGAACTAGGCCGCAGAAAAAATTTAATAAACAATAAAATGGAAAGGTAAGCATGTGCTGACTTGTTAGAAAAGCAGAAAGTGAAAATATCAGCTTTTTCTCTCCCTTATAGCTCACCATCCTTACCTGTAGGGCGCTGTCTTTGGGACGTCCCAGAGTGCCAGACTTGTGTGAGGACGCCACATGTGCCAGATACTGAATCACTTTTTTTGTGTTCTCCGTCTTTCCTGCACCAGATTCCCCTCTGAACACACACACACACAAGGATATATATAAACAGAACAAATAAATCCTTTCTGCTGTAAAATAGGTTTAGACTATTTTCAGAATTATTCAAACAAATACTAGCAGATGACTAAAGTTTTAACAAGATACAAAACACATAAGCTGAAACAAAATTAGCAACACACGTCATTAAAGGGAAAGAAAATAATGATGGAAAAAACACGCTTAGATTGTCTGACGTGCATTATAACAGGTCTGAGGGAACAAACAGGACAAAATGTTCTAGTAACTGTCTTTTTGCAGTCAATAGGCTTTTGCTGGGGCAGATAGCTCCATCTCTCCTAACTTCTCCACATTAAATGTTCAGTTAAGTGTTGTTTGATTTCCATTCATTAGAAGTCGGTTGGTTTAATGGTCTGAAAAAGGATATTTTCTGAACTTTCTATTGAAATATGTATTTAAAGTCAAATATGCAGCCAGTGGAAACTCACGTGCACAGGATGGACTGATCTTCTCTGTCTGTGTGAGGAAAACAACACATGAAGAGCAACATTAGCATAACAAATCAACAATTACAGTGACTTTGAATTATGTCAATTTTGTAACTGTGAATATGAAAAATGTGTTAGAAAAGAAACATATGAACATGCTCAGAAATAATAACACTGAGAGTAATTCTACATGACACAGTTATGCAAATATAATAATATGGAGAGCATCTACTATGATTTTGAAACGGTTTCAAGACATGTTGGACATTGGCGACCCAACATATTTTTTTGTAAAATAGAACAATAAAAAAATGTTGGTAATTGAAATAAAGCTGATGTGCAATAATATATGTATGTACATATAACAATAAAAAAAATGTAGAAATAAAATGAAACTAAAACTGAATATAATAACAGAAATATAAAAAACTAATACAAATGACAAGAGCAAATAACAAAGTCACTTAAAATAATCAAAATATGAATGATACTAAAATAACATTGCACAGTATCAGAACTGTTCATGTTAACAAGCACAAGGCTAAAGTGTATTAGCATTAGTCATAGTCCCTACAGACAGATAAATTTGTGGCAAAACAGTAGTCAACAACAAAAGGCTTTCTCTTTCCTTTTAGAACTTGATATTTTGCTATTTCAACTATGCATGAAACATTGTTTACGCTTCGATCTGATACTTTATTATCAGCGGATACTCTCTAAAATGGTGCTACAGGATGATGCAGAGGAGACCAATTACCCTTTCAGTCGAATCACTTCGACGCTACATATGGGATCTCGCCTGAGAGACCAATCGTCAGTTGACTACGGGACCCGCGAGATTGGTAGCCTTTTTAAAGGCTCAAGTGAGCCAATCTTTTGCTCGCCAGCGAGT
>JAUMHE010000068.1:8072591-8091508 GCA_032359235.1 Enteromius mattozi | reverse complement strand
TGTGTGTGTGTGTGTGTGTGTGCTTGAGTGCATGTGTGTCTGAGGTGGATAGAGGGACAATGTGCATGTTCTGAATTTGATGGATCGGTGAAGTGACAACCAGGCCAGAAAGAAAAGAGTGGAACTGAGGTCTAACCTTACAGAAAAAACCAGGCCATTCAGATCATATATTCCAATCCATGATGTATACTAACAGCCTATTCTTCATTATTGCATTTGTGCATTTTGGTGGGTGACTACATCTTAAATATAGCTGAATACTAAAAATATAAAAAAGATATAGTTCACCCATTTACTCAGACTCATGTTTCAAACCCACTTTGCTCCGTGCTACACAAAAAGAGAGGCTACACAGAATTTCCTTGCTGCTCTCTTTATTAAAAGTGAATAGGGATGGAAATGTATTGTTATTGATTGTTTATCTTGATAAACAAGTAATCTAAAGATGATTTTGGCAATTAATCAAGTATGCTAGCAAGTAATAACCAGTTACACATCATTTAAGGAGTTATTGTTACCGTGTAATTAAACAATAAAGCACAGAGTAATAGTAATTAAATACTTAATATTGGGTTGGGAGCATTAGTGTTTGGTTTATGATTAGTTTATTGTAATTATGTATAATTTACTGTTATTACTATGAATACATAACATGGGCGACAAGGACACTGTACAATAAAGTGTTACCCAATAGCCTTTGAAATGACTTTAAATACATATATAAGCAACACTGAAGCAATAATAATTAGTTCAATAAAGCATTAACAGTAATCCTAAAATAATGCAATAAGTGTATATCTGTGTAATAGTAAAGACTGTTTTGCACTGCAATAGAGACAGATATGCATTAAAATATACATAAACATCAAGAAAATTAGTCATGATTTTAAATATATTTATTTAATAGTTCGAATAATTTATGTATTATATTTAAAGTAAAGCTTGCAACACAGCACTAAAGTCATAAATACAATACGGTATTTTAAGGCATCATTTTCACATTCCCATTTATTCTTTTATTGTATGGAAATGAGCAGCATGGACATTATGAAAAATGTGTCCTTTTGTGTTGAGATATTTCCATGTGAAATATGGAATATGTGCAGATAAAAATGAGGCAGTGTTACAATAGAAAATATATATAAGGCACTAGATCATACAACTCACAACTTTAAAAAATATGTTACAGTTTGTTCTTAAATCCAGTCATCACAATGTACATCTCCTATCCTGTCAAAAACTAATTATAGTCCCACTCTGACTATTGTGGTAGGGCTTCTCTTCCACCTTTCCACTTTATTTGAGAGCCCTAGAGAAGAAAACATCACTGTGAACCATTCTGATCTTCAATATCGCTCAGATAAACAGGCTCCCTGATTAAAAGAGTATTGTTATACTTAGTATAAATCCATATTCAAATCAATTAGGCTACGTAATAAAGCACTCTGTTGTGACATCCAGGCACTGAAGGAGGCTGTGAGCCTGCGGGCAATAGAGCCTGCTTGACTGGACGCAGCAGTGACCTCACCCGACACTGTTTCAAGACCTTTCATAACGAAAGCCAGAACTTCACGTAAAGTCATCCAAGTTTTCTGTCTAAGATTGTGCAACACAAAGGGAATGTGTATGTACTAGCTGAATTCTTGTTTTTTTTTTTTGTCATCTGCTCTTTGTCCCAGTCCTCAAAATTCCCCAGAGGGCTTCAAAGCGATTTTCCACAGAACACAGAGTCGTCGTAAATGCTGGCTGGTTTAGTTTATGCATGTCAATCACTTGGGTGTGTTTTCCTATAAGTGTGTTGGCTGGCAGCATCCACAACATGGCAATTAAGTCAACTGGGAAACTTTGAACAACTTCCAAATGATAAATCACATTACATAATGTGCCATAACAGACACATGCTCTTCAATATTCAGACCGGTTTTTGATCTACATGGATTTTTCAATGTTTGACCACCAAATAATGATATTTGCCCCTACATATTTGTATGGTGCATGTGTTCACTACACAGGAAAGTATGGAGGCAGGTTACACACCTTACCCATCAACACCATCCCACTCACAGAGATGATGAGATCACTTAGATGTCTTACCTGTCCGAGTGTGTGTGCGCGCTTGTGTGTGACAAATATGAGAAGAATGAGGGTGTATCGCTTTCGTTCTGTCCGTTTTACTCTCTTTCTATCGTAATCTTTGTTTTGTCTTCAGGATTGTTTGTTTAGCATGAAATATTACGAAAAAATAAGACAAAGTGACAGTATTTTTACAGGATAATTTCAAAATAGAAGATAAAAAATATTCAATTTGAAATGAAGACTGCTCTGTTGTACAGACAATGAAGTCAGTATGAATTTTAGAGCAGTGACTGGTATAGTTCATATATAAATTTGGCTGTGACAGATGCATGACTGTCCTTCTCTCTCTCACGCGCTCATGGACAAATTAGGATAGTTTAATGCCGGACTTTCATTTCTGACTAGTGTTATAAGAGTATATATAAACATATGAGACCAGCTAAAAGAATTAACATGGGTGATCCTCGGCACCTGACGTGGCGAAAAGCTACAAACGCGCTAGTCTTTATCATTACAATACCTCTAACGTCCGGTTCCCATGGAAACATAATTACGATACGGCATTTTTTGGTGTATTATAGGCGCGTTCCAGTCTGACTCAGCCAGAACGCGTCTAGCTGCCTTAAAATGCTGTCTAGGTAGGCAGTGCACTAGGTTTTGAGACATATCGCCCCAGTAGCCGGGCTGGGTCCGTGTCTGCTCTGTGTATATGTCTAGCAAAGCTGATCTTTTCTCATTATAGACCTACAATCGCTTACAAAGAGGAGAAACCACACCTCGGGCATATGTGACAAATAAATAGAGCACCTCTGATGGGTTAATGCAGCATGGAACGGTTCATACTTTCTTAAGATGGCTCAGGGAAACACCCTTTAACGGTGATTACAGACTGTATCTGCATATGAAGATGAAACATTGTCTCTGTATGCGCTTGAATTATTTACTATATATCTATTCACTTGATTCTCAAAGAGCGTGCTGTTTGAATAGACTTAATACATAATTAATAAAACGTTTTGATGCGTGTTAATGTGTCCGCGATGTGGCGATTTTTATCATGCATTTTAATGTCGGGGTCTTTCCAGTTCTTTATACACACTCTTGGGGGGCACTGTCCCTCTCCGGTGTCATTTTCGGCTTTATTTCGAGGCCCTATAACCCACTGAAACATGATCACGCGCACGGCACAGAATAAGGAGATACGGACATAATACAAGACAACGCGTGTCTTACCTTAAATGTGTTAATCCACTCTCAGGATATGACTAGGGATGTGAAGAGAAAAGAAACGTGCTCTCGTGTTTTTCTTTTCAGTGTGAGAGTACTAATAGTGCAAATGCGTCTTTTCACATTACAGCGCTCCCGTGAAGCCGCAAACTCATTCACACTGAGAATAAAATAGACAGTAAAGCGAAGTGATGGCAAACGAAGGACTTCACCAGAACGCCGACGCTTCCTCACTATTGACCAATGGCGGTTAGGGTTTAGGAGCTTAAACCCGCCCTCCAGAAAATAGAAGCTAATTAAAGCCTTTACTATCCCTTTAAACCCGCCTCGTGAATAGGACAGAGCGGTCACGCCTTTGTACTGGCAGCTTCTCGCTCGATAGCCAATCAGACGCGCGACGAGTAGATTGATAGGGCTAAACGACCAATGAGCGGCGTGGAATGGGTGAGGCTTGGCTAGATTGACGTGGCGGCAGGCCAATGGCAGGAGAGCTGCAGGTGCCGCTGCAGGACTGTCGCGCTGTGGGGTAGAGATTTGCGCGCTCTTTGTTGACAGCAGCGCAGTGTGTCTGTCTGTCTGACGCGAGAATGATCCCTGAAGCCGGACGCCCCAGATTCCGCATTAATGCCGAGGAATCTGAAGATCGAGGTCTGGATGACCGCGCCTAACAGTTATAGTCAGAAGGCAGAAATGGAACAAAATTTGAGGTGACTACAACGGTTTAAATTGAGCACAAATACACCATACAAAATAAAATCACCATTTAGCATAATATTTATTGATTAATTGATTAATTTATTGATTGATATAATAGGTGTAGTCTACATAACATGTGACAAATTGACAAACATGATTGACAATCAAGCATAATTGAATAATTTAATGGTGATGATTAGTATTAGCCTATTGTTTAGGTCTAATATAATACAATAATAATTACACAAGTCAGAACATTCTAGATGATTACAGCTGTTTAAATTGTGAATATTTTTATAAATTAATTTAGTTCAATATTTTTTTTATTATTAGTATGTAATACTGACATTAGCCCAATGATAGACTAATATTCAGAAGTTATTCCTTGTAAATGAATACTTTTTTAAGTACATTAGGAGAAAAATTTGAAATACGAATAGGAAATAGCAGGAGACGAGTCGAGAAAGTATATTTTTTATTATTATTATTCTACACATGTCCATGAAGCACATTCTGTCTTATAAAGTAATGTAAATGGTATCAAAGGAACAGCACAGAGGCCTGGACACTGATTGACCAATAACACAACTGCATTTAGAAAATAAATAAAAATAGAACATGAGCCACTGGATGCCATGGTGAACTCAGGCATCACTGAATTATGGAGTGATAAAAGCATCTGATAATTTGTCAGGGTGTTGTTTTGTCTTTAGTGTTTAAAATTTTTTAAAAACAAAAATGAGGTTAAAGTGCAAAGTGAAAGGTCCAGTTAGATGTCAAACTAGGGTAACCGGACTGACAGACACACACACACGCGCACACACACAAACAACGATGCTCACATAGGCCTATTAAAAGAATTTTGTGGTCATGAAGACTAATGATAAATAAGCAAGTTTATATGCAGAGAAGCAGAAAAATTAAAAATAGATGACAATAGCAAATAAGTGGATACATTTTCTAGTCAATAGATTCTTCTAATATAACAACTGTACACAGCCCTAGGATTAACCTGTGATAGGGTTCAGTCGAGTGTATGTATATTTCAGTCAGTGAAGAGAAACAACTTTTATCTTCTGAGACAATTTTATCTTCTGTCTATGAATATTCATTTGTTTGACTTAATTTGGCCATATATCCACAAAACTGTCTATGATAGTACTGCTGTGCAATCATATATATGTAATATACATTACAGTTAAAATGTTTGGGGCCAGTAATTAATAGTTTATTCAACAAAGATGTATTAAATTGACAGTAAGACAGTGAAGACATTTACAATGTTACAAAATATTTATATTTAAAAGCTGTTCTTTTGAACTTATTATTATTCAAAGAAACCTGAAGGGAAATATATAATATAAAAATATTGAGCAGCAACTGTTTTCTCGTGATAATAATAAGAGATGTTACTACACCAAATCAACATATTAGAATGATTTATGAAAAAAAATGTCTTGGTATATCAGAGCAATAAATAGCATTTTTAAATGTATTCAGATAGAAAACAGTTATTTTATATTGTAATAATATATTACTATTTTACAGCGTTTTTAATCAAATAAATGCAGCTTTGTTGACTATAAGTGACTATAAGAGACTGTTCAATAACTCTGCATTCAAAAACATGTTCTACAGCTCCTAACCTTTGCATATATTAGTTTAGTGAATATTTTGTGTAATATGATTATGCATGCAGCTACCAATAACTGTAGCCAAGTTTTCTTCCACTTTTTGCACTGTTTACTGTTAAAATGCTTTTTTTACAGATGAATAAGTAAAATAGATGAAAGAGTAAAATAAATAAATTAAAAATTAACAATAATAATATATAGTTTTTCCTCATTTGAGTTATCATTAAATCTTTTCTTTCTTTTTTTTTAGCAAAAATACTTGGATGAAAACTTGGCAAGTGTCTCAGCTTTATTTAACACATTTTTAGAATAGAATAGAAAATGTGGAAAATATCTACAGGTTCAATCTGTGCCTGTAACATCATAATAACCTAAATCTCCATTATTCCCTAAAACCTCAAGCAGGCTCACTTTCAAAGGCACACCGCCGGCAAACTAATTACAAAAACACACAAGAAAAAAACCTGTCCAGCAACATGCTTTAGGTCAGAATGTTTGTGCGGTTGTTTAAGAATGAATGGAAGACAGAAAAAATGAAAGATGCCCCAGTCATTACTTAACAATACTACAGACTGTAAGAAGTCATTTACCTTAGTTACTAAATTTACCATAGTTACTACTACACAGTTATGAAACACTGAGAGAAAGAAAAAAATTCAAACTGTGGCTGATGACAGATTCATGTGCTGTCCAATGATTAAATATATTATATATATATCCATACATACAATTAACTAATTCTTTTTTGGTCTGTGCAATTGTGACAAATATGGTATGTTACATTATTACAAATTACTCTGAAAGTGCTTCACATAATCTTCTTTGTGTATCATGATACAAAAATGCATTAACTTGAATAAATAGAAAATAAAAAATACAGTACATAAGAGAAACGACTTGAAAATGCTGCAGATTTTCAGTAGTTTCCTATTTTGCAGTGACTCTAGCAGGCATTCCCACATTCAAGACAAGACACAAAAGTTCTCGCAAACAAGCAATTTGAATTTTGAGACGTTATGTTTCTTACGTTTGTATGATATTGTCAAAAGAAGTTATGTGCAATAGGTTTTTCTTTCCAATTGCTAAATAGTTCATCGCTCCTTCTGGTTGCGGCCCGTAGTGGCCACTGTTGTGTCTTTATCAGGTACACATGCTGGAGCCACTGCAGCTTGTGCTGATTCTAAAAGATCGCCAGGTTCAATCAGCCCACTGGGTCGGTGTTGCAGCTCTCCTCATGTCAAAACGACCTTCTCCATCAATCCCTCTGTATTCCCCCACTCTTTTGGTCATTAAGTCTTTGACCTCATTTCAGTGTGATTGACCTGAATCTCTGGTGTTACTAAAACATTACCTTAAACATTACCTCCCGCCTTTCTGAAACCCATCTAAAAGCTTTTTTCTCTACAAAGCTCCTACTTTTTGGTGGGGAATTCATAAAAAATGAATGAAGTTTCGATTAGTTCATTTAAAGTGCCTCTATAATGGGTTACGAAAGGTTCATATTTTGGTTTTGGGAGTCCCCAGTAACAGGTTGACATGCATGCAAGGCCAAAAACACATTTTTTTTATAATATGCATTTATTTGTACCTTATTTGTTCAATGACTCCCAAACGATTTGTTTAATGATTCATTTTTCCAAACTCCTCCGGTGATTGGTCGATTTCATTTAAAGCGGTGTTTGTGAGCTTGTAACGCTCCAAAAGAGACACCTAGTGGCAAAGAATGAATTTGCATTTTCATTCAGACCAACACCATAAGATCAACAAGTGGGTGGGCAATATGCTAATGTTTCATTTTGAGATCAACATGAAGCGGCTTGGGACTCGTTTTAAAAACGACTCGTTTCATTGATTCAATCGACTCTTTCTTTTCTGAGACAGTAACTTTATACACGGTGCATTTTCAGATTTAAAACTTTGCAGGATGTTTTCAGTCATTGTGTTATACACTGCATGAAAGGTAATTTTCAAAAATCCATAATAGGGGCACTTTAAATATGATACGCTGCTAAACCAGTTAAGATCGCAACAGAGACAGGCCACTTGTATTACAGTGAATAGGAGAATGTTGAAATGTCTGAGATGATAGCTCTAGCAAGAAGATCAGCATCCCTCAAAAAAAGCCAATCAGCAAAGTCATCGTTTGGACTTTACAATGGTTCTCTTTGTGTTCAAAAACAGCCATAAAGTGCTTGGTCTTGTGAAACTTTGCTCTGCATGACGACAAGTGTATGGAGTGCCAGCAGAATGAGTCACTAAAACCCAAAAGCATTTCTGAACTTCTGGTTCTGTCGTCCTTAAAGGGATAGTTCACCCAAAAATGAATTTCCGTTCATTAATTACTTACCCTCATGTAGTTCACAACCTGTAAAGCCCCGTTCACTCCAGGAACGATAACTATAAAGATCGCTCTGAAAGTGATTTGATATCGTTTCTCTGTGCTTTTATTTTTATAGCTGTGGTGTGGATTCTGCTATTTAATATTGAGAACAATTTTTGCTGTCTATGCAGGGTCAAAAATATCTCGAATGTGCTCTCTTGCAAACTATTCTCAAACTTTCTAAATTTTAAATGAAGAAAGAGTTGGTTGTGACACTGAAGTCACTGGTGTAGTTTGTTTATAGCCTGCGTTTAGCTTTTTACTTCTGCCGATTGTATTTAGGCTTCAAAATTCATAGTGGTTTTCATTTGTGAAGGTTATCATGGTCAACAAAACATACGAAACATTAACTTATGTTGGTTACAGGGCTTATTTTCTGAAATATTCTGTTGGCTTTTTTCGAGGGAACCTGAGAGATGCTTGGCCTACAAAAAAAAAGAATTTTACAGTGCTCTTTTAGCTGTAATATAGTTTTTCATTAATGTACTATAAGTTTATGATATCATTCACGTCAGAATATATTGTTGATTTTAAAATGTTATTGAATTGTGAGTCTTCAGTGTTGTTCCCTACCCAATTTTGATAGGACCTATGTACGACTAAAAATAGCTGCGTTTCCAAAATGGCCGCCTGAATTTACTTGCTTAGAAAGATACTTTGATAGCATCTGATAAAACAGGATTACAGGGGTTAGTGAAGACTACACAAGCAGAAATACTGCACTCGTGCAACCGATTAGTGAATTCACCCCACTGTCCTGCCCTTTCGTTCTCTTCTCCCAGGCGGTGAGAGGCCCCTTTCCCTCTTCTGTTCTCCATCTTTTGTGCATTCGGCCCATCCTATGCTTGACCTATTGTCATTAATCAGTCCTACATTGTCCCTTTACGGTCGTCTTTGCCTTAGTCCCCTGTCCAAGTCTGTCTTTCCAGCCCTTTGTCCATTAGCTGGTTCTCTCTCTTTCTCCTGACCCCTGGTTCCAACTCCTCCCTCCATCCTGACCCTTTCCCTTTCTTTCTCTATCTATCTGCCTTTCTTTCCTTGACCGCCGCTTTCCCCTGTGCCCTTTCATCCCAGCCGCATGGCTCAGTGTATGTGTGGGTGCTCACTGCAGGAGTCCTGTCGAGATGGTGGTGTGGGCTGAACGAAAGAGGGTGAGGGAGAGGGGGAAGAACAGGGGGATGGAGAGAACTGGTCAGGGCAGGGAGGGACAGAGGGGGAGAGCTGCAGAGCCACCTCGTTCTCATAGCAGAAGGAGGAACGGGAGCCCAAGATGTACTTTTTCTCAGCTAACTCTTTAGCGCTGCAGGTGGGCGTGTCCGGGACCTCGTAAGTCTTGTTGAAGTATGAGTAGTCCACCTAGAGGTGGGGAGGAAACATGACAAGTACAAGGCATAAGATTTGCATTTCTAAAGTCAAGAAAAGGATTTTGGTTTTTTAGTTAAGACAAGTTTTTGAGATTAGTTCTACATAAAAAAATTAAGCAGGACAATTATATACGCAACACCATCTTTGCAGCATGAAGTTGGCTATAGATGGTTATTGATAAATCATATTTATTAAAAATCGACTGATATTCAAAAGTGAATTTAGAATAACTTTACATTTCATTTCTGTTTAAATTCTAAATCAGTTCCAAGTAATTAAAACTGAGGTAATTTAAAAATGCTTGAAAATTGTGTACATATATATATATAAAAAAAAAAAGTTAGATTTGTATATTAAATATACTTTTATATAATATTAATTACATAAATATATGTGAATATTTTCAAAATATATACTGTTAGAGTGTGTGTTTATATATATAATATATATATACACAGTACACACATATATTATGTGAACAAAAAAATTGTTTTGGATGCAATTAATTGTTTGACATAAAAATATTTCTTATAAATTTAATATAATTTTTTAATATTTTATATAAATACAGTATATAAATGACATTTCTACAGCAAATTCTTTGTCCTGACATTTGAATTCAAATTCTTGTGGAAAATGATTTCTTTCAAATTATGCATTTTAAATTGCATTATAAATTTTGCCTGACCCTAGGTTATATCCACACAAAAATAGTTTCGGAGTTGTGGTTGCTTAGTAAGTAGAGTTACTTATTAAGCTACTATATCAGACTTTTTTTTTTTTTTCATATTGCTTATTTTTCTCTAAATCTGACAACACTGTAAGAAAACCAGACCAATCACAACTGAGTATGTGAACAGAATCAGAATATCACAATGTAATTGCTGTTAGATCTTGAATTGCAATGATTCTATTAATCAACAGATTTGTTGATAGATGGTTTGATGGATTGTGCTAAGTAAAATTGAGCTAAATGACATATGTCCTTAATGTTAGGTGGTTTGAAATGCATTCTAACCAGATTGTTTCAGAAGCATCAATACAATAGCCTTACAAAGACAGTAATGAGTCCAATCTGCTTCCTTTCAACTCCGCCTCTTTCCCGCTCCATATTTTTAATTCTCTGCGTCTCACCTGGTAGCAGTTCTTCCTTTCATAGAGCACAGGTTCAAAGCGGTGACCCCAGAGGATCTCAGAGGCCAGGTATGAAGACCGACATTGGGTTGTCATGGCAGTGGCCTCCACCATGCCCTCCAGAATCACCACCACTTCCATATCTTTGTCTCCCTCTAGTGTATGTTTGTCCACCTCAAAGAAAGGGCTCTCCTCATTAATTTCGTGCACAATTGTCACAGGTGACACCAAAAAGATGCGATCTGTTCCAGTGTCAAAGCCGACATTGAGATCTGCGTTGTCCAACGGCAGGAACTCACCCTCAGGGGTCACCCGTGGCTGCAGGAAAGGTCAAAACTACTGTTAAGTTTTACATAAAGTAGATCGACCTTTTAGTCATTTTTATTGTTCGAGTTATAAATCTGTTTTTACACACATCATAGACTTAAAGTTCACAAAATTTCTGCCAGTAAAGTCGATGTGATGATAGCAACATTGTGTCGTAATCAGACACATTATATGATAAAAAGTAATAAAAGCTGTCTTCCATGGACAAATCGAATCTGTGCTTTTGTAGTGTTGCTATGAGCGAAAGATTTTGTTGGTTGCTTGGTTTCTATTTTGTCTCACAGTGAAATCTCATTGGACATAAAATAGTTTCTGACTGGCTGTAATTGTTTCATCATTTTCGCTTTCATCATCAACAAATTACTAAAAAATCTATACACAGCACCTGGTGAGAATAATATAAGATTATTAAATAGCATGTATAAAAAAGGAAAATCTATTTTATTCCAGTCAGTTTAGGCAATAACATAGTTGTATGAAATATAAGAATTTATTGGACATGTTTACGACAATATGATTTCATTCACTCTTAAACAAAAGCATACTGATAAATGATTTAATCAAGCTGTGAAATTAAGTCTCACACACACATACATACAGGGCAGATATGCAAGACAGTGGTTTGCGCTGGTAAAATTAATCCCCTCTGCAAATCTTATAAACCTCCGGTATGAGCTTGAACAAAACAAGCCGTCATTAACCATACCAACTGTCCAGATGTCAATCTCTTTCATTCTTTTTCTCTTTCATTTACTCATCTCGCCATGTGTTCTACCTTCAGGCAAGGTATTTCTTTCTCATATACACTACACCCTTCAAAAGTTTGGGAAGGCTTTATAATCTATTGAAAGATGTTTCTTATGCTCACTAAGGATGCACATAGCTGACCAAAATACAGTAAAAACAGTAATGTTGTTAAATATTATTTCAATTTAATAGTTTTCTATTTTAGTATATTTTAAAATATCAGTTTCCCATGATCATTCAAAAATTGGTCCTCAAGGAATGTTTCTTATTATTTTCAAGTAGTGCTATTTAGTATTTTTATGGAAACCATGATGCATTTTTCACTATTCTTTTCTGAAAACAAAGTTTAAAAGAACAACATTTATTTGAAATAAATATATATTTTTAAAGATGTCTTTACTGTCACTTTTGATCAATTTAATGCTGAATAAAAGCACATAAAATATATATATATACACACACACACACACGCATGTGTATATTTAAGAAAAATATGTATCGTTTATATATTAAATAATAATATATTAAATAATATATAATTAAAAATATGATATAAATTATATAAATATAAACATTTAAATATTTTTAAAATACAATGTACGTGTGTGTGTGTATTTATATATACATAATACACAATATGCACACATATATTATGTAAACAAAAACTTTTACTTTGAATGCGATTAATCATTTAACAGCACTAATTACAACACAGTATTACCATCTCTGTACCCAGGTACAGTCATATTTGCTAGCATCTCTGTCCCTGTTCATTTTCCCAGCATTCTCTCTGATTCACTCTTTCCAGTCATTCTAACCTCAAATCAAAATCAACATCCACTTTAAAATTTGTTTTTAAAACTGAAGTTGAAGATAGTTCTTGTTTTGGGGACAGTTTCCAACCAGAACTTACCATGCATTGTCAAATAATCTTTTGTTTCTTTTTAAAGAATTTCATATCAGAAGTTAACGCTCATCACAGAATAGGCATTTTAGTGTATGAGTCACTTTATGTAATGTATGAACTGCATTTTTGTTGAGTTTAAATGAACAGACAGGACAGGATACACACACCCTCTCACTGACCTTCAGTATCTGTGCTCGTACATGGGCCTCCACCAGGTGGCTCTTGCGCAGGTTTCCCACTCGCCACATCATGCAGAGTTTCCCGTCCCTCATGGCCACAACGGCCACATCCGAGAACACCAGTGTTTCATTGCGCTTCTTGGGCTTGGCGATCTTAGCCATTACCGCCCCAATGATGAAGGCGTCGATGATGCAGCCCACAATGCACTGCAACACGACAGCCAGCACCGCCAGGGGGCAGGCCTCGGTAACGCTCCGGAAGCCGTATCCTATAGATGTCTGCGTCTCCAGAGAGAAGAGGAACGCTGCCATGAAACTGTTCACCTGCTGAAAGCAGCGTTCCTCCGTCTCTGCCACCGTCTCCGCTCGCCTGGAATCCTCTCCGGGCGAGGAAGAAACGGATGCAGGAGAAGAGGAAGATGATGCCGGGGACGCCAGATCCCCGTGAGCGGCGGCGATGAGCCAGAACGTGAAGCCAAAAAGAAGCCAAGAGAGCAAGAAGGAGAGGGTGAACACCACGAGCATCCAGCGCCAGCGGATGTCCACGCAGGTGGTGAAGAGGTCAGTGAGGTAGCGCTGGCCCCTTTCGCTCATGTTGACGAAGGTGACGTTGCAGCGCCCGTCCTTGCCTACAAAGCGCCGGCGGGGCCGGCGGGACTGGCTGCGGCGTTCGTGGGGCGACGAGGGCGAGAGGGAAGACGAGGGCTTTCTCTTGCCCCTCTCCCACCTCCCTTCTGCCCCAGACTCCCCCCTGAGCGCTGAGCCACGCCCTCCTCCTCCCCTCCTCCCTCCCCCCTCTTCATCATCATCATCATCCTCCGCATCATCATCATCCTCATCCCTCTCTCCGCTCCTTCCTCCATTGCTACGGCGAAGGTTGAGCACTTTGCCGTTGCAGTCAGGTGACGGAAGCGGGCCCGACTGGGAGGAAGTGATATCATCACTCTGTGCCAGCCTCATGACTTCCTCCTCATCCAGCGGGGTGTCCACAACCGCACTGAAGCGCCTCTTTACTCGAGCAGCCCCCATTATTGGTGGCAACTACAAAACGTTCAAGGAAAATGAGGCTTTGCCAGATAAATCCAGGGTCAAAATGGATACAAAAAGATGGATGCAATGATATATATCCAAACTGTCAGTTGCAGACTGTATTCCACAGCGATGCTTATGGCCTGAAAGAGACCGTATTGTCATTCAGATCCCGGCAGCCAATCGTTGCCCAGAGACGGAATGCAATCGCATTGGAGATCATCTCCATTTGAGTGGTCCGTCCACTTCCTGGACGATTTTACTGAATGCAAAGTTCCAAAGTTGTTAGAGGCAGTAAATAAAGGGGGGAAAAAAATCCAGTCTCAATGCTGTTTCTCAGCTTTAGCAGTAGTTTTGCTAAGGTTAGGTGGTGGGCAGAGACTACACAGAGGAAAACGGTGCTGCTTTAGGTCTATGCGTAACATATAGCAGCTTTGTAAGAAAGAGAGGCACAAAAAAGGCACGAACAAACAAAGCAAAGCTTAGACAGAGCAGAAGGATGAAGGAGAGCCAAACTTACATAACATAAACAAGCCTCAGTCTTAACATATAGAGGGAAACCAAAAAGAACATGCACTAAACTGTCTAAAACGTTTGTGATAAATAACAGCATGCATATACAGACCAATCTTTCCCTTTAGGACCTCTTCAGCTTTCCTTATTTAAATGGTGAGATGTTTAAAGACACAAGAGAGATGTGCGATTAATATGAAAACTAGTCAAAATTTGCTAATATATATCACAAATGTGACCTCTTTTCAGTCAACATTGAACAAATATAACTCTGGAACAGAACAAGTCCATTTCTCAATCATTTTAAACAATAAAAATGTCACATAGTCAGAGGTGACATTCTGTCACGGTCATGTTTCCACCTCCAGTCTGGTTTCAGCAGATTTTGCAGTCTCATACCAAATGCCCGGTTCTCCAAAAGAAAGGGACATTTTGCTCTAGAAAAACTCTTGATTGAAGTTCTATAACTGAATTACTGTAGTGTGCAAATTACAATAGTAAGAGGTTTAGAGTGAGATGAATTATGACCTGTTGGTTCTCCAAAAGCTTAAAAAAGCTAGGCGATTCTTTGAGATCTTCCTCAGAGTCCAAGTCCAATTTGGTCGCCAACAAAATACATGCAACTGGTGAAATGTTCCTAAAAATGAACATTAGGTCAGAGAAACGTTCAATGTCGTAGATTTGAAATATGAAATGATTGGGCAACCAAACGTTCACACCTGATAAGTGGTGTTACCTTTTTATATTTTATATTTGAGGAACCTGTAGTTCGAGGCATTAATGAACGTGATAGAAAAGAGAATCTTTAAAAACTGTGTCTAGTCATGAAAAGCCCACTTGAACAGGAACATATTCAAGGATGAATTTAGAAAATACAACACTTGAAAGAGAATGAAGAAATGAGAGCATGGAAAAAGAAAATTTCTAAAGTGGGAGGTGACTTAAGGTTTCATCTTCAAATATCTGCTGCCCTCGCGCTGACATTTGTGGTAGAATATATCCACAGCAAATACAACTCAACATTAGTTTGTCCGGTCCCTGTCACGTTCCTTATTATGAATCTGTGGTTTTTGCGTTGTGGACATCAGTCTCTGTTTACTCCTAGAGAGAAAGCATAATATGAAAGTTAATTGAAATTTAAAGACTATAAAACTAATAAAAATATTTCTCTAACATGAAAGCTCCATTGCAAACATGCTCAATATATGCTGATTATTTATCTCCAAGAAAATGTCATAATTCCAATTTCAAGATTCTAACAAACTGTTTTATTTTATATATTCATAAATAAAATAAATAAATATATATATATAATTACCAGTGCTGGCAGTTAATGAAATGTATAGATCATCCTGTGTCTTCCTTCTTTGCCCTTTCAGTCAGCTGAAATCTGCTGAAAAAGATCGAATATAAAGTAAAAGATTAATTTCCTCCTAAAAAGTCATAAGCCCCTCAACTTGAAAATTAATTAATTAATTAATTTTAAAACATATTGAAAAATAGGTGAGTCATTCTGTAGTTTTAACCACTGATGAGTAATTCCATTCCACTGATGAGTAATAAAAATGATAAATGTGGTATTTGTATATTTCTAATATCAAACATATAAAAAAAGAATATTTCAGTTTGTTTAATAAATAGATTTTCAATGTAAACTCCCAACACAGTCTCTCAACCAATTCTTACGTATTCGTATGAGGTGGCAAATTAATGCTAATTCGTACGACCTCACTCGTACGATTTTGTAAGATTTGTTTAAACCTCGTGACGGGTAGGTTTATGGGCGGGGTTAGATGTAGGCCATTCGTACAAATTCATACGAATTGGCAAATACGTACGATTTAGCAAAAATCGTATGAATTCGTACGAGTGAGGTCATACGAATGTACACGAATTAGCCACCTCGTAAAATATGTATGAATTGCCGTGAGACTGGGCTGAAACTGCCTACATTTTAACCACTATAAAATGTCAAATGTTACAATACTTTCCACTATGCTTATACTTGCTGTATTTATATTTTTTTCAGTTATATTCTGTGCCACAAAATTAACTGACTATGAATACATGTTAAAAGTTAAAGTTAAATATATGTTTCAAAAGTCATTTTTAAGCAAAAATAGTGCCTTGTGTGTGGCTCACCAAAGGATTTGGAGAGTGTTTGTGTCAAATCTTATCAGCAGTCTTTGACCTCTGACTCTAACCTCCACACACTGTAACCTAGGGCTGTGTGTGTGAGGGAGATCTCATTAGAGCACTAAACCTATTGATTAACACACACACCAATGCTGCTGAAAATATACCATTGACAGAGAGCCATTCAGCATATTCATGTTCTCTGATAGGGTGACCATACATGACATTTTTCCCGGAGGCATCCTGGCCAGGATTTCTATATTGCCTAAAATATCTAGGTTTTGGCTTTGTTTGCATTTGCAGACTGATCAGTTCCTTATGTTTTCGAAATGCTCTTGAGGTACTTTGAATCAAAGCAATATAGAAATCTTGGCTAGGATGTATCCAGGAAAAATGGCACGTAAGGTCACCCTAAATAAGATCAGCAGCAGCAGTTAACTATGCATCTTGTAAAAAGTTAAATAAAAGACTAATATGAATAATAAAAGGCTGCTCCTTTTGGAAAAAGCAACAGATATTATTTTAATAACAGCTGAATGTGTATTGCGCTCAAATAATGACAATAAGTGTCATTATGAGTGACAATAAAGTAAAACAATCCATTAAAAAAATGAAATAAATAAAAATATTTTATATATGTATATATATATATATATATATACACTGTATATATAAACTGTTTCTAAAATAACCCCAGCATATAATAAACTAACCTTTTTAAAATACTTTGTAACTTTATTGTTTGTGGAGGTCTTTTTGACTGAATTGGTTTGCAAATAAAATACAAGTATAAGTAAAATGAACAAACAAACAAACAAAAGCCTGTAAAAAAAAGGCATATTTTGCAATTTGCTGTATTTCTAAGCAAATTTTTTAATTAATTGTGAATTTATTTATACAAAAGGTCTAACGTTCTTGTATCCATTGAAGCACAAGATGCTTGAGAACTGCTGTCATTAAAGCAAAAAAAAAAAAAAAAACTTCAAATGAAAAAAAAAAATTCAACTGAACATTTTTTGAATTATCCTGATAGTATAATTTGTAATTAAAAATTTACTAAATTTCCACTAGTGGTCTGAGATTTTTTAACTTAAAAAAATCAACCATTTCAGTGAACTTTATCTGTAATGGCAGTCAGACTCTCTCACGTTCTCTCTCCTTATCTTTCTGTTCCTCATGTTGGAGGTGTCTGGTGAAGTCTCCCATGCTGCTTATGAGAGCTGAGTGCTACTCAAACAGCCCTGATCCTCTCCAGCATGTGCAGTGTTCAGAGGTGTGAGATAGGGGACCAAGGTCAGCGTGATACGGGACATTCTAGAATAATTGCTGGCAGAGCGCCAATGCAGCAGTGCCAGACTTATGTCGGGGGCAATTAACAGGAAACTATCGAAATCTATGCAAATCAGCTCAAAGGTTACACAATAATCAACTTTCAAATACATAAGCTTTATGGCTTTACCTGCACCATCTGACTCCAGAATATTTTAATAACAGAAGTTGAACAATTTTTAAAGGATAAGCTATTTCAACGTATGTTCCAGCACTCTATGAATGTCACTGTTTTCAATAGCACAAGTTTATTTTCTTTTATCTCTCTGACACTCAGATTGCATTTGTCACTCTTTCCATCCTGAATTCTCTCTCTCTTTTTGTCTTTCTATCCCTCTCTCAGATTACTGTCCATGTTCAAGTGTTATGAAGGGAGATTAAGTCCCTGTGAAAATCATTTCAATAATATTATGTACAGTGAATAACCTTTTGATCTTTTCTCATAGCATACTCTCCATTTCACCTTTTCCCAAATCTGATGGGGATAATCTTATCGAGAAACTCTAGATGTACGCTATTATTACATCACATGGCTGATGTCATGCACATTTCTAAAGTACTGTATATGAAAGTAATTTTATTTTAGCAAATACTGACAATGCAGACTCACATTCTAAATACTTTATACTTTTACAGGCACTTTACTGATAAGAAGAATTTGTTTGTACAGTGACTAATAGTATGTTTGTCTTTTATTTATAGCATTGACAATTTTATGTAATCAGGGAGTACATAAAGTAGCAGCATAATTCCAAATTCTAGTAATTATAGTAAGAATTTTTGGTTTCTGAATGGTTTGGTTTCTAAATGATTCTTTAAATATGGAAAAATGGAATGCAATTTTGATTGTCCTCAGCCGTCTACAGCCAATTTAGAACATTAATAACATATAATATAACAAGACAATAATATTTACTTGTCTGGAGAATCATTCTTGATTTAGGAATATCTTGGCTAGAAACAATACAAAAAAGCATTTTTTTGCAGTGTAAATAGATATCAATTATTAGCCTAATAAACTTCTGCCTAAACCACACAATATACAGACTCTATTGAAAACTTTAAAAGTTACTGTAAATCAAACTGTAACCAATAGCAACGTCATTAAAATATCTGCACTGACTATTTTTTTTCTGAACTGATTTGTAGTCTTGTCATCCTTATATATATATATTGGTGACACTTTACAATAAGGTTTCATTTGTTCACATTAATTAATTACAAGTTAACATGATCTG
>JAUMHE010000068.1:8057285-8068904 GCA_032359235.1 Enteromius mattozi | reverse complement strand
TCTGTGAGTCAAATAAAGAAAGCACAGATTCTTAGAACTAATGACCTTGAGGTTAATCTCACTCAACTACAAACTAATAATACTGTAAACAGCGCCAGATGAAGAAGAGAGAAATGAAACGAAAATCCTCTTTGCAGTAGCAGTAAAGGAGGACAGTTATATATATTTTAATGTATAGGACTTTTAATATATATATATATTATAAGAAAAAAAAGCCAAATTTAATGTGGAATTGTCTTTCTGTGTAATTTAGTGAAAAGCTAATGCAGCAACTTATAAAGGTAGCTACATCATGTTAAGCTAAAAAATAGACTATAAGATTAATTTTGATAGCTGACAAAGACTACTGTATATCACTTACAAATCTAGACTTCTTCATATAGTTATATATAGAATATAAGTACTATATAGGCTGTAGAATGTATAGAATAAAAATGAGCTACTATTAAATCTATAAGCCTTGAGGAACCATTTTTATAACTTAATTATGACATTAACAAACATTATAATATAGGAGTAATTGTTTAATAGTTTACTAAAAATAGTTAGAAATGTCATGAAATGTCAAATGTTCATATTACTATATTCATATTTCAATACATTCTGATGATCTTCATTATCTGTTAATTTTTAAGTAATGTATTCATATAAACTACCTATCAAATACTGTCGACAATATTTATTAATTACTTTATGATTACTGAATAATAAATACTGCCTATAAAGTTATCAGTGTTTTTCTGCTGTGAACGAGGCCTGATGGAAATGCCTTTCACCTTGACCCTGTCACAGGTCAATAAGCTACAGACCAGTGTTAACTAGTTTTATTACTCATATATTTTTGTGTTGTGACAAAAACCTCAAAGCATACTAAATGTTGAGCAAATCCAATGTTAAGTGTTTCGTTGTTGCGGGTTTCTAAACCATTACCAGACAAATATGCTTTATGGTTTTCAGTTTGCTACAGTAATGAACTCCATCGTTCACAACTATAATATATGTACATTCGGTTTTCTTAAATAATATACAAACAGCACTGACGCTGAAAGTCAAATCTGAAGTTTAAAGAACAAAAATGACACTCACCGGCTCGTGCATAAATTGTCAACACATTATAGTCCATATGAGCTTGATATCTTTTCAGTTTCTATTTCATTCATATAAAACTGTTTTTTCAGTGAGTATTAAAGCAGAAGATAAAGCGGCTCCTGACTGAGGATGCGTCGCATTTAAAAAGCTGTGCAGCGCGTGAAAGTGTTGCGTGGGCGCTCTCCGCGCGCTCTGCTCCGCGCGCGCTCACCAGCAGGCACAAAAAACTTAAGTGGGAGCTGCATCCTCTTCTCTCCCTCTCTGCATCTTTTCAGTCTAACTCTTCTTCTTTACTTAGTGCTTGTTTCATGCCACTGAAGTTACAGTAACAGTAATCTGAACGTTTTGGTGAAGTAATATTCTAGTAATATATCATCCGCAAATGTTTGGATCGCTTCACAGTAAGTACAATAGGCTTACATCTAAACTCTAAAGTGGATATGACGCACAGCAGCAGAGTATGAAATGTGTAAAAAAAAATATGAATAGATATATAAACATTAATAATACCTTTATCTCGTATGAATCCAAAAAAAAAAAGATTGAGATTGATCAACGGAAAATGCTCTCCAGGCACGGAAACAGAAAGCACGCGAGGCTTATAGAGACAGACAGGCTGACGTGACTGAAGAGAATTGATTGGCTATCCACTGTTAATGTTTTTTTATGCCATTATTAAATATTTGGTTGTATTATAGCCAACATGTGTTGGTCATAAATATGGAATGGTCGGATTATATTTTGCTGCCAAATATGTGGAGGTTTTGGATTAGCCGATACAAATACATTCAAAGACCTTTACCTAATTAAACAGATGACTGAAATTAAATAACACCAAAAATCAACCTCATTCATTTTTAAATCAGCAAAAAGTTGCGCAAAAGGACCAGTAGAGGGCGGAATCTTTCTATTTTATCAAACAGAACAAGTTTCTCTATTTTCAGAGAGAGAATATACTGTTTTCATCTGGAGAGGTTGGGCACTTGCTGAACCTGTATAAATTTTGACAGCTAACACGGTTCACTGTGAAAAAGTGGCTTGTTATATAAGTGTAAAAAAAGAAACTCACCTGGACATGGTTAAACTGTGACTGACTATGAATGTGCCTCTAAATATAAAAGAATGTGTGGTTTTACAATAAAATGGATCTGTTTTAAGGTTTACGAGATGAAAGTGGCTTTACCAGCCATGTACGTTTAACATCCCATTTACAATATATTCATGTACTTTTATTTTTTGTACAGCCTAATAAACTTTAGGACATTTGGACTTGTTTTTGAGAAATGCAGATTCCCTCCGATCTCTGTTTTTAGCATATTTATTTCATAACTTGGTTACTATAATATGTTTTGACTGATTGTATGCTTTCTATGCTTTCAATTAAAAAAAAAATCAGTACATTAAGGGTTATGAAATAATAATGTAATTAATTAATATTATAAAGTGATATAAGATATAGGTTATATGAAGAACAATAATACTACATTTCACTCCAGAATTGACATGCAATTGTCTTTCTGCTCACATAATGTCTGAACTCTGTGGCTTTTCTGTCTGCTCAAGTGCGGTGATGTAAGACAAGGGCACACACAGTTTGCTTTTGGCTGTTATGTCATAGCTATCAGAAAATGGTCAGATTAATTATATAATTAGGAAATTGGCCAATTAATAAAACTGGTATTTCAGTATTTAAAAAAGCCCAATAAAGTGATGCATCTCAACACATGTACTGTACCGTATACCACACGTCACTTCTCGGAAAGCATGATTGGTTAATTTTCATGGAAACTGGGATTACATAATCTAACTATCATGAATGCAGATGTAATCCTGTGCTACCTTTCAGCACATGTTCAGTGTGGTCCTGGACTAAGATAAACATCCAGCTGAACAGAAGCCAATCTCCACTGGAGTCTGAGTCACTCGCTGTACCTTGAGTTGCCAGATCTATAAAACGCTAAACTGAAAGTCGATTCACTGAGTTTGCTTTTTGTTCTAGCAGTGGAAAAAGACCTAAAACAACACAATTTTAAGGAAAACTGAGATAGATTTGAGTTAACTAGCCTTTAACCGATTTTTTCATTTCACCATAGTTGCCTATTACTTTTGCATGCTCTTGTTTTGAGTATAAGAGCTAACTACTTCTGAAATTCTGCCAGTGAACATATTTAGGAAATGTGTTAAGGTTGTTTCTCTGAAGACAATGTTCCTGTATGGCTGAGGTAAAAAAAAAAAAGAACACTATTTGGAATTTTATAATGGATTTTTTTTTGTCATCGCCTGAAAATATAAATTCTTAATTCATTACAGAACAAATGCACACTTCTTAGTTTAAGTGACATTAAAGATTAGTTCATGCTAGTTCAGGTTTGTTTGATTAGGGTCAACCCTCCTCTTGGGGACCCACTGTCCTGCAGAGTTCAGCTCCAACCCTAATCAAGCACACCAGAACCAGCTAATTTGAAAAGTCACAGGCCAGGTGTGCTGAAGCAGGTTGAAAATAAACTTTGATGGGTCCTGAGGAGCAGGGTTGAAGACCAAGCTGGACCTGCAGGAAAAGGCCAGAATGAGAAACCCTGCGCTAAATAGTGCACAGTAAGTGTATAGTTTACAGTAAATTAGCTAAGTACCTCTATTTTTGAGTGAGATGTTGAATCATTCAAGTGAACCAATTTGTTCAAAATACCAATTCAATCAGTTGCGCTAGACGTTCCTCCAACACAGTCTGTTGATGGTTGACTTGCACATAAATTAGATGCACTGAAAATCATTAGACTTTCTTTTGCTGTATCTATGTTGTGTCCAAAATCACATACTCTCTGAGTGTGTAGCCTACTTCTTTTAAGTAATTACTGTGCAACTGTTTATCTATGTTGCGTATGTAGTTTGAATGTGTGTGGTATGACTCTATTCTCGACTTATGAATTTCAGAATGTTGTCATTGTCATGTGACCTACCGACACTGCCAATTGCTTTCAATTGAAAGTAGCTAAAACCGGTAGCTAAATGTCACTAGATGACATCATAATGGCAAATTCACTGATCAATATATAGATTAACAGTTCAGTGGGCAATATGAAAAATTGATAAGGTTTGTCCAAGAGGTTTATATTTGTCCCTAAACTTTTGAAAAAAGTCTGAAAAGGGGTGGGGAAGTCACTAGATCTAGCGACAAAGTAGCTAACCAGCATAAATTTCAGCTCAACTCCTCTCCTTAGTCCTCATGGGATTGTAAAGTGTACAGTTAAAAATTTTGCCAAAGCTAGTAGGTCATCCAGGTAATTTTTGCCTAGTGTTTTATAAATATTGTACATTTAGATATACTTCTCTTTTCACATACTTTTTACCTACTATATGAGGGAAGGTTTCATATATCTATATTCATATATTTATCTATGCAAATAAAATATTCAATATTCTCAAAAGCACTATACATTCAGGAACAAATTAAGTAACTTTCTTTATGACTGAGACAGGTTCGTCAATTCATTTAGCATTTTTTAACCCAGAAATGAAATGCAAAAAAAGGCTGTTTTCTTCTTGATATGACATAAAAATAAAACTGAAATTATAAAATCATATAAAAATGATATAATCCTTGTTTTTAATATTAATGTTTAATTTTTAGGTTTTTTGCCTCTATTTATATGTACACCATATATATTACAGTATATTAAATCACTGTTTGTTGCACACTAACACAATACTGTATGTTTTTTTTCAGTGAACATGCATGTTCCTCTCCAATACTGCAAAATTATCGCCACTGAATAAAAAATTAAAAAAGGTTATTGCAACTTTTTATCTCACAATTTTGACTTTTTTCTCAGAATTGCAAGATATAAACTGGCATACTTTTTCTGAGAAAAGAAGGCAGAATTGCAAGATATAAACTCGCAATTCTGCCTTCTTTTCTCAGAATTGTGAAGATATAAACTTGCAATTGCAAGTTATAAAGTCAAAATTGGGAGTTATAAAGTCAATTGCGAGTTATAAAGTCAGAATTGCAACTTTATATCTCCGAATTCTGACTGTATAAATCGCAATAGTGAGATATAAACTCGCAATTGTGAGTTACAAAGCCAAATGTTCTCACAATTGTGACTTTATATGTCGCAATTCCAACCTGATCTCACAGCAATTCGTACATATTTTACGAGGTGGCTAATTCGTACGACCTCACTTGTATGAATTCATACGATTTCTTCTAAATCGTACGTATTTTACGAGTTGCCAATTCGTATGAATTTGTACGAATGACCTAAACCTAACCCCGCAACTAAACCTACCCGTCACGGGGTTTTAGACAAATCGTACAAAATAATACGAGTGAGGTCTCGAATTAGTACGAATTAGCACTAATTTGGCACCTTGTACGAATACGTACAAATTGTTTGTGAGACTGTGTTGCGCAATTCTGACTTTATAACTTGCAATTCTGACTTTATAACTCGCAATTCTGACTTTACATCTCGCAATTCTGACTTTATAACCCACAATTGAGACTTTACATTTCGAAATTCTGACTTTACATCTCGCAATTCTGACTTTACATTTCGAAATTCTGACTTTACATCTCGCAATTCTGACTTTACATCTCGCAATTCTGACTTTACATCTTGCAATTCTGACTTTATAACTCACAATTGAGACTTTACATTTCGAAATTCTGACTTTACATCTCGCAATTCTGACCTTACAACTTGCAATTCTGACTTTATATCCCACAATTGCGACTTTACATCTTGCAATTCTGACTTTATATCTCGCAATTCTGACTTTGTAACTCACAATTCTGAGAAAAGGGTTCTGGAAAATACAAATTAGGTTGTGCATGCGTTGTTCACTGCTCTAGTTCCAGCACAACAGTTCTCAAATGAACATGCAGGAGAAGCATAACTTTTAATTTTGCCAAATAAAAATTGTTCAAATTGACATTTTTCCATATTAATTTGTGCAATTTCACATTTATTAAAGGTGCAAAAAAAAAAAAAACTACCCTCAACATTGTAAGTCACTGAATTATTCACCTAACCTATTCATTCAAAACCACTGATTCATTTAGAGATGGTACTTTGAGTGTTGCTTGTGTGATATTATGTCAGCCTGCTGAGCTCACTGATCAAGTGTTGGTCCAAAATATGAATTGATATAAACTTACATGTGTGTAAACACATGGTGCTTGCAGCATAGATACAGCAAAAGAAAGTCTATAGATTTTTAGTGATTCTAATTAACATCAAGTCGAGCATTAAACAGACTGTGCTGGAGGAATGTCAGTCCTTTGTCTTTATTATAGAGGACTACTGAAAGTGACGTGAATATAAACATCAACACCAGAGATGGAGGATCAATATTTCATCTTGAGCTCCACTAATCAGTCTGCAGGGAAACAAAACCGTTTGTTACACGCAAAAAATGTCCGCCCATTTAATTAAATCTGCTGTACAGATGAAGTCAAACAAGCGGGCAATCTGTCAATGGGCTGACGAAGACTTTGGAGAATTAATTAACATAATGTAAGCAAAGCACAAGGGCGGTTTAAAGCCATTTAAAGGGTCTGTGATTATTTATGTCAAGGTACCTTAATCAGATTGTTTTTGTTAGAAACCCCTGTGCACTGGCACAGCACTGAAACACACACACACACAGGTTGAGCCGGGGGTCTCGGAGGGGCTGGACAAGTGTGTCTGGCAATTATGACCCCTTTGAAGTGAAGGGAGACACCCTGGGAAGGGCAGAAGTTTACCCTTAAGCTTTAGGCATCAAGACCACCACCAATATATCTATATATATATATATATATATATATATTATGATTATCTATCTGTCTATCCTTATATATATTCATTTTATGATTATATATCATCTATTATATTTATTTTATGATTGTCTATCTGTCTATCTATCTTATATATATTAATTTTATGATTATCTATCTATATCTATTCTTATATATATATATATATATATATATATATAAATTTTATGATTATCTATTTATCTATCCATCAGTCTGTCTGTCTATCTATCTATCATATTTTGCATAATATTAATGACAATTAAGTTATTAAAATGTAATTCAAGCATAAAAAACAACTTGCAGTGTTTAAAATTTGTATCAAATTCTATCTTTTTTTCATATTTTCCTTGGTAAGGATGATGCCTTTGAGTTTTCCTCGCATCAGGTCTGTTTGTTCCATTTTCTAGTTCTTTATTAATCACACTCCATCCTTTTTTGAGACATCAGACAAACGTTCTGTCTCTCTCTAGCTTTTTTGTCTCTGTCCTGCCTGTCTCTCTTTCTATTAATCTCTCTCTTCTTTGCCTATTTTGGCAGGCCTGTGCCAGGTATTTGTTGAAATTCCACACACCCCGCAGGGAGAGGTATGTTGCCCTTCTTCTCGTCTTGGCCCTGGTGCCTGTCTCTGTCCATCTTGTGTTCTCAAATATACAGCACATGCCTGGGACACGCTAAGCCCAGATCACCTCTCTAAATCCTGCAGACTTCACACAAGAGTTATAACCCATTTTAGACCAACGCAGCAGTGGCCTGAGAAAGGATTATCAGTCTAATGCCTCAACAGGCATAATATGAACATGAAATGAAAACCCTGTCCTTATTTCCTCCCCCTCATGTTGTTTCACATGTGCTGTTATTTACAATAATTTAAAGCAACATAAAGTTATTGACCAGAAGCTTATGGTGACCTTGGCTGCTACAAAAGATATTTTGAAAAATATTTTGAAATAAAATTTTTGAACATGAAAATGAAAGTCAGTGGGGTCCAAAACAACACTGGAACTCAAAGATTTACATTGTTTGGAAAAAAACACACAAACATATTTTGTGTTCCAAAAGTGACTAAATGGTGACAGGATATTAATGTTTTAAGTGTACTACCCCTTTAAACAAACCAAAGAATTCTTGAAAATGCCATAAACTTCATATTCATGATTTTCTGAAGCCGTGAAAAGCTTGTGAGAGTAACAGACTGAAATTAAAATTATTCACTGGTTATCTGAATGTCCACTGCAGTTTTCAAATGTTAAAAACTGATTTCAGAAGAATTGGAATATAACACAAAAGCCATATTGACTACTTTTATGTTGTTTATATGGAGCTTTTTCCAGACACAGTCTGTCATACATCTTGAATGAAAAAGATCTGTGTAAAATATTTACAAATAAATTAATAAATAAATCCATGGAATAAAATTGTATTAAATATATATGTATATATATATAATAAAATTATATATATATATATATATATATATACTTAAATAAAATAAACAGATAAATAAATAAATAAATAAATAAGAAGGAATTCCCAAAAATGACCAAAGTTACAAGTAGTCTGTCATAAAAGTGAAAAATATCCAATAAAATAAACAATAAAATAAATAAAATAAAAAATGACTTGAAATGATCATCACAATCAATTTGTGAAAAAGTGAAAAAACTTATAAATGTACAAAATAAATGTAAAAAAAAATCCATAGCAACCTAAAATGATCAACACCACAGGTAACTTGTCATAAAGTGAAAAACACCCAATAAAATAAAATAACTTGTAAATAAAAAAATAATTGTCATAATGCAATTACTTTAAATAATAAATAATTTCGTTTAAATCTTCATAATACCCACTATATTTTCATATCACTGAACAACTAACAATTCATACAACTTGACAACACAGTACAGTATTAAAAGTATCCAATGAATTTAATGTCACAAAATCTATTTCAGACTGAAGAAAAGTGGTCTGACACTCTATAAGCTCTATAATTTTATTTCAGCAGACTGACAGTAGTCCAGTCTTTGTGACTCAAACGCCTTCAGTTTGACTTATTTTACTGCGGTCACAAAATAAGTGCATTGAAAAATACTGAACAGTTAATTGATTAAGCAGAAGCTCCACAGACTGCTGTAATGATCCAGTTGGCTGCTGGTTTCTTGCGGTCAGCTTCACACACACTCCTCTTACTTCATTGATTAGATGTGTTTGAGTGTTGACCGTATCGGGTGTTCAGAGATGGTGTTAAGTTGAAGTGTGTCTGCGGTGTGTGTGTGTGTGTTGGCGGGAGTGTGGTGGATGTGCAGATATGTGTGTGTTGGCCTCATGTAGATGTGTGTTGGCATGCGGTGCTACGCTGAATTTGGTGTCAGTAGCTCATGAGGAGACAGGGTTATAACTTTTGCTCTCCGCCTGTCTCTTTCTCTCACTCTATTACTCTTTCTTTCTCACTGGACGGTAATTTATGCTGGTTGTTCCTTTACACTGGACCGCCTTCATCTTATGAGTCATCTTCATTTTACAGGAAAGAACGTGTGTTCTCTGACCCAACCTCTAATACCATTAATAGATATTCTGTATAATAAATCTCGGTCATGGGCAAGAGTGATGTGATGTGATGTGATGTGATTTGATTTTAATACTTTTTAATTTTTATTTTTTTTTATTGACATTTTAAAAGTTTTATTCAACCTTATTTCACTTATAGAATCTAATGCGATTTTGGTGTTTGTGTGGATTATTCTGACCTTACTGTTTTTTTGGGGTTTTTTGGTGGTTTACACCAAAATTATATAAAAACGAAGGAAAACCAGTCACCATAATCAAAACTGTATGAACATTTTTTGTTTCCCTTCTTGGTTTAACAAAAGTTCAAAGGGATAGTTTACCCAAAAATGAATATTCTGTCATCATTTATTCACCCTCATGTCATTCCAAACATGCAGGACTTTCAGTCTTCTGTAGAGTACAAAAGAAGATATTCTAAAGATTTTCCACATGTTCTCAGAAAAAAAGGTACTAAAGATGGAATAGTCACATTTTCAAAAGGCACACCTTATCCCTAAAGGGTCCATATTGGTATTAGATGCAAATTTCATTTCATTTTATGTGTAAATTTCATTTTGTTATATGCAATTTCATTCCATATTGTTTATACTGTATGAAAATTTGTCTCCAATTTTGTCTCCACTTTACTTTGATAGTCCACTTTAGACATTCTACTAACTATAAGTAACTTTGTAACTACATGTCGACTAATTCTCATTAATTTGCATGTCAGAGTAGCCTATTAGGTTTAGGGTTAGTAGAATAAGTCGACATATACTTGCAAAGTTTCTCATGGTCAGTATGTTGTGGACCCATCAAAATAAAGATATTAAGCAGACAGTCTACTAATATTTTAATGACTGACTGTATATCACGTGGATCATTTTAACAGTAGGAGGTAAGAATGTATTGAAAACTCAATACTGTAGTACATTAAAAGAAAATGAATATTTTTTCTTATACAGTTACATGTCAACTGAAAATTGACCATTGCTTATACATTTTTACACACTGTATTGTCTTCCGCTAGCACCACCATCACACATTCTTACAATTGCTCTTCCTATTGCCCTCCCATAACAAGCAACTGTGAAGTTTCAGTTTACATGTAACACATTTTACAGATAAATGTACTGTACAAATATAAATGTACTTATACAGTACTGCTGTTGCTGCTGCTGTTTAGGGTTGTGACGTTCCTCCTTGGTCAAAAATGGTAGAGATTGTGCTGGTCAAACACCGTATTTGCTTCCAAACTTGATTGATTGGCAAGATTGTGATTCTTATTTCACTACAATCACAAGGGATGGAAAATATCTGATAATTCCCAAAAGTTTCCAAAAATTTGTTAAAGTTTCCAGACGTTTTTCAACTTAGCAGACATTCCATATCCATGATATTTATGCAATATACACTCATGTCTGACAGATTTTGTTAAATGGATCATTTTGCATGCGATGGCTCACTCTAGGGCTGCACAATTAATTGAATTTCGAATTGCATTTACAATTATGGATGCCACAATTATGTAATCGTTCAAAAAGTCAAAAATCGTTATGTTATTCTGAGTGCTTAAGATGTGTTTTTTCTTTCTACAGGTTATTTTAAGGGTTTTTCCATCGTTGTAATTATAGTTTTATTTTAACATTATAATACCATGAATATTTTTTATCATTTAAAGAAGAAACTAATCTAATAAATTGTTTACTACTGTAGAAAAGCAATACAAGTTTTTTAGTTTAAATGTTTTCAGCTTATTTTCATATAAAAATATGACATGAAGTTGCTTCAGACAATGGTATAAACATCATTCAATGTAAATTGTGTAATTAATAATTGGACCCCATTGACTTTCATTGTATAGACAAAAAAACAAATACTATCTCCTTCTGTGTTCCACCGAAGAAAGTAAGCTATAAAGGTTTAAAATGAATAAATCACCCTTTTTTGGTGTACTATCCCTTTAACCCTCTATTGCATAGCGTTGCCATATGGCAACAATTACTTTATCTTAATTTTCTAAAAAGCTGTGATATAAAAATCTATGTTTTTGCAGTTAGTTGTGAAAAGGGGGGTTTTACTTTGAAGGAAATACAATTTATAAGGTCACATGACCAGGATATCCTGTTTGCCAGTCCTTTTTGCTCATGGACATTGACATGCAAACATCACTGTCTGAG
>JAUMHE010000068.1:8036549-8057185 GCA_032359235.1 Enteromius mattozi | reverse complement strand
GCTCATTTTAAGTAATAAAAACATGCAAAACATTTTTTACCATGTCTAAGTAATATTTCATGCAATAGAGGGTTAAGAATCCATTCAAGTGGTTCTTCAGGACAGCATACTTTAGTCTGATCAGAAATGCAAGATATCCGCACCATGCATCATTTTAACTTTTGCGTGACTAAGGAGGTGAAAATGTCTTTCCACTGAAACGTTTTCTGTCCATTAATGGTTATGTATTCCTGTATGGTCGTTAGGGAGCGATACCATATTTCAAATGATTAAATGGTTTTCACTGCCTCAGCTGTGGTTTGGATTGTGACGCGTATCAAAATCCCATCCAACATTTTTCACGCATGATTCAGTTCAGCCTCAAATAATGGGTTTAATAATATGTTCATTTGTCCTCCGAGTACCTGTATAACTGAAATCTTTTTATGTACCTTTTCATGTTTGTTGTTGTAATTCTTACAGTTCGCTCATAAACACTACCTCAGATGTTTCTTGCATGCTCCCAAACCCAAATAACTTTGATGGATGGTGGACATAAATATTGTTCTCTGACATTTACAAGTGTTTTTCCTATGGTGTACTGACTGTATTGCTTTTGGCACTGGTAAATACTGCCCCAAAGCACCGACTTTTCGCTCATAAAAGCTTTGGTTAAGAATGAGCTGAAGGTATCTAATCACAGGAGAGAAGTTAATGATAACACCACAAACCAGTCTAGGTTATAGACTAAACATCAAATCACATTCAGTCCTCTGCCAATGAAGATCAATTGTCTCCATCCAAAGCCATTGATAATAGTGTGTGGGTCTTTATTAAAGACACCCTTCTTTCTCCAGTCTTTCAGCACAGCTTCTTCTCATCCCTCCCTTCCTTTGCTTCAGACAACATAAGAGTGAGAGGAGAGGAGTGGACTGGCTGTGACTCAGAGATATTCTACACCATCCTAAAGTTTCTTTAAGTCTGTCCTAAGAGGAACATCAACATCTCGCTGGGCTTCTTGATTTATACCTTGTAAAGACAGAATTGAATTAGGATATTCTAGAGTGGGATTTTCGTCTCTTTAAGTGTGGATATTGGTCGACCTATGGAACATGCCATCTCTGAATACTCAATTAAGGGTAAGATGATTTTCGGATTATTAAAAAATAACGTTTATGTAGGCTGCTGCATTAGCATATTAGTCAAATAAATTTCGTTCGTCTGTTGCATAAAAAATACACGAAAAAAGGAGCACATTACATGTCTAACTTTTGTATTTATTACAGTCTTATTTCTTAGGCTATATAGAAATGATTTCAGAATAACAAATGACAATCTCAACGGTTTATCTATGAGCCTTTTATTTTATAATAAACACAAGGGAAGACCGGAAAGTGTTGTGACACATTTTGCTTTAACATCTGAAGTGACGCGTTTTTTAAACTTTTATATTACCACATTTGTCTGCAGCGTAATTTAGAAATCTACAACGAATTCATATAAAATCAGGTTGCATATAAAAGAGTGCTGTTTTTACAATCCTTTCCTCGGGTTTTAATAGAAAGCACAGCTGTTTTACATGTAGCTAGTCTATGCATTTATCGTGCTTATCAATTTTACTTGTTCAAACTAATCACTTAATTCAAATAAAACGAAGAACTAATGCGTAGGTTATAAAACATGGAAGCAAATAGAGAAATAGGCATAAAACATGCTAACATAACAAATAGTGTATGTTTGTGTGAACTGGCCTACACTATACCATTTCGTTCAGTCTCTCCCTATAGTTACAGTAGGTATAGAATTGTTACAGTCCTCCCCGTCTGGTCAGATTTAATATTTCTATATATTTTTAAGCAGGTGAAGGGCTTGTGTGAATGCTAGGCTAGCCTATATAAAATTTAAACAAGATGAAATTGTGATAAAGACTATGCGTGTCTGCTTTGCCATTTAAAATTTATTAACATAAACATTAAACTCTCTCACCTCAATATAGTCTTCCCCTCTGTAAATCGTTTAAAAGTTTTACACGCAGTACACACTTTTGCTGTCACCTCATGAATGAGTGATGTCACCCCTCCAGCTCATTTTTACTGATAGTGTTGCACCATTCCCCGATCTCACCTTCATAATTCAATGCAGACATAGGCCTGCCGTGTTCGACATTTATATATTATGAAAACAATAAATTGCATCAACTAAAGTTACTAACTGGGAGTGGGACTCATTTGGCACTGTTAACTGTTAAAATTATTAAAAAAGAGAATTTTATTACTAACAGTATTACTGCTTTGTTCATTAAATTGCCTTACTGCTTATCTCATGATTGTCTAAAACTTATTTGTATTGAATTAATAAATGAATTAACTCTGTTTAGCAAATCTGTAAGTCGCTGTGTCAGTCTGTTAAGAAATGTGTTATTTAAAGCGGCCCGGTAAAGGGGTGCTGTGCCTGTGCCAGTGCGTCACTTCAACAGCAGCTCGTAACCCGTCTCTCTCAGGGTCACCATGTGCCACCTACATTCTTTCCCGCAAGTGTCCGCGCGCCCCCCGGCAGGGCTTTGATCTTCACACCCGTCATAATGTTGAAGAATAGAATTCCTAAGATCCTTGCCGCTTTATGACGTCGGCTGCATGAGATTTAAAGTTAATTTTCAAAAACAGATCACCTAAATCCTTTTTTTTAATGTTCAAAAATCATGTTTCTTTTAATCCTGCATTCCAATTAATGTCAACCTGCAGTTAGGTTTTTTGTATAGACATGATAAAAAAAACAAAACAAAACAAAAAAAACATGATTTATGAAAATTCATAAAAACTGAGTCATCTGTTTTTGCAAATGAACTCTTCATATTCAAAGTACAGTCAAGGGTTTCTACAGTTTCTCGTTATTATTTTTCAGGCAGGAATTTCGTCAGTTTGTGAGAAAAATTATCACACATTTCGCATGTCTAGGATTTGACCAATAACTAGTAGTTGCAGTTGTAGTATTAATAAAAATAATAATAATTGGAAAATAATATTATTCTAGTTGTATATTAGGCTAACCCGTATTTGCTGTTTTGATTATTAGTGTATTTCTGTGAACTTTCAAAACAAAAACAAAAACTATTGTACCTATTGTTTATTTATTATTTTTTGTACACAGTTTGCAGGTTTCTTTGTTGTTGTTGTTGTTGTTTTTGTTTAGTTTTTTTTTTGTGCAAAAAAAGACGATAATAATAAATATTAATGAATTATATTTGTAATATGTAAATCTGCGATAAAATGATAATTTTCACAATTTTCCGTCTAGTTACTACCGCTCAAGCCAACAGGACATTCGTTCAAAAGCGCCCATTAACACAATCTGAAAAAACATGTAACTTTTAATACTGACAGTTTGCTTAAAACCTTCTTAAAAGACACATTTTCTCAAGCCTGTCAGACCTAAACTACATAAAGAGATGTTAACAAAAATGTATAAAGGCAAAAAGTGTTTAAAAAGTTTATTAAATCACAATTCTCTTTTTTCTTTCTCTCTTCTACCTCACCCATTAAAGCAGTGCGCTCACAGCTCTCCCCTTCTAATTTGGACTCCCTGATAACCTGGGCTCAGTAGTTACTCTAAAACACTCTGAAGTTACTATTGGCCTCCTTCTCTCAGCGGACGGGAACTCATCTTGGGACTCATCTTGCTGTCCAGGACAAATGGACGTCTCTGGCTCTACTTCCTCTTTCTCCTCCCCTTCCCCTTCATACACCTTCCCCTTTCTCACTAACATATCCCTTCCCTCGTCCTCTCCCTCTCTCTCCCCGTCCCCAAGCATAGCCTCCACAGCTCTCTTCTGCTTTTTCCTGTCTCTCCTTTCTCTGCTGGGCATTCTGGGCAACCTCTACACCCTGGGGCTTCTCATTCGCCGCCGTAGGATGTCGAGAAGGCGGCGTAGCGCTCCTGCCTGTTGTTACTCCTGCCTCGGCACCTCCTCCCCTTCTTTCTCTCCCTCCTCCTCTCCCACCTCGTCCTCTTCGTCTTCTTCCCTCCACCTGCAGGTTCTGAGTCTGGCTTTGGCAGACCTGGTGTACCTCTCCACCGCCCCCTTCATCGTGTACGACAGCCTGGCATCTGACTGGGCCTTTGGTGAACTAGGCTGTCGGCTCCTGCTCAGTCTGGACTTGCTCACCATGCATGCAAGCATCTTCACCCTCACTGCTATGAGCTTGGATCGGTATCGAGCTGTGGCTGATCCGTTGGTAGCCTCGTCCACACCTTCCTCTGGACTCCTGAGAGTGGCTTTGGCCTGGGGTTTTGCTGTGGCTCTCAGTTTGCCCATGATGATCACCTTGCACCTGGAAGACGGAGAGAACCAGGAAGGCAAGTTGTGCGTCCCCGCCTGGGATGAGCAGAGTTCCAAAGCCTACCTCAGCGTGCTCTTCTGCACCAGCATCCTTGGACCAGGACTGGCCATCGGAGCTTTGTATGCAGCTTTAGGGAGACTCTACTGGGTATCTCAGACGCAACCAGCTTGGGTCGGAGGGAGCAACGCCTACCCACCCCGTGCACCTCGCCCCAAAGTCCTGCTCCTCATCCTAGGGATTGTGCTGACTTTCTGGGCTTGCTTCCTTCCGTTCTGGATCTGGCAGCTTCTACCACTGTACAGGCCTGAGGTTCTGCGCGTGGTGCCGGTGGGCACGCAGGTGACCATTAATCGCATCCTCACAGGGTTGACTTACGGGAACTCGTGTGTGAATCCATTCTTCTACACGCTGCTGACAGGCAAGCGCAGACGGACCAGCAGGAAGACCATAAGTGCCCCACTGTGCCACAAGGGCAGCTCTGAACAACAATAACAGCTGCCCACTATTTTGTCCATCATGCAGCCCAAGACCAATAAGACTGTGCACCTTTATTAAGCGGATTACTAATTTTGGTGCTGAAAGGGTTAGTTCATACTAAAACAAAAATTCTGTCATTAATTACTCACCCTCATGTCGTTCCAAACCCCTAAAACCATTCTTCTATACCTGCCCGTCACTGGGGTTTAGAGTGGGGTGAGGTCGTACGAATTAGCATGAATTTTCCACCTCGTACGAATACATACAAATTAGTTGTGAGACTGTGTTGGACCCTCCATTTCAGTTGTGTTGCTGTCTATGAAAGGTCAGATAGCGCTACGATTTCATCAAACATATCTTAATTTGTGTTCCAAAGACGAATGAAGGTCTTACGGGTTTGGAACTATATGAGGGTGAGTAATTAATGACAGAATTCTCGTTTTAGGGTGAACTAAACTTTTAAGGGCTTAAACATTATAGCTTTATACATATGTGCTGTGCAAATAGTAATATTCTGTAATCCAAGGCAATGATGGTGTGCGTTCTCTGCTCCCTGGACTACATGTGTAGTTATAGAGAATCTGACCAGCATTGTGTATTAAGGTCCCTGCAATCCAAGATGAAAAACTAAGTGATAAATTCTTATGAAAATGTTTAGGGTTCGTCGCCTTTGAAGCAGAAACCAAACTATTCCGGTCAAACTGCTGATAAATATTAGTGGACTAAAATGTGTGAAACATCTGTTTTATGGGGCAACTTGAAAGGGACAAACAAGCTTTGTCAGGATGAATCGCCTCAGGATAGTCTAACAACAGGTGTGAACCATTTAACTACCAAATTGGTTTATTAGTCTAAGTGCAAAGGAGAAATTACATAGTATAGATTTGGCTCAAAGCTAAAGGACGTGTCAGAGTTTGCTCTGTTGAGGAGGATAAATCACTTCTGTCATGAAGCCAAGACACACAATCACTCATTCTCCAATAAGACGTTATGTTCTCCATGAGGTACTTTATTATACTCAACTAAAGCCTATTTTTTAGCCAACAGATCCGTTCTAGTCCTGACTTTGTGTATTTATTGGCACCTTATATAAATAATTTGTCTTTTTTTAAATTGTAACTGATTATTAATTGAATTATGTGATTAGAAATGAAATTTTAATTTTTTTGAACCACTCTTAAAAATATACTTTTCCCCCCAATAGCACATCTTCACGTATTTGTTGCATTTACATCCCTTTTCCTGCATGTTAATGGACAACAGAGAAAAAAACGGAATCATACTGTATTCAAAAAATATCTGTATTATATTTGTTATGTGTTCCTGTTAAATAATGCATTGCTTTGCACATGGAGGCTTGCCTGAAATAATCTATAAATGAAATCTGGTGCTTATCATAATATGCAATAAAGAAATATTCTATGTAAGAACACCAGCAGAATGGTTTATGAACTAAGTCCTCTGGGAAGCTTTAGAAGCTTTCCTGACCTGAAGAACCTCACTGCCTAAATGATACTGCAGAAACATAACACTGTAAAGCAATACAGTCCTTATTACAATAGCAGATGATTGAGTTGTTCAGTGAAAAGACAGGGAATGTGAGAGAAATTAATAAGAAATTAAGAGAAAAACACAGAAAAGAATAAGAGAGAGGGGGAGATTGAGACTGCAAATGAAATAAAATGAAATATGGTGTCTGCATTGGCCCTGACTATGCTTTTGCTAGCATTCAGTTTTTTGTGGGTCTTGCATGGGGTTGTGTGTGTATTGCACTGCAGTGCTTGGATGTGACTGTGTTTTCGTTGGATAATATGAGCCTTATTGAGTCTGTATCAGCTTTTTGCACTTTCTGAAACTGACCCACAAATGTGTGTGTATGCCTTGCCCTTGACCTTCATGCTAGGTTAGTAAACTTGTTAATGCTGTTTGTTGTGACTTATTGCCATCACAATAGACAACTACAGACTAACTTTGTATTTGCAATGTGTATAATTCATGCGTATTGTTGAATGGCAGCACTGCATTGGTTTGCGGTTGCCTGCTGCTCTGTGACGCACATGAACAAATGTTGTTGAAACGATTGCAGACGTTTCTGCATCTCTGAGTCATGGGGGTGTCCTTAGCTCCTTGCAGATCATTTTGGGACTTGGCAGTTATGGAAGGTATTTTTTAAGGCACAAATAAATACTGTATGTGAGATAGACAATCTGGATACATAAACTATTAATCATCAAACACCTAATCTGTGTTTAAGCACAATTTTTATACAACACTGATGTGCTCCTCATTTGGTCTAACACATACACCCAGTCTGTACAGTGTAGTCTGGAAGGACGCCATCTAACATGGGACTCCATGAGGACCTGATGTGTGCACCTCCTTACTCTTTTCATTTTCCTTGGGCATGTGTTTCCATTTACCTGAAGAACATCAGAGCACGTTGAAGGAGTAATATGTAATATGTTCCTACCTCATAGTGTGGCTGCTGAAAGTCATAAATGATGTCCTCTCAATACACGCTGCACCTGTGATAAACAGGTTTGTTGTCCATATTTTATACAGTTATTTTTTTAAACAGATTATTAAATGATAGTTTACCATTTACTCACCCCATGTTGTTGCAACTATGTATTATTTGCTGTGTATTTTAAGCAGCATGTCTGAACTTCTGTCTTCCAAACAAGTAAAATGGATTTATACTGTCAAGTTAAAAAAAGTACCATAAAAATAGCCCTTATGACTAAGTTACTATATTTAAAGTCTACTGAAGCCATGTGTGCATACATAGTATGGCAAATAAAAATTAAAACTTGTGGTATTGATACGCAAAAATGGATGTTGGCGTATGGCACGCACGTTTCAGCAGGGGAGCTTGGGCGCAGAACCTGATTTTGCTGAGTTTGACATCTCCCTGGGTCACCATCTTTGTTGACTCTGGAACAACATTGTGATTAATCAATCAGATTTGAAGAACCAGTTTATAGTTTTTGTGAAGTTTAGGCTTACAATCAGTGTTTGGTGCTTGCACATCAGTGTTAGTCATCTATCATTAAATATGATTTTAAGCATTACTCACGGGTAAGGTTAGGTTTAGGTGTAGAGATATGGTCAAAACTAAAAATTTTGGATTAAAATGTTATTCCAGGAACACGTCGAACTCAGCAAAATCAGGATGTGCGAGATCGGGCAAGCTATTTTAATTTTCAGTGTTCAATGATGGGGAAGATTAATAGTGGATACTGGCTTAAAATTGTGTCCGTTTTTCCACACAAAGGTACCATATGGCTTGTAATATAGTACATTAATCATATGGACAACTCCTGTGAGATTATATTGCATTTTTGGAGATTGGCAGTATGAATCAATGGCAAAATTGGAAAAGAGAGGCTTGAATATTTTGCCAAACATAACATTTTGTGTTTCACAAAAGAAAGGAAATATGGAGTCAGATTCAGAATGACGCAAGTAAATGAGAAGAATTTGTCCTTCATATTTAGGCTGCAGGGTTGATAGATTAATTTAATAGCATTTAACAGGATACTATAAGTCTTGTGGGCAATATTCTGAGCCTCATAGTTTCATGACAATATTCAAGTTCAGCTAGAGGAGTCTGGGGTCGGACCCTCTCTCCGTTGTTCTCTCTCAAGAGGGTCTGAATGATTGAGCATGTGATAAACTTCAAACATATGCTAGTATCCAGCAAACCCAAACAGTGGAAAATATTGCCATGAGGGAGGGCAGCAAATCCATAAGCTGTCAGTTTATATTGGTAGTCACCAAGAGCTGGTATAGTTGAGGTTTCCAACAATAACCACTGTGACTGTGTCGGAGAGAAACCTTTCATTTGAAAGGAGGCAGCAGAAAGCGGCTGAAGACAGACCTCAGAGGTACGTATGGGGGGAAATAGTTTTCTTTTTTTTCACTGCATCGTTTTGTGTTACCTGTGTGCTTCATAAATCCAACACATGTTCCTGTTCCTGGAATCCTGAGTGTCTTTCCATCCTCACACTCCCTTGCCTGTGCTGCAATGTTTGTGGCAGGGGCAGGTGCCCCTCCCTTGGGCAGTCAGCTCAGGAAAGTCTCCTGCTGGGCAGACGAGACTAGGCCGGAGTTTAGGCCAAGCTCCTGCTGAGAGAGAATAAGAGGCTCCCTTTCTCTAAGACACACATACACAGACCCAAATTCAAAATTCCCATCTGGTTTCTCTCTCTCTCTCTCTCTGTATGCCCATTGCTCTTTCTTACGCCTTTTTCCATCTATATGAGCAGTTAAACAATATACAATTGCCCCAAAATATATGCCCGTCACCGCAAACAAAATATCAAATCAAAGTGGGGAAAAAATATCACAGCAAATGATATGAAACACAAGTTTAGAAGCTCCAAAAGTTTTAAAATATTTCAAATCAGTGCTTTGAGATGACAAAGTCACTTGATTTTAGTAAATGAGGCTTCCTACAGCTGATCAGTGAACTTATAAATGAGCCAGTATAAAATGTTAAGTCACTTTTACAATTAAATGTGATATAAAATCACAAAAACATATTATTAAACACATTATACTGGGTTTTTGCTTTGTTTCATTTACAAGGCTTTAACCAGATGTTTTTGAGTGCTTTGAACCATTTTGAAAAGTAACTGTTTGATTCATTCTTGATTGAAATTTTAAAAAGCACAAGCATTTTGTAATAATATATTTCACAAAAAATGTGTTCATTCAAAGGTGTTCATTTATACAAAAAAAAAAAAAAAAAAAAAAAATCATACTTACTCCTGCATGATGTATTTTGTACGCAATGAACGCCAAAACTAAAGTGTGACATAACACAATACAACCAATCAGAAAGCACAAAGCTCCTCCATAAACCTTAAAGTCAGTGTGTTGAAAGCAGATTGTATAAAAACATACCAAAGAGACATCGGGAGTTCATACAAATTAGCTATCAATATAGCTATCAAATAGTTCTGAAGTGCCATGAGTTTGTGTTGGCTTTAATACTTTTGGGGCCACTGCTCATCAATGTTTTTAATGTTTATTTGAGACAGCTTACAAAGATGCTTGAAGAAAGAAACAACCCACAATGACTTGCTGATCGCTGGCTTTATTACCGTAAATTATGTTCACACACATACACCAGAACATTTATGTCAGCACGTTGCAAATCTTGCAGACGTGACTGAAAACCTGTCTAACACTGCCAACAAACAGAAGAGGCCAGCAATACAAGTGTCTCTTTGTAAACCATGGGGCCGTGGAGCCATAAAGCACCCGTCTCCTGCCTCCATCCCTGTCTTCACACATCCATGTCAGCCGCCAAGATCAGGTGAGACCCTGGCTTGCGTACTTTGGAGGCCGGAGGTTATATAAATGAACATCAGAGCCACTGTTCACACTCTGGTTTTAGCCAGCAAAACTTTTAAAATGGCATGTCTGCACCTCTCTCCATCCTTTGCTTATTCTCAGGTAATCGCTCGGCTCTTAGGCCTGGAACTCCCAAGAGGAACTCAAACTCTCTAAACTTTCTTATTTAGTTTCTACAACAAAATTGTTTATCATCATATCAATTAATGCAAGTTAAATATTTATTTAAATTTCAAACCTTTTTGAGAATGATCAAATGAATGCAAAACATGACCTTCTGTAGAAATGAGGCATGCAAATAATATAATTGTGTATACTTCAGATTACTGAACACTTTAGATTCTCTGCATTTGAAAACTTTGCTTATTTCTTGGTTTTACGGACAAAAATTCTCACTTTTCAATATTGGACTTTACTTGTGGACACTGCAATACAACTGATCAGTTGTATAATGCTTGGGTTTTGCAGAGATCTTGCACCTCCTTGTGGTCTGATGTAACTAACGGCACCTGAAAATCACTTATTATTTATTTTAGCCTTTTGTAGATTCTCTACATTGATTTCACCATGAAATTAAGGTTTAAATGAAATAAAATATAAAATCTCTCTCTCTCTCTCTCTCTCTCTCTCTCTCTCTCACACACACACACACACACAAAAGAGTAAGAAAGAAAATGTAAAAATTTCCAGCACCATAATAAATTTGTCATTAAACTGAAAGAAACATCTTCACTCTCTAGGCTTCAGAATGTTGACAAAATATAATAATATTTATAATAATTATAAATTATAATAATTATAAAACAACAGAAAAACAAAAAAAAAAACATTTTGTACCATTTTGAGGTGGTACAGGTCTAGACCTCAAATACTGACCACTTTTTATTCATGGTAATACATTTAAAACACATATCATGTTTACTGAATAAGTTCTACATCCCCTAAAGTCCATAATTCCACCTAACAATTTCCTGAAAATAACACATTTTACGTAGCTTAATTGGAATATTGGAATACCCAGAAAAGAATATTTAAACGGCTATTTTTGTGTTAAATGAGAAAGTATCAACATTACAAACAAGCATAGAAATTTTATTTGATTAAACATAAAATTTATCATGCATAAACATTTAGGCCTAATAACATTTCAAATTTATCTTGAATTTCAGGGCATAGTTAAATTTATAGCCTAGTTGTCGCCCTGCATCATATTTGTCAACAGTCAGCTGTATGAAATGTAAGAGGATGGGGGCGGGGCCAGTGCGTTAACAGTGTTAAAACATTTGAATTGCATTATTTTTAAAGAACTAATCAAGTTAATGCGTTAAACTGACAGGCCTAATTTTAAGGAAATTTGATGACGTCTCATTGTAAAAAAGAAGAAATAAGCATGCACAATTAAAATGATTAAAAATTAAAAATTATTGTGCATCCAAATGAATGTTTCCAAAGTTGAAAAAGGCTTACCACTGCCATTGTTGATGAAAGTACTCATGTTGAGTTCCTCAGACTGTTCAGTCTTGCAATCTAAACTGTAAATTAAAAATGATGGGTTTTATAAAATAAATATAAACATCAGTGTTTTAAACATGATTTTAAAATTGGTGCATCTTTAAACTTGGCTACTTCTTAAATTATTTTAAATAATCTTCTAATTGAATATTGTCACAAAATGCCCCACATCTCTGGTTTGTAGTAAGTAATTCATATTGGTATGCTTACAATAAATTCTTATAACAGTGTTTGAAATCACTTGACATTTCCAGAGTAAGGATCAGTCTCTTCTTTCAGTTTGTTGAGAGAAAGTGGAACTGGGTGACTGTTGTCAACACCCACAGACATCTCAGAAACCTGCTGCATGCTGCTACTGCACCAAAAATCTGTGTCATCTTCCTGCTTCACGATGGCCACACTGAAGGAGGATGAATCTGGGGGTGGACACATACATAGTTATGAACACTCTCAAAAAAGAATTATTTTATGCTCGTCCTTACAGTTCATTGATAAAACATTCATATACAATATTAACCAATCAGCTCAGCATCTGAACAGTATTTTGCTCAATAGCAGATGCTTGTTACAGAAATGTAAATTAATCTACACAAAACAATAAACTTGCCATTTCCGGAAAAAATAAAGAAATAAATTAAGAATCACCATCTTGCTGTTGCTCAGGTGTAAGAGGAAGTGGGCTCAAAGGACCAAAAGCCCCTGACTTCAGCTGCTGCCCATGCTAGAAAAAAAGATATAAAAGTGTGCATTGCAAATGGTTCAAAATCTGTATCCCAATGTTTGCTTAGCTCATCTAATATTAAAAAAAACGTAAAATAGTTTGACATTTTATGTATAAAAAGTATTGCCAGTTTAGTTTTGAGTTTTATGTTAGATGTAATTGCCCCTAAAACTAAATGTAATATTCTCCTTAATGTCATTCCAAACTTGTATGACTTGAATAAGCCCTACTCATATTTTGCTGAAAAATGCATTAAAAATATATATATTTTAAATTACGTTATGTAGGCTATTATCATATATTTTGAAGCCTATTAAACTGATCTAAAAACAAACAAACATATATCAAAATAAGCATTATAACCACTTATCTATAAAAGATCGGTGATTATACAATGTATGGATAAGTTAAGCATTATATTATATTATATTATATTTTATTATAGTTACAGGAACACCTATTATATGTACAGGAACAACGTTATTTTGATATTTAATAGGCTACTAATATTATTTAATTAATATTCGCAAATCGAAGCCATATTTCTGCGAATATTGCCTGTTTAATTCCATGTGTCTCAATTCACACCTATTCGGTTCTCAGTCGTTGTTTTGTGAAGTTGCTCGGATCACATGATTCGTCATCGGTTAGTTCAGATCGATTCAAGTGATTCATTGAAAAGATCCGAGTTATTCGTTATCGGACGACACTTATACAAAGACGAGATTTTATTTTATTTTATTTTTTATTAAGGTTCGGAATTATTGTTTTACATTTACCTCAATTAATGTTCGGCTGTAGTTAAAATTAAAATATGCAGTGGCAATATTAGCATTAAATTAACCCCTATATGGTTCATTTACCTCGAACGACAAAACACTAACGCTAACGTTACAAGACAACGTTGGTGATTTTCCACATTATTAAACCTGAAAAGCATTATTACCAGTATATTTCTCGTTATACTCAAGCAATTTAACGTTACAGAACTGCCGTTTTGTTGACTTTAGGCAAATCTCATGGATCAGTCCCTGATTCAGCCGGACAAAAGTAAGTTCCTCGTGGTGTTAGTTACCCTACGAGCTAGCTAACGTTTGTTTCAATGAACTTTGCTTATTGTTTTTTATTGATACAGTGGAACTGGTGGTTGTCACTCATGTTGTGGATGCCATCACGTTTTGGGCTCAGGTTGGTAAACCTAGCTTTATTGTTTACTGTCCATTTGACATGACTTTTCCTTTGATGTCAGATTGAATTGATTGCCATTGTTAGTTTATTAAGTCAAAGCTGTAAACTGCTACAACATTTCTTTTAAAGTTGCTGGTTTTTGTTTGTAGTATATTTATCTACAGTTATATGTAGTGTGTTTGTTTCATCAGAATGTGACAGACAAAATAAATGAGAAGATAAATGTTATGCTGACAGAAAAATGCCCCAGCGCACCTATACTCATGGGAAGACCAAGTTCACGCAAGGCAAGTCAAATATGGTCAAATAGGAAAGGTCAAAAAGGTTAGATCTGACTTTTCTCTATTTTCTCTGTAGGTCTATGGGGCACGATATTCAGAGGACAAGTGCTGGTACAGATGTACTGTACAACAGCAAACAGAAGACAAGGTGCATAAGAAGCTGTGAAAAACAAGATTTTATTTATAACTCCTAAATAAAGACTTTTACGTTTCTTGAGGTGTAATTTTTTTTATAGTGAACATAGTAACTTTGAGGAATACTGAATGACAACTTTATGAATAATTAGCAAAATTCAGAACTGTTTCTTTTAACACTGATGCTTTGTCTTTTTTTTCAGTTCTACATTTTGTACATTGACTTTGGAAATACAGAGATTGTCAGTCGGTCTGATTTAGTTGAGCTCCCAGAAGAACTGCAGACAACAGGACTTGCAAAAAAGTACAAGTTCTGGGGCTTTCATGTGTCAAGCGAGCAAGAATCCCCATTTTTTTCACAGGTGGCTGTCGTCTATGAATGTGATTTTAAATGCATCTGATGTGTGTTTACCATGAAATGTTTTTTCTTTGACTCTCATACAACTGTGTTTTCACTAGGGGAAGTCTTTCCTTCAGAATATGATTCATGGAAAAAAGTTGCGCGTCCATAAAAAGTCGGTTTGCTTTGATGGGACCATCCTGGTTGAAGCCTTCCAGGGGAATCTTGACATTGGTGAGGAACTGTTGAAATTCAAGTTCGCCAAAGTCAGTCTTCCTGGAAACAGGGAGAACTCCCTTTCCTCAGTAAACCTGCAGGAGTGCACAGGACTGTGGCCCACAAGAAACGCCCCGGGGCAGCTGAACACACTTGGCTCTCCGCTGGGATGCATGCCCAAATTGCGACCAATATTCTCAGACCAGAAACCTCAAATTATTAAGTAAGTTTTGAGACACGCAGACAATAATATAGATTTACCTCTCTTTGTGAAAGTGCTTAAAAGGATGGTTGATGCTAATATGAAAATTGTCATCATTTAATTACCCTCATGTTGTTCCAAACATGTATGCATTTTGTGAAATACAAAGGAAGATTATGAAGAATGTTGATAATGTTAGATTTTTTTTGTCCATACAATGCAAGCCAATGGGACCCAAAACCATTTAGTTACCAACATTCTTCAAAATGTATTAGATATTTTGAAAAAAAAAAAAAAACTGGTTTGAAACAACATAAAGGTGAGTAAACTGACAATTTTTTTTCCATTTTTCACCAAGTTCGGTCCTGGAGGGCTAGTGTCATGCAGAGATTAGCTCCAACCTTAATCAAACACACCTGAAGCAGGTAATTAAGGTCTTACTAGGTATACTTGAAACTTCCAGACAGGTGTGTTGAGGCAAGTTGAAGCTAAACTCTGCAGGACACCTGCCCTCTAGGATCAAGTTTAATGACTGCTGCCTTAAAGCATTGCTCTCAAACACAGTTCCTGGAGGGCCAAGGTCTTTAGGATCACTAGAAAGCAGGTGTAATTTGGAGCTTAATTCTGCATAGCTGTGGCCCTCCAGGAATTGAGTTTGAGACCGCTGCTTTAAAGGATAACAATTATATACTCTCTTTAATCATGACAGTGGGATGCAAATATTCAATAATCTTCATGAAGATCTCTTGATGTTCTGATCTATGAATCCATGTTTTTCCACATTTTAGGGAGCAGAAAACTGCCATTCCTCTCCAGCCTGTGGAGAAACTGAATGCTGGTCAAGAACCTATTACTGAGACCAAGGCCTCAAAGACTGATGTAAATGGACAGCAGTTGTGCTCTCAGGATACTCAGGAAGCGCCGAATGAAACTGAGTCTGAACTACAGGTGGCAATTGTAAAATGTTTTACCACTGAAATGCACATCTATGCACTTATAGGCCTAGTGGTTCTAACCAGTAGTTCACTTCTGATAGGGTTGTGGACATTAGACCTGTGAAAAACACTGTTACCACCCAACTGGCATATTTCCCACATAATATTCAGAGGGATTTAGATCCTGTCGGCAATTGCAAAAGGAAAAGAATATACCCCTATCTTTTGTTATTAATGTTAAAGTGTGTACATACAGTTTAGGAAACATTGTTGATGACAAATGTAAAACCACTGATTTAAACCTTTTCTCAGCATTAAAGATATCAAGAGAGTATAGAAAGATATTTCAACAATTTTATAGAGTAGATAGTACTAATGTGTGAAATACGGACACTTTTTAAAAAATATATAATAGTGTTAAAAAGTTTGGGGGTCAGTCCTTTTTTTTTTTTTTTTTAAGGAATTAATGCTCAACAAGAACACAATAAATGTATCAAAAGTTGGAATAAAGATATTTATCATGTTACTGAAGATTAAATGTATGCTGTTCTTTTGAACTTGTTATTCATCAGAAATTCTTGAAGATTTTTTTTTTTTGACATTCTGTGCACCAAATTAGCATATTATAATGATTTCTGAAGGATCAGGGGACACTGAAGCCTGGCTGGAAATTTGTGAAAATTCACTATATTATTATTATTTTTTATTATTAAATAAATGCAGTCTTTGTAAGCAAAAAAAGAATAAAAAATGGTAGTGTGTTCACATTGATACTTAATTCTCATGTTGTAAGAAATCACACTTGTTTATATCATGAACCTCCTACATGTAAAAACCCTTGTAACATGTGAGAACATGCCTGAGATAATCTGTGATCGCTGTGCTGTTTTGTGTACCCAGAGGATGAGAGAGGTGATAAATGATAAGGACATGGAGATCAAGAAGCTAAAAGAGGAAGGAAGTGCCATCCAGCAGCATGCATCTCTCCTGGGGCAGCAGCTTGAGGAGGCCAAATTAGAGCTCCAGGTGAGCTGAGCTGGTTCACAAATTGAGGTGTTGATTATTCAGTGTACAAAACAGCTTGTTTTGCTGCTTGATATTGCAAACTGGTGCTATTAATGCATTATTGTAACTACAAACGCTGGTTTGCAGTGCGAATAATTCTATGGTTTACTGCACTTTGTTGTTCTTCTACTGTAGTTATTAACCTATAGAGGAGTCTCATACATTCACAGATAATAGCTTTGTTCTGCAATGCAGTATGTGGATAAACATTTGTTCTTTTCAGACACTAAAGGAGAGTTATGAGAAGACGAAGGACACTGAACGTTATCATCCTACAACAGTTGCAAACAGAATATCTCAGCTGACTAAGAAAGTGGATTCTTTGAGGAAACTGAGGCAAGTTCTTTTCTTCGTCCCTTCTTCCTCTACTTCTGACTTGATTTTTCTGACTTAAAATTGTTGATTTGAACCTCAGGGAGAGTAATCCGTGCTCCACTGATGAAGATCACCTTTTGGAGTCCATCACCATCATCACAAACCACAGGATCTTAATGCCGTTGAGCTCAGAGAGGCTGGAGCTTGCGTGGAAAGCTTATGATCAAACCTTGGAGAATCTAAGAGACGGTCAAACCGTGAGTAAAATTTTTCTGATCAATGAATGAATTAAATAAGTTTACATACAGATGAATGTCATCAAAAACAGTTTTCCTTAAAAAGACTGGTGTTGTAAACTGTATAGAGAGAAGTATAGAGAGAGTTGGTGTTTTGGCTTTATACAGTTGTGCTCATAAGTTTACATACCCCTTGCAGAATGTGCAAAATGTTAATAACTGAAACAAAAAAAAGATAATGAAAATTGCATGTTATTTTTTTATTTAGTACTATCCTGAATTAGCTATTTCATATAACACATGTTTACATTCTCCACAAGACAAAATAAAAAATGAATTTCTAAAAAGGACCCCGTTCAAATGTTTACACACCCTTGATTCTAAATACTGTGTCATTTACTGGTTGATCCACGACTGTTTTTATGTTTTGTGATAGTTGTTCATGAGATCCTTGTTTGTCCTGAACAGTTAAAGTTCTCGCTGTTCTTCAGAAAAATCCTTCAGCTCCTACAAATTCTGTGGTTTTTCTGCATTTTTGTGTATTTGGACCCTTTGATTGTATGATTTTGAGATCCATCTTTTCACACTCTGGACAACTGAGGGACTCTCATGCAACTATTACAGAAGGTTCTAGCGCTCACTGATGTTCCAGAAGGAAACACAATGCGTTAAGAGCTGGGGGTTAAAAACAGTATGTGTGTTCTGTCAGATTGCAGAAGTAGAACCACTGGTGAACAGCAGGGATGAGGCCCGTGGTTCTCTCTTATCTGCTGTAGATGACTTCCTACAGGAAGTAGACAAGCTGCCAGTCGGTGACCGCTTGATCAAGCTGAAGGTATGTACTGTGGTAAAGGAACATACAAGTGAGAATGATATTACTACTATTTATTTACTGTTGTATTTTTGTAATTTTTTGTTTTTAATTTTAGTTTAAGTAATATTGTTGTTATATAGTAATTTATATGTATTTTTATTTCTATTTATTTTTCTTTTTTTTTAATTTTAGTCATTTCAGTATTTAAACTTTTAGATAAGTTGAAATTATCCATTTAATATTTTTTATATTATTTTAGTTTTACTGTATTTTAAACTCTGTTGTCGGTGTGTGTATATATAGGAAGTTGCATCTTCGCTGACTACAATATTCAGCTCTCTTATGCTGCCGGAGCAGACCAAAGAGTGCTCTTTTGACGAGTTTTGTGAGTGGAAGTGGCACAAACAACAGAAAATCAAAAATGTGCGAAAAACTACAGATGAAGCTCTCCTTGCTCTTAGCTCCTGGGCAGGCAAACTTAGCAAGGTACGTTTGGTAATGTAAACTTCATCAAATTCATGTCTCCATTTATTGTTAAGTAATTATTAAGCTTTTAATTTAGTGGACAAACATGGTTTATAGTATCAAAAGGCTTTATTTACTGCTCTTTAAGGTGAAGCCTTTGTTTCAGTTTTCATGTTTGATGGAGAAAACGTCATTGACTGGAGAAGATGTCGCTGAAGGTGTGGATGAGATCCTGATGAATGCTGATAATGCCTTGTGTGAAGAACTCAGTACTGAATTCTCTGTAAGTGTTTCTGTCCTGATCTACACATTTTTCTACACTGTCTGCATTTTAGTGTGTGTTCTCTCTCTTCTGAGTGGGGGCACAAACTCCCAGGTCTTCCCCAGAGGGACTTTACTCACTACCATTTCATATGTTTGAGTAAAATAAAGCACACAATTATTGAATGGGAAAAAAATCCCGCTTTTCTCCCCCTCTTATAGGAACAAGAAGATCAAGAGAGGAAAATCGTGTTTAATGCCTTTCATAAAGTCATGCAGGACATCCAGAGAGAACAAAGTTTGTTACAGACAATTAGGCAAAAGTACGAACTCAACTCAAAGGTAAAAGATCAGCTCTTTTTATTAATTTTGAAAAAATTTCCACTTATATAATATATACACTGTATGTACCATTCAAATGTTTTTAGTTGGGTAAGTAAGAGACTTTTTTAATGTATTCATCGAAAAAGTGTCTTGTGCTCACCACGGCTACATTTATTTAATCAAACATACAGTAAATCGAGTACATTGTAAATGTCAATAAATGACCATTTTAAATAATGTTTGAAATAATTGTTTGCTTTTTTAAGTGATTTTAAAATATGTTTTCTTGTGTGACACGATCCTTCAGAAACAATTCTAATATGTTGATTTTTGGTGCTCAAGTAACGTTTCCTATTATTATTAATGTTGAAAACAGTTATGCCGCTTAATATTTTAGTGGACGTTGTAGTTTGTATTTTGAAGCTGAAAAAAAACAGCATTTATTGAATCTTTTTGTAACATTAAAAATGGGTTTATTGTCACCTTTGACCAATTTATACAGTATTTACAAAAAACAACAACAACACTTTGCCCAAGCTGTTGTGTATACAGTGCATGATTCTTTTCATTATCAATTTTATTTATTACTTTAACAGCCATAATTTGTTTAACTGCAGTTTAAGCAGGAAATCCAGCAGTGGCAGGGCGGCCCTCCTAAAGCAGAAAAGCTGTTTGCGGTGAAGAAGCACATCAGGAGCCTGAGATCTCAGCTGCGCTGGAAACTGGTGGAGGTCAGCTGTCTGGAGGAGGTGAGAACAGCTCTACCTAACGATGGGGCCACAGTTCACAAAATGAATGTGGTGCTGTGAGCTCAGATGGCTGCAGTCTAAAAATGTATTTATTGGTTTGATTTTGTTTATAAATTATTGTACGCAGCAGTATTTATGGTTGACATGCATACAAGGTCAAAAAACACTTTCATTGTCTTTATAAAATGCATTTATTTTTACCTTACTTGCTCAACGACTTCCAAACAATTTACTTAATTCATTTTTAACTCCTCCTTTGCGTGACACTAATCTGAGTTGATTGGTCCGGTTGGTCTCATTTTCATTTCATCATACCTGTAATGTCTGACAACGCAGTGTTTGTGAGTGCCGAGGAAATCGCTATTTATTTTTTTTACCACTCAAAGTGGTTTTTGCACATTGTGGCCAAAAAAAAAGAAAAAAGTTGTGTTTTCATTCAGACCAATGCGAAAAGACCAACAAATGGGCGGGTAATATGCTAATGTTTCATGTAGACGTCAACATAAAACGTCCTGGGATTTGTTTTAAAAATGACTTGTTTCAGTGATCGGCAGAGTCGATTCTTTCTTTTGGGAGATGGTAACTTTATACACAGTGCACTTTCAGATATAAAACTTTGCATTTGGATGTTTTCATTTACTTAGAGCTGCATGAAAGGTAATTGAATGACAAAAATCCAAAAAAAGTCCATAATAAATCCATAATAAAAATAGCTAATTGCGT
>JAUMHE010000068.1:7999611-8025288 GCA_032359235.1 Enteromius mattozi | reverse complement strand
GGTTTGTGACAACACAGGATACACTTCAAATAAAACAGGCTATGCTAAAAAGATACACTAGCTTTTTTTTAAGAGACAGGTATAATTAATTATAATCTGCACTTACAAATTGCATAAATCATATTATGAAATTAATGTTTTAAATATAAACATATAAATATGTAATGATAGACACTGCTGATTCATTCAGGAACAAAGTAAGATACAATTATTATGTTTTATAAATGCTTCAGTGAATCTCTGATTCTACGTGTTAAAAAAAAGTTAAATTAATTAAAATTTAATGAAACACTGCTGTGTGAAGAGATCCCCAGCATGACTTTGTTTAGAACTGTTTTTGTGAAATGGAGCAAAAAGAAAATATTTTCTTAGCGATTTAAATCACTTATTTTAATATTAACAATTATTAATATAAACTTTTTGTTCTGACTCTGTGATTGTTTGCTGCCTGCCTCGACCTTTTGCTTTTGTACCCTGACTTCGACTCTGGCTTGGACAAATAAAAAGGAAAATTTCATGCACTTTCTTTGGTTTTAATGTAGGCATGGTTTCAAATAATTCCACACCACAAAGCCACTTTTACAAACAACAAATCCAAAACAAACAAACAGACAGACAAAAAAAAACTTTTAAAGATCAGGAAATGGAATGTTATGTGTGTGTGTGTGTGTGTGTGTGTGCTAGAGCGTACACTGACCCAACTGACAGCGTGGATATCTGGAACGAAATGATTCTGGAATGGCGGCATCAGCTCTTGGCTCCTTCCTTTTCCAGCTCATGTCAACAAGTTTGGGGGTAAGATCGTCTCAGTTACATATGTCTCACCACAAGGCCCTTTCCATTTGGGTGCTAATTTTGCACTAAACATATATTGTGCACTAGATTGAGAAAAGTTCCGAAGCAATAACCTGTCTTTGATCCTGAAAGTGCTGTCTCGTCTTTTTTTTATTGTAGTTACCGAGTTATCTACGTTGGGATTGAGATTGCAGGTGTTGTATGTGAGAGACTGTGTCATTGGAAGTGGCGTCAGGAGTGAGATTTTGACCATGCAGTATTTTATCCATTGGACCTTGCAGTTTCCTTCCAAGTTGCAGTTCTGCTGGGGTTACTCCAGTGGTTTCCTGGATGAGTTAAGATTTGAGCAGTGGCATGACGCATGGGAAAAAACTCAACACCAGCAAGTACTCATTTTGCTGTGTACTCCGGGGTAGTGGACCCATAATATCCACTCCCAGCATTTTGTTTGGTTTAGTGGTGGTGATTGTTTGAAGTTTCCCTGCAGATTTCTGGTTGTCATGCTGAAGCGTTTGGCATTTCACACATTCCCTGACATGGTTTTTCACATCAATCCACATCCCTGGCCAAAACTTATACATTTCTCTATGGCCACTCAAGGGGTGTGAATGATAGTGCTGAAGAAGAGTTTGTCGAAGGCTGCTGGGGACATACACTCTATATTGTATTTGATTATTCTTCAGGTGAGTTTTGTGATACAACTTGTCCTCTACCACTTCGTATTGCACCATCTGTGGGCTTTGGTTTTCTGCTACATCTTGTAATAACTTGGTTTTTTATGCTGCTCCTCCCACAGAACACTATCAGTCACTGGAAGCTCTGTATCTTGGTCTGTCTTTTGCTTGGTGTAGATCGCTGTGATGGGAGAATTTGCTGTGATTGATGACCTGGACAAAGCATCAGGAGCAACGTTTAATTTCCCTGTACAGTACTCAATGACAAAGTTGAATTTTTGCAGTCTCAGGACCCATCAGATGAGGTGGCTGTTGGTCTTAGTGGATTCCATGACCCATTGCAGAGCGGAATGGTCGGTGACAACCCTGAAAAGTTTGTATTCAAGGTAATGTTGCCACTTTTCTAAGGCCCATATAACTGCCAGACACTCTTTTTCAGTTGCTGTTTAGTTTGTTTCTGCTCCAGATAATGTTCAACTGGCATATGCAATAACCTCCTCCCTGCTTGGATCTTTCTATGTGTGAGGATAGCACCCAGTCCAGTATCACTAGCATCTATATATATGATGAAAGGAACTTGAAGATCAGGGTGGCCGAGAATGGGAGGTGAGGTAAGGCATGCTTTTAATTGGTCAAACGCCTGTTGACACTGCAGCGTCCATTTAAACACTTGTCCCTTTTTTTTCAGGGAATTGAGAGGCTCAGCAATTTTTAAAAAATTTGGCACAAACCGGTGGTACCAACCAGCTAGTCCCAGGAAACCTCTGAACTTCCTTCAAGGTGTTCGGAGTAGGGAAAGCATGAATGGCCTCAACTTTGCTTGGGTCAGCTATGATGCCCTTACTGCTCACCACATGTGCCAGAAAAGGGATTTCTGGGAGGAAAAAATGGCACCTTTCAAATTAATAGTCAAACCAGCAGTCTGCAGCCTGTGGAGAACAGTTTACAGATCACAAAAATGCTGGGCCAATAATGTCAGTATAGACAAAGCATATTTTCTTTCTAGTAGATTCCCCCAGGACTGTCTCCATCAGTCTTTGAAAAGTAGCAGGTGCATTTTTTTTTAACCCAAAAGGCATAACATTAAATTGATATAGCCCTGCAGATTCAATAAAAGCAGTCTTGGCCTTACTATCAGGGTGCATCATCACTTGCCAATATCCACTGTTGAGGTCTATGGTAGAGAAAATGTCTGACCCGGAAAGTGATTCCAGAATGTCTGTGATGTTTGGGAGAGGGTAAGCATCATTTTCTGTAGTTGCATTGACTTTACGGTAGTCTACACAGAATCTTAACTTCCCATTTTTCTTTGGAACCAGAACTACCGGTGAGGCCCAAGCAGAATGTGATGGCTCTACAATTCCTTCTCTCAACATTTCCTCCAGTTGTTCCTCCATTGCATGTAGTTTGACAGGGGATAACCGATATGGCCGTTGTTTGATTGGAACCTGGCAGGTGGTATAGATGCGATGTTGCAGAACATTGGTTCATCCTGGGGTGTTTCAGAGGCTTCATTGTTATTAGATGGTCATCCTCCTGACTTTTCAGGGTGACGAGAATACTTTCCATGTGGAAAACGTGGTTGACCAGACGACTGCTGGGAAGGTGGATGTACATACTGTACATGGGACAGTTGCCTGGAGGGTGTGGTCCATTACATCTCAAACACTGAACAGACGGTTTCTCAGCAGAATGGTTGGATAGGTGTTTTTGTGAATTTGTTTGTTTAACACTCACACAACCTTCATATCGAAGCTGTTCTTCATGGTCTTTTTCCAGTTGATGTCCAAGTCTAACCAGATCTTTGACGATGTTAACATGACTGCGCAGCTGGCTTGCAAGGTAAGGCTTGATATTTTTTAGGATCATTTTGACAATTTCATTTTCTGTTAATCTGGCTTTCCATCTTTTACACAGTGCTCAATAAGTGAAGGCAAAATCTCTTACTGATTCTTTCTCCCCTTGAAATCTAGTGCGGACACGTTCACCCAGCACTTCATCGTAGTCCTCAGACAAAAAAGCAGAAAGGAATGCAGTCTCAAATTCCTTCCAAGTGGTTATATTACAGCAAATTACTTCCTACCAGTCGCATGCAGTGCCATGTAACACTGTGCGAAAAGCAGCCAGGAGGTCTTCATCTGTCAAAGGATGGGCTAGAAAATCTTGACACTTGGTCAAGTACAACAGGGGATCAGCATCATCGGTAGGCCGTCCAAACATGTGAAATGTTTATTTAATATGGTCACTTTTTACAAGAGGCACTGGTAGAGGAGTTACAGTGTCTATTGGGGGTGTACTAGAACCTGGAGTTGATTTTTCATCAGCTCTTTTCTCATTGAACACTTGAATATCATTTTGCATCTTAGCTACACAGGTACAGCATTTGTGAATTTGTGTTTCACATTGCTGCAGAGTGGTGGTTACCTGATCAAGGTTGCCCTGAAGTGTGCGCTGGAAAGTGTTGATATCCTGTTGTACCTCCAAGCCGTAGCTGTTCCACCTTATCCCGGAAAATAAAGGTGAAGGACAGTTCCATTTTTTGCATTTCCTGTGAAATCATCAGTTGCACAGCCTTAATCAATTGGTCAGCCTTGTCTGCATCTTGTTGTTTAGCTGCAGTCATTAGGGTGACAACCTGTTGATTGTTGGTCTCCACCTTTGCGGCAAGATCAGTGATCAGGTTCTCATGACGGGAAGATGAGGCCTTCAGTACCTGGGTAAGATCATTTACAGTTGTCTCCTGACTTCTCATAAATTCCATCAGCTTGTCCTAGTTACTTTGCATATGTGCATTAAATTGTTGAATTCCTCTCCCAGGAGTTGGAAGGATACCAGGCAGATCATGCTGAGCCATTGAAGGAGATGATCCATCCATAGACGTACAGATTTGCATGCTATAATGCTGTGGGGTCCAGTTGAGAGGTTGCACAGAGTTGCTGCCTCCCAGAGCAGGGAAGAGCATCCGGCCCTGGGTTCTTGGTAAAGATAAAACTATGTGGGGTGGAAACAATTGACATGGCTGGTTCACATGGAGGAAATCCTGAAAGGGCCTGAATTTGTGAGAGGGGTGGCGGCCAATTTGGAGTGGAAATACTAGGGGCATCAGGGGCATCAATATCCACATTAGTGGAAAGTGGGGAAGGGGCAATGGCCATGTAAAAGTGCACCTCCGGGAAGAAAGGCACCGGGGGAAACGCGGGGGTGACGTGGTCCCTGCCCCAGAAACCAATCCTCCAGCCTCGAAAGAATGGGCAGGGGCACCATGGATACCCCCAATCCAATCCCCTCAGCGGCTCGGAGGAGCATAGCCGACAGTTCAGCGTCCGCGGAGGAGCACTATCCTGGCGAGACGTCCACCTTACCAGCCGACTCTCCCTCTGATGCTGCAATAGACATCTCGTCCTTCTGGGGTGCACCGGAGGAGACACTCGGCCCGCTGTGCGGGGAAGTAATCTGCTCTGGCAACACTACAGAACTACGCGACGGGGCAGAAGTCCGCGGGGTTTTTATGCCCGGCAGAACATTCCATGCGGTCAACGTGAGGTTCCCCAAGCGCCTCGCCACGGGGAGACGTCTCGCGAATGAGAGGCGGGACCTCACTGTAGCGATGGTCACGCATTCGCAATGAATGCATGAATCATCCACGAACACTACCCCAGCGTGATCTCGGCCCAGACACGTGAGGTAGCGATCATGTCCGTCCAGAGAGGTGAGGAAACTACCGCACCCGGAAGCGCACGGCCGGATAGACATTGAGAAATTGCTCTTTTTCCCGGATTGCCCAGGGAGGACCTCACGCGGCACTGTCGTGCACTCAGTAGGTCTCCGCTCCCTGGAGTGCAAAAAGCTGGTATGCTCACGGCCTTTAAAAAGGCCACCAGCCCGCAGGATCCGCTGACAGCCACCCAGTCGTTCACTGTCAGAGGGGGAGAGAGCATGAACTCGCAGGAACTCTTTTCTTCAGTGCTCACGAGGCGAGGCTCCGAAGCGAAAGTCTGCAAGTGCACTATATCCGAGCCCTCTTATACTCACGTAGTGATGAGGTGCACCTGGATGCAATCAGTGCTCGCCAATGTTAACTGGCCTTTTCTTAAACTCGAAGGTGATTGGTCTCTCATGCGAGTTCCCATATGTAACGTCGGAGTGACTCGACTGAAGGGGAACTACAATTATGCCTTCTTAGAGATAAATATAGGAAAAAAATCCATTTACCCTCATTAAGATAGTCTGTATTACAGCTGCCAGGATGATCTTACGTAATTGGAAATGCCCCAAAACCCCTGATTTGAAAGATTGGATTGATGGGATGATTGAAATTGCATCATATGAGTGTATGTTAGGGAGACTGCAGAAATGTAAGAAACATGGGATCATATTTAGTTTTACACACATTCAAAAGTGAGAGATAGAGATACAGTTTAATTGCAATTGTAGGTAACTTGTCTCAAGTTAACTAAGATGCTTAACGATATATGGTTGACATATATTTAGGTGCATGAAAGTATTAAAATACAAGCTAAAGTTTACGAATGAAAGGTACAAATAAATCATGCACCTTGAAGCGTTTAAAGCAGTTTTGATTAATTTGACATTTCTCCACACTCTCAAAACAGGTAACACAGTAAGCTGAAGACTTTGTGATTGTCTTAAACAAATTGGAGTTTTTTATTAATTTCATATAAATTACAAATCAGAAAAACTCAAAAAACCTGTGCACTAAATTCTCAAATTATATATATATCGGTGTGTTTTCAATTGGTCCTAAACTGACAATTGCTTGGTTAATTAAACACAGTGAATCCATTCACTCATATACCTAATCACAGAAGTCAGCTTTGTTGCCAAGTATGTTTGCACATACAAGGTATTTGTGTCACAAGCTTCCAGTACACAGAGACAAAAACAATAACACAGATGTTATAATAAAAAATATAAATATACATGTGTGTATAAATTAACAAAACATAAAAGATAACTTAATGTAAATTATATGTATAGGAGTGCTATAGATAAAATAGAACAGAATAAAATGTAGGGATGGACTAGGATGTACAGTAGAGTAGTAACAAAGAAATTTAAGTGTATTGTACATATTTTGTACATATTAACAACATTTGTTGGATCTTTTTAACAAAGGGGTTGATGTGATTGTCCCACTTCAGATCCTTATTAGAGATGGTGCCCAGGAATCTGACTTTTTTTCTTCCAATGGTAGGTTTACTTCTCACATTTCTGACTTTTTTCTCAGAATTCTAAGATATAAACTGGTAATTCTGACAAAAAAACTCACAAATTTGAGATATAAAGTCAGAATTGTGTAATATAAACTCACAATTGCAAGTTATGAAGTCAGAATTGCATGATATAAAACTTGCAATTCTGAGAAATAACCTCACAATTAGTAGTTATAAAGTCAGAATTGCGATTTAAAGTCGCAATTCTGAGAACAAATAATGTTTTCCCTCTCAAAACTGGACTTTAAAACTCACAATTGTGAGTTTATATCTCACAATTCTGAAAAAAAGTCAGAATTTCAAGATATTAACTCACAATTCCAAGAAAAAAGTTAGAATTGTATATCCCACAATTGTGAGTTATAAAGTCAGAATTCCAAGATATGTAGTTGCAATTCTGACTTTATAACTCGCATTTTTAAATCTTGCATTTTTAAATCTTGCAATTCTAAAATAAAAGTCAGAATTCAAATTCAAGTCAAATTCAAGAAAAGTCAGAATTATGAGTTAAAAACTCACATGACCTTAGTTTTTTTTATTCAGTGGCAGAACATTTTTTCCATAGCAAATGTATAAATGCATAAATGTTGGATAAGTGCTTTTCCTTCAATAAAGATGTATTATGTTTACTCATGTTGACATTGTTTTATGTTGTATTCCATGTAGATATTCAGAACAGGAGAAAAATGTACAGTCCTTTGTCATCCATCTATTCTATTTATGGTTGTGGTTAAGAACAACCTCATATGTTTTTCCTCGTAACATGGATACACATACCGTCAGTTTGGCAGGTGAAAATGCATTTTAATGCATAAAATGTAAAAAATGAGGAATAATTTTGCAGTTTAGTTTCACTGAAATGCTTCTTGTCAGATCTGTGTGATACTCATGTAATGTGAGGAAATGTAAACTAAACAAACTTGTCATAGATAGTAACATTTTTTTCACTTTAAAATGCATTTGTATTTCCTCATTATGTCTTACACAATTTTCTAAATTGAAGAAAATTCTTTTAGAATAATTAATACAACACCCGAACAATGCAACTTTAAATAGATTATACATTTTTCTGAATTTTCTACACATTACATAGAATTCGAAATATAAATATAAATCGGTATTGTCATGTAAATGTCATGCCATCAGCTATAATTCTTGTCGTAATTCATAAGCACCTTCATTTTAAGATTAAACATTTCTGATGTCAGTTTTTTATAACCAGGACAGATTACTAAAGATGTCTACTCTCCTCATGTAGCTGTAACAATATGCAATCATTTCACCACCTGATGGAATAAATAACTGAGGGAGAGAATTGGGATTTAAAACTTAAACAAAACCAGCGTATAAAGGGTTCTTCATTTTCTCCAACCCAGTCTAATACATGTATGTGCCTATGGCAACATTTATTTTTTCCAGTTAAATTTAGGCTGTGTCTGCCAATATAATAATAATTACGTGTAAAGGGAAAAAAGAGGTGTTCTAGTGTTAATTCTTCATTTTGCAGCAAAATGCTTTTGATTTCATTTTAAACAAAATTAGATTTCATAATTATTTTAAATATATATTGCTCTATAATTTAACTTTTGAATTTAGTTTATATGTGCAGTCAAAGCAAGCACATTTAATTGCATCTAAATGTGTTTTATTATTATTAGTGTATTTATTTATTTATTTCTAGCATCTCTACAATCTACTCCGCAAGAAGTTTTGGGCTTTGCCATTAACTCTCAGTAAAAAGCTGAGTTGGGATTGTGTATTGACATTTTCATAGAAATCTGATTACTCTTAGACAATGAAGGTTTTCATGGAGGACATATGGGAATGTAAATCAGCAGCCAAATGGACCATCTTGCTTCATTTGCATATTGCTATTGTCCCCTTAGTTGTTCTTTTGGCTGATTCCCCTTGACCCCCAAGGACAAACCCCACAAATATGTCAACCTGACCTTAGCACGGCTGACCTCACCTTCACTCCTCCATGAAAGAAAGCCTGGACCTGCATTGGTACTTCAGACCGGTCATCTCAGCCTGGAACTGCACAATCAATCCTGCCGTGACATTAATTCCCTTATTAAATTTTGATTTGAAATCAATTACAATAGCTGTGCATTTTGCAGAGTAAAAAAGAGGCTAGTGCTCCTGTTTAAAATCTTTTTAGAAGTTTTTTTTTTTACACATTTTAATCTCTAAAATCCAAATCAATAGATAGATAGATAGAAAGACAAACAGAAAGATTCAATGATAGATAGATAGACAGATAGATAGATAAATCCAATATTTTATTCACAATAGAAAGTAGAAAACTGTTTAAATGGAGAATTTTTCACTTTTATTCACTAAATGAGCTCATTTCTAATTTGATGCCTGCTACAGGTCTCAAAAAAGTTAATACTGGGTGAACAAAGTGCTAAAACAAACAAGAAAGTTTGAAAAGATTCAGCTGGGGGAACATCTAGCAACTAATTAAGTTAATTGATATCAGGTCTATAACTTGATTAGGTACAAAAAGGGATGTCTAAGAGAGGCAGAGTTTCTCAGAAGTAAAGACTGGCAGAGGCTCTCCAATCTGTGAAAGAGTGCGTAAAAAGATTGTGGAATACTTTCAAAACAACGTTCCTCAATGTCAGATTGCAAAGGCTTTGTAAATCTCATCATCTACAGTTCATAACATCATCAAAAGATTCAGAGATACTGGCAAAATCTCTTTGTGTAAAGGGACAAGGCTGAAGACCTTTGCTGAATGGCTGTGGTCTTGAGGCCCTAAGATGAGACTGCATCACTCATCTGCATGTTTCTATAATTAACATTACTAAATGAGCCCAGGAATACTTCCAGAGACCACTATCAGTAAACACATTCAGCTGTGCCATCTGCAGATGCTATCTATAGCTCTATCATGCAAAGATCTTAACGGATCACGTCCGGGTGCTGAACTGGCCTGCCTGCAGTCCAGATCTTTCACCTATAGAGAACATTTGGTGAAAAAATAAGTCAAAGATGACCACAAATTCTTCAGCAGCTGGAAACGTATATCAGGCAAGGATGGGACTAAATTCCAACACCAAAACTCCAGAAACTCATAACCTCCATCCCCAGTTATCTTCAAACAGTTTTGAAAAAAACAGGAGATGCTACACCATAACAAACATGCCCCCATCCCAACTATTTTAAGACCTGTAGCAGACATCAAATTTGAAATGAAATTTTGTGCATGAAATTTTATTTTTAATAATTTAAATTTAATAATTTCTCAGTTTAAACATTTGGTATGTTATCCATGTTTTATTGTTAACAAAATATTGGCTCATGTTATTTGAAATTCATTTGATTCAAAATTAAAAACTGTCCCAACATTTCCGGAATTTGGCTTATAAATAGATAGATAGATATTGTCTGCTACATAGTCCGGATGCAGATTTTTGTTATTACTTTCAGGAAGCAATCCTGGGACATTCTGCATGCCCTGGATCTCACATAAACATGGTACATAATGCCAATAAGAGTTCGAAACAGATGTCACAAAATCACTCTTGTTAATAGGCATGGACCGTTACACATTAGCGGGTTTTCTGCAGATCTGGGCATGTCAACTAAAGACCGCTCCATGGATTTTGCACAAACCCTCATCAATATCCTTTATTATTGCGCAGTTCAATGTTAATGTCTTGTTGAAGCCCGTGTGTCAGCAGCTGCAGTCCCACCGCCCCCTGCTCCTTTCTCACCCTCCTCTCCTCTTGTGTGTTGTCCAGCTGCTGGTGATCCCTGACCTCCTGACCCTCACTCCTGACCTCAGCGAGTCTTTCCCACGCCACACCCTTTTGTGTGAAGTTTGCCATGGTAACACAGTGGTCAGTGGTAATATATGCGCTATCCTACTAAAGGAACATTTCATAAAGGAAGTGATTTGACTTAGAGTCACTAAGCCCAAAGAGTCAACACACTATTGGTGCTAGGAATATAGTTAAGAAATCAACAACTCAAAATGAAGGAAATAACCATTAAATTAAATTTTCGTATTACATCCTTCCAGTATTTGCTAAGACATTACTGTGGTGTTTTGAGTGAGTTCTAAGGCATTACTACGTGGTTGTTTACCAGCCCAAAAGTGTCCATATCTGTGATATTTTGGACATTAGATATTGCTTGTATCCTTTCTTCGATGAATGTCAAAGTGTTTTTCTGTTCGTTCTTTCATATGCCCGACTCAAATTTTATTCCTAAAAGCTCAAAGAACCTAAATGACACTTTCTCAATAAGCTACATGATTTATGGCATCATTAAAACACATTGTGCACCAAAGTTTAATACTTTTAAAAAAGGTCTGTTTAAATGCCTACTTGTGACCACAACATAAGAGAAATCATCATTCTAAACAGATACCTAGTTCTTAGAAATATATTTATAATGTCATGTGCTGTCATCAAGTATGGATTAATAAAATTTTTCTTGACAAGCAAATAACAGTAAAACAACATTTCCTCTCCTTTCTGCTTGATTTTCAGTTGTTTGATTTTTGAAATCAGAGGTAGTCTCTTTGTTAATCTGTAATATTTCACAGATCAACTCTGATTTTACTGTGAAAGCAAATTTTAGTATCAACTTAAGTATAAGGACTTGGAAAAACTTGCTCAGCATATCATCAAGCAATATTTTATAAATCCAATTCAAGGGCTTTAGACACTCTCTCCAACCAATTGACTATCTGCAGCATTGCCACACAAACCAATGTAGTTATTCTTGCATCCATCCACCTGTCATCTCTACTTCTCCCTCTCTTTTTCTCCCTCTCTCTCGACCCCCCACCCCCCAATCCTGTGTCACTTTCTCCATGTATTGTAGTACAAGAAATGTTCTCTTTTCAGGCCTGGTCTCTTAGGCAACCCCACTGCTGCATGTAATGAGATGGATAGAAGGAAAGGGAGAGAAAGATGTGAACACACACAGATACCGACAGAGACAGAACAGGACGCTGACCAAGACGGTCACTGACCACAGAACTCCTGTATGGATTTATCAACAACATTTGAAGTTCATGAGTGATGAAATTGCACAATGGAACTAAAGGTAAGGTGGAAAAGAATCACAGTATCATGAGATTCATAGTAAATTAAACAATATAGTAATTTAACTGGATGCACTTTATTTGAAGTGTTGCTACCGAGTCATGATGTTAAGTGGAAGAGTCATGATGTTAAGTGGAGAAACTCTTCATTATTTTTTTTAAAGACTATATATTCCAGCATATTTTTAAAATAATAAAATACAATGTATTTTGTGATTTACTCTCTGTTTCAATAGATTTTTGGGATCATCCTGTAGCTGTTGGATTTCTGTGGCCTTCTCCAGTTTTTTCCTGTCCTCTACAACCTGGCAGTCAGAGACTGATTGTCCAAACGCAATTCTTGTGTCTTCCTGATTATTGTGCAGGAGTTGTGGATGGACATCGCGCCTCTGGCTAGCCGCTCTCATCGGTCTGGAATACAGCTCTTAAGGAATAGATAGCCAAAAATGAAAACACTGTCATAATTTTTTCACCCTCGTCATTTCAAACCTGTATGAGCTTTATTTATTCAATTATTTTGAAGATTATAGGTAATCAAACAGTTGACAGTAGCCAATGACTTCCATAGTAAGTAAAATAAAAATACTATGGAAGTCAATGGCAGCAATTTTTTGGTTACCCACATTCTACAAAGCAGAGAAAGAAACTCATACAGGTCTGGAATGACGATGAAGGTGACTACATAATCACAGAGTTTTGTTTAGTTATTTTAGATTTTTTGTTTTTTTTAACTATCCCTTTAAAAGGAAAAAACATACATGATGCAGGGTGTTGCTGTAACACCCTAAAGGAATGTGTGAAAGAGCATATTTGGGAACAAATCCTAAATGATCCTATTGGGATCAAATAATATCCTTCTGGAAAAAGTTAAATTTTATGAAATTACAACAGAAGTGTTTTTTTTGCATACTGTGTAAATTTTAACAGAACCATCCTGTTTTGCAAATAAGATTTTATTTTTTATTTACACAGAAATTGTATGAAAGTTAATTATGTGGGGTGATTTTCTCTAGAAAGGGGTAAGGACAGCTTGTGTGGAAGATTTAAAATAGAAGATCAAGAGAATAGTATTATTGAAGAAATGCAAATGACCAGGTCAAAGCACAACAGGCCCACTGACCAGGCTAATCTTTGTTAGACACACACTCACAAGGGAGGGGGGACTGGGATCACAATTTTAAAGTATAAAGGCTGAAATTTTTACAGTATGCTTAATTATATTTCTTGTTTCCTGCAAACTGAAATCTACAATAATAAAGAAATGTGCACTTTTTCATATTTTATGTGTTCTTTGCAGGAAATCAGAACTTCATTATAAATAAACAAAATAAAACAAAACAAAAAACACTGAAGGACAGACACTAATTAAATAATTAATAAATAATTAATAATAAATCATTAAATATAATAATATTTAATAAATGTTTTGCATTTAGTAGCCATTTAACACTTAATCAACTCTTGGCATCAGGTTGACCCCAATGGAATTTAACTTTATTTTGTTAAAAAAGTTCCCTTAATCTCAGGGGCATGAGACTTTGTGACTTTTCCCAAATAATCTATCTAAAAACACACAAAAAGTCTGGACTTGATTCGGTTGTTCTAAAGGTCTGTAAAAAAATATCACAGTTTAGGGTCTTTGAGGTCAGATTGACCCTACGCTGAAAATAAATGGGAAAGTGAAAAAATGTGTGTGTGTGTGTGTGTGTGTGTGTTTGTTTTTTCATTTGTCAAAAAAGTAGTAAACCCAGTACTAATCTGCAATCTTCCTCATTTTTATGACTGCCTGGATCTAGTGCACAAATGCAAATTGGAACTAACATTCTATTTCATCACACATGTGTGTGACTGCAATAGAGAGCATTTTTATAGAAATTGGCATATAAAATCAACAAATCTAGCATGAATATACAAATTTACACTCATTGACGAAGGACTGGAATGAGAGCACAAATCCAACATGCAATAAGCATGTTCACTCACACACACACACACACACAAGTGTGACATAGGTGTCCAGGGCATTTTTTTAGCTTTATGCAAATAAAATGCTCAAAACATAAATGCAATAAAGTGAAGGGGTAAACATACCACACACATATACACAGAGGGAGAGAGGGACATTTTTGCAAATTTATGTAACATAATTTGCAAATGCAGACCATTGAAAAGACATCAGACAACAAGAACAAATTCTAAAATTTGACAAAAATATAGAATTCTTATATATTTTAGAATGTTTAAATATATATTCACAAAATATGTATCATAAAGTTGCGAGGAGAAGTTGAAGCATGAAGAAAAATCTTAGAGTCTCTGTAGACCTCTGCTGGTTAAATGCAGTCATATGCACTTCTTTAACTGCAACCAAAATATTTTCTTCTAACCTGCAGATGGCAGTATTCTATGGAAGCCCGTTTCCGCCACTGAAAAAAAGATTATTGCGACTTTTTATCTCACAATTCTGACTTTTTTCCTCAGAATTGGGTGATAAAAACTCGCAATTCTGCCTTTTTTTCTCAGAATTTCTCAGAACAGCTGCGTGATATAAAGTCAGAATTGCGAGATATAAAGTCAGAATTGAATGATATAAAGTCAGATTCTGAGAACATATCAGTTGTTTTTTTTCGCTCAAAATTGGACTTCATAACTCACAATTGCAAGTTTATATGTCACAATTCTGAGAAAAAAAGTCAGAATTGCGACTTATTATTACACAATTGTGAGTTATAAAGTCAGAATTCTGAGATATAAACTCGCAATTGTGACTTTATATCTCACAATTCTGACTTTATAACTCGCAATTCTGACTTTAAATCTCGCAATTGTGACTTTACATAACGCAATTGTTACTTTATATCTCGCAATTGTTACTTTATATCTCACAATTGTTACTATATATCTTGCAATTGTGACTTTATATCTCACAATTGTGACATTATAACTCGCAATTCTGACTTTATATCTCGCAATTGTTACTATATATCTTGCAATTATGACTTTATATCTCACAATTGTGACATTATAACTCACAATTCTGACTTTATATCTCACAATTGTTACTATATATCTTGCAATTGTGACTTTATATCTCACAATTGTGACTTTATAACTTGCAATTCTGACTTTATATCTCGCAATTGTTACTTTATATCTCGCAATTGTTACTTTATATCTCGCAATTCTAACTTTATAACTCGCAATTTTGACTTTAAATCTCGCAATTGTTACTTAATACCTCGCAATTGTTACTATATATCTTGCAATTGTGACTTTATATCTCACAATTGTGACATTATAACTCGCAATTCTGACTTTATATCTCGCAATTGTTACTTTATATCTCGCAATTGTTACTATATATCTTGCAATTGTGACTTTATATCTCACAATTCTGACTTTATAACTCGCAATTCTGACTTTATATCACACAATTGTTACTTTATATCTCGCAATTGTTACTATATATCTCGAAATTCTGACTTTATAACTTGCAATTCTGACTATATCATGCAATTCTGACTTTATAACATGCAATTGTTACTTTATATCTCGCAATTGTTACTTTATATCTCGCAATTGTGACTTTATAAGTAGCAATTTTGACTTTATAACTAGCAATTGTGACTTTATATCACGCATTTCTGACTTTGTAACTCGCAATTCTGACTTTATATAAAGTACACTGTACTGCATGGGCTCCACATATTTGTGAAATACCTGATGATCATGTTATCCATAGAGCAACTTGTTTGTTGATCTTTTGTGCAAAGAAGTTGCAAAATGAATGTGATGCCCAGGTCAACCATTCTTAGTTCAAATTTTTTCTTTGTTTTCATTAAAAAAAGTAAAATCCTACAACTTTCTCTGAAAATAAACTGAATTTAATTTCAATTTATATTAAATATTAAATTCAATATTAAATTCAATTATATCCAACGAAAGACTATGGTACTAGATAATACTGACTGACTTTGTACTACATTTTCAAAATGTACCACTAATCCAAACAGAATTGAGCCAAAGCACATCAAAGCATTGATTTTTGCCTTATTTGTTTAAATTTCTTTTAAATCACATGACTTTGGAGAAGGCATTTTAAGTGTGTATCCAATGAGAGAACAGTCCCTAGTTGTGCAATGACAAAACTCTGATAACCCCCATTAATCTCCGTAATAACATTCACTCAGTTGCTCTTGTGCAACATTAGCAGAGCTGAGAGACCAAAATCTTCTTGGAATCCTCTCCGGCTCACAGAAGAAAAACACATTCACCATGGAGGTCCACATGCGCCCTCTTCTCTATCTGCTGCTGTGTACGTGTTCTGCTGTTCAGGGAGAGAACAAAAAGAGGCAAGTATTATATAATAATAATAATTACTATTAATAATGATTACACTTTATTTGAAGGTGTCCTTAACAGTGTATTTATATATTTAAGTGCTGAGAATTATTAATTACCTACCTGCACTTACTACATGGTTAGGGTTAGGATTGGGGTTTGGTTTAGGGTTACTTGCACATAATTATATTAATAGTAAGTACATACAGCATGTAACAATGGCACCTTAAAACAACAAAATGTTACCATATTAACTTGTAGGAGCAGTAGTATGACACCTAGGCTGTGCAATAAAAAAAAATTAATAATAATAATAATAAATGTTAACCAGTACCAATGCAGGTATTTAGATATTGTTTTAGGTTACTGTTGCACATAATGTATGCTTTCTTGCTGATAATTAATGCAATTTAATGGGAGTTGACATTAATGTAATAAAATAATAATGAAATAACCATTTTTAAAGAGGCGTTACCACAGTGTCCATCAAGTTACATGTAATTACATACTATATAATAATAGTAAATTATACATAATTACAATCCAATACGCCTAAAGAATTTGTAGTTAACCCTAACTTAAATAACCAATATCACTCAGTATGAATCTGTGCAATTGTTAACACTTTACAATAAGGTCTTATTAGTTAATATTAGTCAATACATTTTTTACAGTATATTTAAATATACTAATAAACAGCTGTTCAGTGTTCATTTTAGTTCAGGTCCATTAAATAATATTAACCCATGCAAACTTTGAACTTAATAATGTATTAGTAAGGTACATGTACATGTAATAAATGCATTTGTAGTGTTTTTCATTGTTAGTTCATGTTAATTTAGTTACCGTACCTGAAAACAAACGCAAATCTGTATTTAGGTCTAGCTTCATTTCTACCAAGACATTAGAATTGAGACGGGTTTTGAATGCCGTTCCCGTGTTTATAAATAATTAGTTTGAAGTAACTGAATTGAGTTTTATGAAATTATCTTGGTTTCTGTGTGTGTGTGTGTGTGTGTGTCAGTTTCCTAATTACTGCTCCGAGTGTTTTTCATGTTGGTGTGAAAGAACCTGTGTGGATTCAGGTGGGGGAGGCATTGCTTGGCAAACCAGTATCCTGTCTGTTAGAAACAGAGATGCGTGTTCCCATGTCCACAAAAGAGACCAAAACAATCACAAAAAAGGGGCAGTCTGAAGCAGTGAATCTTGAGGTAAAACCAAAATAAATATCTAAATGAATAAAAACATTTTCATGTAATTTTATACTTATTTTAGCAGGATGTCATTATCTATAAATAAACAGAATAATTAGTTAGCTGTTGATATTCTGAAATTGGTAAGATATAGAAAAATAGACATACAGTATAGACATACATACAATATACTAATCCTTTCTTTTAAATAAGTTGCATTTTATGAGGTTGTTTTTCTGTGTATTTCCTCTTCAAGATATTTGAAAGTAAAAGTTCAGACCTGAAATCGATCAACGGAGAGCCTCCCTATCTCAACCTGGCATGTGAAGTTGATGGTCAGAAACGGCAGACCCGTGTCCTGGTCTCCAAACACAGTGGCTACATCTTTATTCAGACAAACCAACCTATATACAACCCCACACAAAAAGGTACATGTGATGTCTTTGAAATGGGCATGAAAAATAATGTACTGACACTTAGATGATAACAGTCAGAAAATATCATTAGAATGATATAATAATAATGTTTAGACAGGTATAATTTTGATTAGTTGAAGTTACAGTAAAAGTATGTAAGATTCCTGTTTGCCCAAATCCTGGGGCTGTCACAATAACTGGTAAGAGAAAGCAAGGTACCTTGGCATCTCGTTCTTAGCATCAGGATCCCTCGAAATGTCAGACTCAGAATACTCATCTCGAACTTCGAGCCTCCAATCCGAGGCCACAAACCCATTCGCCAGCCGACTACCCTCTCTCCCAGACGTCTTCGCTCCCACTCACCACCACCTCAAAGATAGCCACAAACCTCTCCAGCTTTATCTTTCACTTCAGCCCATTCATCTGTTCCTGTCACTGAAAAATTAACCATCCCGCCCTCTGTCAAGCGCAAGTTAAAGCTGGCGATCAAACAAAGCGGAATTACTCTCCTCTTTACAGCCTACTAGTCAGGTACGGCCCCCAGATCTATTTCAATCCCTGCGAAAAGAAAGGACAAATTAAAAATTGTAATACTCATCCCAGCACTGTCTCCGTACCAGCTCATCACCAGCCATACACCAGCAACACGCCTTCCGCAAGCCTCGGGAGAGCTCCAAATCCATCTGCAAGCAGTTCCCTTTCTTCGAATCCTCAACAACCAGTTCATCCAGTCAACGTCCCAGCTCCTCCAGCCTCCAATCCATCCGCAAGTCATTCGATCGACCAGCAAGCCACCTCCGCCCAACAACCCTTCACCTGGCCTCCAGCGCCCTTCAATCCGCATCCTAGCACAAGCCAGCATCAAGTCCAGTTCGCCACCCCTGGGACTAACTTCTCCCCAGCCAACCCAGCAGCTCATCCCGCCTCCGGATCCGTTCTTCCCCTGCCTTTATTCGTAGCTCCTAATCCTGCTCTTTCCACCTTTTGTTCCTTCCACTCTGTTCCCCCCACCTCAGCCCCTCATAGCCCCTATCCACAATCCCAGCCCCACCCCCCTCCATCCCTCCTACCTCCTCTCTTACCCGCCCACCATTCACGCTGTATAGCGCCAACCCTCTCCCCATGCCTTCTAACGCCCTCGCCTTGGAATCCATCCCTGTTTCCTCCTCCATCCGAACACAAATTCTCGCAGCTGCGGACATTGTTCTTTTCTCCCTCCTCCCCCCTATCTCTCCCGTATCTGCAGACCGCCAAGTGGATTGCGGCGAATTTACTCTCACACTAAAACATGCCAGCAACAATCCATTCCGTATTTTATCTCTTTCCGAATTTGTCATTGCTTTCAACCGTTACTCCGAAATCATCTGTTCAGTTTTTCCTCGCCTTCGTCGCTGAGCTCGTACTGTCTTACGGCGGCTCCTACTTCTACACTTACCATAAGCTCTTCTCCGCTAAATGTGCCATCCACGTTTCCCAATGGAACCAGTGCCCATACTGGGGAGCCCTCATCCTCGAACTTCATAACCGCGTTTTCACCGGATGCCGCAATATCACTTGCGTGGTCTGCAGATCCATCTCTAGCTCCTCACATTGTAGATTCCTCCACGTATTCAACTTCTGTGGAGGAGCCCACGCCAGATATACTGTATCTGCTCCATCTCCAAATCAATTAATAAAAATTCTAAACAGTATTTATTGACTCTCATCAATGTTTCTCACTCAGCAGTTGAATTATTGCATCACCCTGATCCTAACTTCTCTGATTATCTCTTATCAGGCCTAAAGCAAGGTTTCCATCCTGGCATCAGCTGTCTTCCATCCCAAACCCACATTTGCCCCAACCTCCAGTCTGCCAAGACCAAACCTAAAACCGTCGATCTCCTGATTAAAAAGTTGGAAGCTGATTTCATGACCGGCCCCTTTTCTAACCCTCCTTTCGATATATTTTGCGTCAGTCCAATCGACATCGCCACTCGAAAATTTTCAAGCAAAAATGCCTCATTATCGATCTGTCCTGCCCCCAAAATTCGGCCATTCCCAGCATTAGTAGCCTAATTCCAATCGAAGAATTCTCCCTTCACTACCATGATATTGATCAAGCAATCACTATGATCAAAAAAGCCAGCCACGGAGCATGGATGGCAAAGGTTGACATTGACTCAGCTTTCAAAGTCATGCCCATTCACCCTGACTTTTTGGCATCCGCTGGTGCAAAAGCTTCTATTTCGGCGTCTGCCTCACCTTCGGCTGTAAGAGCAGCCCCAAGATTTTTGATATGCTTTCCGAAGCAATTTGCTGGATTCTTACAAATAATTACCAAATCCCCTACCTCATCCACCTCCTAGACGATTTCCTTATCATTTACCCTCCAAACGATATCCCAGCAGCCAATCTCCTGAAAGTCCAAAAAGTCTTTTCTGACCTGGGTACCCTCATGGGTCCCAGGTCCCAATTCCCTTAATAAATTCCTAGGCATCAACCTCCCAAAAATTTCTCGCCTCCCTCCAAAAAGAGAAAGTCGACAGAATCATTCTGGTAGCTTCAAACATCATAGCTAACCCTCATTGCTCTAAACGCGAAATGTTTTTAATTTCGCCATGCGCTTAATTCCACAAGGCCGCCCCTTCATTTCTCACCTGCTCACTTTAGCCTCTTCCGTTCCCAACCTCGAAGATCAAATCACCCTGACCGGCCCATGCCTCCAAGACCTCCAACTCTGGATCACTTTTCTCAAACAGTGTAATGGCCAATCATTCTTTTACAGCAATCTGATCGCCTCCCTGTCTATATTTAACTATTTACCGACGCAGCCCCTTCTATCGGTTTCAAGGGGGTTCTATTGTAACCGCTGGTTTGCTTCTACATGACCTGTCCAAATATCAAATCTACCCCAGGACCTAGCCTCCTCCGCTTTGTTCAAATTATATCCTATAGTCATTGCAGCTTTTCTCTGGGGAAAAAATGGTCAGCCTCAAGCATAGTAACCCACTGCGATAACGATGCATCAATAAACATAGCTCCCACTCCCCTGCCATCATGCCGCTCCTAAGATGCCTCATTTGGATCTCAGCCTGTGACCAATTCATTTTAACTGCTAGACACATTCCAGGAAAAGAGAGCCAAACTGCTGACTCCCTCTCCCGTTTTTCATTTCAGAAATTCAGGACGCTGGCCCCAGATGTGGAGATGCAGCCAACTCCGGTTCCTCCTTATTCACAACTAATATTCCCATGAATCATCCCCTAAGACCTCTCTTTCGAAGCCTCACTCGATTCTATCCTCCAAGCAGTCTTCCCCAGAACCTTGCAACCTTACCTTAACACTTGGAAGACGTTCAAATTCTTCCATCTCCAATTTAACCTCCAATTCCCAAATTTTTCACTTTTAACAATCACCTCATTCATTTAATTTCTTAATTCTATCAAAAATCTGGAAATTACCTCCATCAAAGGTTACCTAAGCGGAGTTCAATTTTTCAACAAACTCCTTTTCGGCCACGCCTCAGCGCAAACTTCCAATGCCCAGACAACCTTACTACCCCCCGATCCGATACCAGGCAACCCCTAAGCCTGGAAATCCTAACCCTATGCATTTCCAACCTCCGCAGAGGCTACTTCTCTACTCATACCAACCGAACCCTCAACACCATGTTCGTTCTGGCTTTTTTCGGTTTCCTGAAATGTTTAGAGTTCATGGTTAATTCTAAACAGCCATCCCACAATTTCAGATTTATCTATCCTAGATAACTTCATCAAACAAAGCAAAACAGACCAATTTAAGAAAGGCCATTTTATTTACATTTTCAAACTCCAGTCCCCAATCCGCCCCTACCAAACTCTCCTAGCCTTTCTTCACTACAGAAATTCCCAGTCACCGTCCTCTGCCGATCTTCTGTTTACCGACGACTTCAATCAGCCAGCTTCACATTTTTGGTTTCAAAAACACCTCAAATCAGTCCTCCTTCAGTCCGGCATTCCACCAGGAAACTTTTCTTCACATTCATTCAGAATTGGAGCAGCTACAACTGCAGCAGAAAAAGGCAAATACAAACCCTCGGCCGTTGGTCTTCAAGTGCTTTTAAAAGCTACATCCGCTCAGACCAATCAATTATTAAAAAAGCTCACCAAAAAAGCCTCCCCCGCCCCCCAGCCCCCCCGCAGCAACCTCCCCAACAAAGGCCAGCACTATCCCCACTTTATTTGCCACCGCCCATCCCAAGCCGGAAACCCACATTCTGCTCCAACTGAAACTAACTTCCCCTTTCCTCTGCGAATGCAGTGGACAGCTCAAGCCGGAACCTCATACCCACCCTCAAGACCTATTCCCGCACAGTCAAACTACCTCCTTGGCATAGACGCAGCAACTATATCTAATTCCCCTTCCCCAGCAACCGCAGTGGCCCCACTATTCAGCCCCGCCACCTCAGTGGCTTCCCTAACTAACCCACCACCGCAGTGGCTTCACTACCCCACAGCCCAAACAGGAGCATTGCACCCACCGCGTGGACCGCTCCTGCGAGAGATGGTCAAATGCACCCTCTGTCTTAGCATGAGGACCGCAAAAGTAGCAGCTCTTGCACCCACCACATGGACGGCTCCTGCCAGAGACTGTCTTATTTCACACTTATATTAATTACCAGTAAGTACGAACTCGTGAAAGTTATATAGGCCATGTGAATTACATCACTAACTGTCTAGACTGCAATCCTAAACCTATTTGGATAGTTAACACATGCAGCATATTTAAGGATTTTTCTTTTTTGGGTAGATGGCCCAATGTATAAGTGGATTTTTCTTTTAGTAATGTGCACCTATTATGGATTTTTGAAAATAAGCTTTCATGCAGTATGTAACACAGTGTTTAAAGCTCACAAACACTGCTTTAAATGAAATCGATCAATCACCAAAGGAGTTTGGCAAAATTAATAATTGAATGAATCCTTTGGGAGTTGTTGAACAGATAAGATAAAAATAAATGCATGTTAATTAATGTTTAAGTAAAAGAGTATATAAGTAATTTAACTGATGACAATTTCTAAACAGCTGATCCACAATTCTTATCTAGTTTAAATAGCCCTGTGGTGTGAATGATGAAGACATTTCTATTTAGCCTCTCACATAAAATGAGTTCAGCATGTCAAAGGTCCATTGTGTGCATTTTACTGTGGTATATTTAACCTAGTTATGTGTGTTTCTCAGTTTTGTTCAGGATCTTCACTTTCGACCACTCCATGCGACCAAAATCAGAGATAGTTTTTGTCTATATATACGTAAGTAAGAACGTATGGTTGCACTTATTTTATATTCTTATTACAGTCTAATTGTAAATATGAGGACTAAATAATATTAATTAACAATATGTTCTTACTAGGATTAGGGTTATGCTTTGGTTTAAGGATAGCTGCATGTAATTATGTATCTGTTATTACTACATGTAACAAGAGCACTGTGAAATAAAGAAATAAATCAGCTTCAATTCTTGCCATCTTTTATTGAGCAAATCTAGAAACTGGAGTGTCCTGTCTAACTTGTCTGACCTTTATCTGTATCCCCAGAATTCTGACAGGAACATAATAAAGAAATCACCATACAAAGTTACAGGTGGCGTTCTGTCCAAGGAATATCACATCCCTGATATCGCAAAGTAAGTCAATCTCAGTCTCAATATGAAGTCAATATCAAAACATTGTAGCATAAACGTGATGTTTATGGAAATAAATATTAGCATGTTCTTCACTCTATGATGACACCATTGTGAATCTGCTGTATATATTTCAGTCCGTATCAGACTTTTAAATTAATCTCTCTAGACCTGGTGTATGGAAGATCACAGCACACTACAAAGGTGACGAGAAAAATGCTGCAGTGCGTGAATTCAAGGTCCAGAAGTTTGGTAAGTCAAATTAAAAAATTAGATATGAACTTTCAGATATATTCTTAATATTATAAATATCTATAAAAAGAATGATCTCTTTATTTATAGATATTGTATTGCATCTAACTCAAATACCACACATTTTTGTCAGTTCTTCCCAGCTTTGAGGTTTCTATTCATTCAGAGAAAACATTTCTGCTTGTGAATGCTGAGACATATATATTCACCATTAAAGCCTCGTAAGTTCACATTCAGATCAAATAATGGTCTTAAAGGGATAGTTCACCCCAAAACCAGAACTGTGTCATCATTTATCCATTCTTATACTATTCCAAACCTCTATTACAACCCCAAGTTGGGACAAATGTTATACAATAAAGAATCTGTGATTTTTTTTCATTCTCTTTAACTTTTATTTAATTGACTAAAGTACAAAGAAAAGATTTCCAACGTTTTCACTGACTAACGTAAATGTATTTTTTAAAAATATGAACAAATTTTCATTTTGATGGCTGCAACAGACTGCAAAAACGTGGCACATCAACCTTTCTTGTGATTTCGTTTGATTGTTCGGGAATTGAGGATACTAGATTTGCAAGCTAATTATTTGTCCAATCTCGCTTGAAACAAGACTTCAGATGCTCAGCAGTCTGTGATCATCATTGTCTGATTCTCCTTTTCATGACTGGTCATACATTTTCAATTGGAGACAGATTTGGACTGCAGATAGGCCAGTCTAACACATTCACTGTCTCTACGAGATCACACTGTTGTTGGCAACACATCCAGAATGAGAGCTGGCATTGTTTTAAACTAATAACCATGGACTTCCCATGAAAGACATCCTCTTGATGGCAGTGTATATATAATATCTCTAGAAAATCACAATATATGCCTCTAATAGTACCTTCACACATATGCAGTGACCTATGAAACCACAGAAACATTACTTTGCCAGGTGCAAAAATTGTAGCTATTATTATTTTAAATCTTTAATCAGCTCATGTAGGCTCTACAACAAATGAATTGCTGATCTCTAGTTATGTCTATAAATGTTTGTAATAGATCATTTGTCAATAACGGGTAAGAGCTCTCTTTATTAACTCACATTTACTAACTCAAATTTGCTCATATTTACAAAATACATTTACATTGGTCACTAAAACTTAGGAAATATTTTATTTGTTCTTTAAATTTAGGTTAAAGAAAATGAACAAATCATAGATTCTTGATTTTATTGCATTTTATAAAGCATCCTCACTTCTCTGGAATTGGGGTTATATGTTTTAAACATGTATGTATGAAATTACAAAATTTGAGACAGCATGATAAACTTGCTTTTTTTATCATTTGAAAGATACACATACGGCAAAACCATTAATGGTGGTTTCCACTGTCGGTTTGGGATAAAAAAGGATGAGTCAGAGAATAATGCTGGAGAAACTGAATATATCAAGGGACTGGAGAAAACTGGATCTGTGAGTAGAAACCATCACTTCTTGCATCTCCAAGATAAATAAGTGCATTAACAGATTCCACTGATCACTCTTTATAATTGTGTCTTCCCCTTTTTTTCAGGTGAAAGAAGGCCAAGCCGAGATTACAGTTGAAATCTCAGACCTCAGTAAAAAACTGAATTCATCATTAGATGAATTAGCAGCAACTCACGCCCAATTCTACATTGCTGTCACAGTCACAGATATTTTAAGTAATTATAATTTAAGATTAAGTTCATTAATGCAACCATTAGTTAGTTAAAATGCACAACATTTCATAGCTGACAAGATTGTTCCTAAAATAAAATGTACCTCTTATAAGGTGGTGAGGTACAGGAATCAGAAGCTTTCCTTCCCATTGTTTTGAGCCGGTACAATGTGGATCTGTCTCGGACAAGATCATTCTACACACCTAAATTCCCCTTTGAAGTTTTGGTAAAGAAATCACCATTTGATAAAGTCAAATCTCTTACTACAGTGCATCATAATTATACTGTCATAAAGAATCATGCTTGCAGTAATGGTAGCTTTAATTAACATATTTTTGATGATTTTGTGCTATGATAACAATGATTTCTGTTTTTGGCTA
>JAUMHE010000068.1:7981935-7995665 GCA_032359235.1 Enteromius mattozi | reverse complement strand
ATCGGACGCTTCTTCTACGCGAAGTATTAATTGCCACTGGTGTTAATTCTGAGCGTTTTCCCTGTCTGTTTATCTGGCTTGCCTTTGGATTGTTTATTGACTTCTGACTCTCGCTGCCTGCCCTGACCATTCTGCCTGTTCTTCGACTACGATTCTGCCTGCCCTGTATTATACTTGTCTGCCTGTGTATTGAACTCTGCCTGTCTGACTACTCTATTAAAACGGTCTGCAAATGGATCCTAACGACTTGGGTGATTCATCACATCTTGCCCCAAAAGTAAATAATAAAACAATAAATAATATAATACAATAATAAATAATTGTTTTAACCGGGGAGTCAGTCGAGTCATCTTCTATCCACTGCTGAAAACCGTACATGTTGAAATTAATCTTGAAGTCCTCCATTTTTAGCTTGTGGTTAAGCATTTTTAAGCCACAGGATGGTGCCAAACTGTCAGCAACTATTAATTACTAACAGTCAAGATGATTCGTAGTACCCGGATGAGCATGTGTTATTAGTTTTACCGGTTGTTACCTGGGAATAACAAACTTTGGAATGTGGCGACTGACAAATCAGAATCGAGTATTCCACGAAGCCGTGTAATAATAATAATTTACTTATTTATTATAAATTCATATTTATAATAATTCTAATTTATCTTTCAACTTTACCTCAAGTAATATATTTCTGCCAGTTTTTTAAAAATTACTTCACTGGTGTAGTTAGGTTGATTCAGTCATATCATATTGTTTATTAAATTACCAGTTAATTTAAAGTAATCATAACATTATATGTGATATTATACACTTTAATACAGTATATTAATATATCTTCATCACTTTCCTGGTCAGCTCGTCGTGCGAATGAGACAAGTGGATGGTCTTTGTTCACCGGGATCAGCATCTTCCTCTGCTGTCCAGATCAGTCTAGAGCCACAGTCATCTCAAACTGTGACTTTCCCTGCTGTTCCCATGAAAATAGGTGAAATCCCTATCACTATTGAACTTTATGAAGTTGAAGAGGATGAAGAAATAAGAGTGGATACCATTGAAAAGATGCTCCTGGTCAAGGTAAGGGGAATTGGAAAATTATCTCATATCCTTTCAGTGATTCTAATATCTATCTAATGTCTTTCTTCTCATGTGTCAGAATGAAGGAGTGGAAATGAGAGAAGAGCTGACTTATTTTATTAATCTGGATGGTGAGATTGTTTGCTGTCATTTAATTGCCTGTTTAATTTACTTCATATTCATATCTGACGAAAACTGTAACCTCACCATGTATAAAAATCTGAACTCTGCTCATCAGGTAGAAGTGACCGAATCTTGTTTATCAATGGATTTTTCCCGAACAACACTGTTCCTGAAACAAATGTCAACCTGTTTGTCAAACTAGAAGGTCCAAAGCAGCATTTAAAGCTTACAAATTCTACATTACTGATAATTTTACTGAAAACTTTATTGGTCATGGTCAAGCCCAATATTTATTGTGATGTTCTCTTTTTTATTCTGGATGCAGAAGAAGTATTTGCTAAGTCCACTGCAGTTCCTTTACTCTCATCATCCAAAGTGGAAAATCTGATCCGGGCTCCTAAAGGCTGTGGAGAGCAGACAATGATCTTTATGTCTCCTACTGCCTTATCTATACGCTACCTGGACAAAAGTCAGCGCTGGCTGGAACTGGAAGCAGGATCTAGAGACAAAGCACTGAATTTCATTGAGCAAGGTTTAGTGTATCTGCATGCCACATAAGTCATGTGATTTAGTTTTAGAGATAGTTTTTATTCTGGTGAATAAATAACAAGGTAAAAGAATGAAAAACACCCTTTAAAATGTTACTTTTCACAGAAGCAGGAAAGTCATATGTGCTTAGAATGAAGTAAAAGTGAGAAAATGATAACATCATTTATATTTTAGGGTGAATTTCCCTTAAACAATCAGCACCAAAAATCTTTCACAGCCTCATTGGCCTTAATATTAATTAATATTTTGTCTTTCCTGACCAAAGGCATATGATTTAAAACCCTGCTCTAACACTTTATTCTGGCAGCCTATGAACGGATTTTAACATTCAAAAAGCCTGATGGATCCTATGGAGCTTGGCTAACACATCCTACAAGTACCTGGTAAAAATGGCAACAATATTCAGAGTCATACAAATGGACTTGTTTTGTGCTGCACATCCAATAAAATGTTTAGATTTAGGATCCCAAACATTTAAAAGTATTAGATGGGTTCCCACTTCTCTTAGGTTGACTGCGCTGGTGGTGAAAGTGTTGTCTCTCGTGGCTGAACGACAGATAGAAACTCTTGAACAGCAAGGAACAACAGAGAAGATGATTTCACAGGATGACATCCGCCTCGCAGTGACATATCTGATAAAAACACAGAGCTCTGATGGGTCTTTCACCGATGCTAATCCAGTCTATCACAGGGAAATGCAGGTCTAAGTGCTTTCCATCATTTGTTAGTACACCAAAGAGTTTTGCAAAATGTTTTACCTTGTCAGACACTTAATAAAACAACACATCAAGCATTGGGAAATAGTATAAAGAATAAATTAAATGTGCTGATGTTCAGCGTTTTCTCTTTTAGGGAGGTATTGGAGGAGTTGAGCAAGATGCCTCTTTAACAGCATTTATCACGATAGCTCTTTATCGTTCCCTCCCTTTCTTGGATGAAGAAGAAACTAAAGTGGTAAGAACTAGTCATTGCATGAGTTACACTGACTATTTGGCAGCTTAAAACCACAATTTACAGAGCGACTAAGAGGAACACTGTTAAGTGGGAAGCAAAGGAACACAGGCAGTAATGGGTGATGTACTGTAAATGTAGGAGTATAAATAAAACAAACAGAAAACAAAGTACCAGGGAACACAAGTATCTACATAAACAAATGACAAAGAAATAAAGTAAACAGAATGTCTACTTATGGGCTCTGTAAACTACTGTGAAGATTCTGTTTAACTGATAATACACAGGGCAACTTTTTGAGCAATTTTGCTGAGTAACTTTGGGAAATGTTGCCATCAATGGGCAACCAGGTGAGATGCAGAGCCCAAGACCAATCAAAATTATCCAGATAGAAATTTGTTACCAATTCTGAATGGAAAGTGTCCAAGCAACATTGCTCAAAAAAAGGTGCCCCGTGTATCATCAGCCTTAGGTTTCAAAATATGAAGAAAAAGAAAAAGATTGGTTATGTTTTAACCCCCATAAGGCATTCGGGTCTGTTTTGGGAAAGGGAAAAAAAAAAAATTGTTATGCGTCTGGGTCACTTTGGACCCGGGAATATATGGAACACCATTAGGTGGCAAAAATACTTTTTCTAAAACTATCTATGAAGTATGTAGTGTCAAAATGCATGTTTCATGCATTTTATGAGGGTTAATAAATAAAGGAAAACTAAAACTGTCTTTTTATGCTCACTAGAAAAAAAGCATCTCTCTTGCCACCGACTTCCTTCTTGACCGGGTCGATGATCTTAAAAGACCTTATGCGTTAGCCATAACAGCGTACTGTTTGTCCGTCTGCCTCACTGACCGAACTCAATCACTGTCAGCCTGGAAGAAACTCAGAAGTCTTGCAAAACCAGGTATCTTACCACATTTTATTGAAATGTAACTTTATTAAAGTGTTGGAAACTTTAAATATCTTTCTTTCTCCTGCTCAATTTAACTCATTAGTGGGAGAGTGTCTTGTTTGGCAAGATGATGACAATATGCGATTGGTAAAGGAGGCAAAAACTTCCCGTGTGCCCACTGGAGTGGCAATAACAGTAGAGACCACTGCATATGCTCTACTGACTGCACTTGCACAGAATGACGTATTAACAGCAGATGCTGCCGCATGCTTCTTGTCTTCACAAGAGAACTATGAAGGAGGTTTTAAATCAACACAGGTGGGTCTAATGAGACTGAATAGTACCTGCTATATGTCTTTTACTCTACTTCCATGCAATATTTAAAAAATAATAACACTATACTATTCAAATACACTTTTAGGACACTATTGTGGCTTTGGAAGCCCTATCAGAGTACGCACTGAGTATACCTGAAGCCCCCTTCACTACAATCAATGCACAGTTCACTGTTCAAGGGAGGTCTGAGATAGAAAAGCTGACTTTGGACAAAAATGAAAAAGTGGAAACAGAATTAAAGGTAAACAGAATGTCACAAATTTATGAATGACAGTACTGCAATTACAGGTTTTTTATGAGCTATATATAACACATTTATATTTATAGGAAATCCTGTGTGGATAGAATATATGGTTTTAATTTAATTCTTTTTAAATTAAAATAAATGTAGGTTAAAAAATTGTTAAATAACTGGGGCAGTGACACAAAACACTGACAGAAAATGGCTTAAGAGAATGAGGATTGATGTGGAAGTTCTGTTATCTTGTTCTTCGTTATATTAGCTTGTGAACAATTTCTCCTTCTGATCTGTGTATTTGTTTTGTCTTTTCAGAGACTAGTGGGAATGGGAATAGATGTAAACCTTTCCGGTAAAGGAAAAATTAAAATGAAAGTAAGAATTTTAACAAATTTTTCTACAGTGTACACAAGGTAAAAATTTTCCAATGCAATATTATTATTGTTCTATTATCATTTTCTTTTGTTACTGTAGGTGGCAAAGGCTTATTATGCTCATAAGGAAGACTCCAACTGCGCTGACCTGTCAATAAATGTGACTGTAGAGGGAAAAGTGGAATACACAAGTGAGTTGTGAACTATCCATGCCATAATTCAGGCCTAATTTCACAACACTACTAACCTTATCCATATAATTCATACCTTATTTCTGTAAATATGCAAAATTAAATGTAATCATTCTTAAAATATATATATTTAAGGTTTTGTTCAACAAACTTACAATGACTATGAGGACTATGAACAAGATGAAGAGAGGAAGGAGGAGGAAGAACTCCCTCGGTCAGCAATCGAGTGGTTTGATGCTCGCAGTAGACAAAAAAGAGACACTACCCAAAACACACAAGACGAAGTAGTCTATACAGTGTGTGTCAGGTGAGAGAATGTACTTCTAACAAACATCCATCATCTTAATCATAATCTGTTGTTCTGGAGGTTATCGGGATCAACTGTCCATTCTCACACACTGTCTTTTCTCAGTCACACACAGGGAAGGAACCTCTCTGGAATGGCCATTGCTGATATCACTCTACTTAGCGGCTTCGATGCAATCAGTACGGATCTAGAAAAGGTCTGCCATAAACCTATAAGGAATTATATTCAAAGTATTTAGTATTAGTATATATTATTATATAAAATGTGCAATCCTAGACTTTATTTTGTTTTAAAGGGATAGTTCACCCAAAAATGAAAATTCTGTCATGAATTACTCACCGTCACTTCATTCCAAACCTGTAAGGTTTGTAATCCTGTAATCCAAGAACTTTCTGACCCTGCACAGACAGCAACACAACTACCACGTTCAAGGGCCAGAACAGTACATCGTTAAAATAATCCATGTGGTTCAAATGTAATTTTACAAAGCTACAGCAATACCTTTTGTTCACAAATAAAGATTTTATTCAACAATTTGTCAATTACTGATATCACAATGTCCTTACTACAGTTCTGTGCCTTGACCGATTTAGTACCCTTGCTGTCTTTGGAGGGTGAGAAAGCTCTCGAATATGAAAAATATCTTAATTTATGTTCCAAAGATGAATGAAGTTCTTACGGGTTTGCAACGACATGACAGTGTCTAACTAACGACAGAATTTTCATTTTGGGAAACTGTATCTGTATCTTACGATGGGTCTTTCATCGTTTTGCTTTACTCCAATGTTTATGTTGTTTCTCTCCAACAGCTAAAAGATCTGGTGGACAGGTATATTTCTCACTATGAGCTCACACGAGGAAGAGTGCTGCTGTACTTCAATGAGGTGAAATGAGCACAAACACACAGTCATAATTAATCATAACTCTTTTACTTACAAAATACTGTAGTTGAAGTTGTCACCCCTCAGATAGATGAAGGTGAGGCCTGTATAGCATTTGGAGCCAAGCAAACTGTGGCTATTGGTTTAGTTCAACCAGCTCCTGCGACCTTTTATGACTACTATGAGCCAGGCAAGCCATTCCTTAATTTCTTTTTTGTATGAGAAAATTAGTTTTCTTTATCAATGATACCCAATACTCATCATTTTTACAGACAGGAGATGTTCAGTGCTGTACAGCGCCCCCAAGAGGAGCAAGGCAGTTTCTCTCCTGTGCACAGATGATGTGTGTCAATGTGCAGAAAGTAGGTTCTCAGTAAATCATTTATCATTCGAACAAACAAACCCATAAAAAAACACTTAGCATATCTACACTAAGCAGTAATCATTTATTGGAGAATGTTACACATCAAAAAATATAATAATGTCTGTTTCATCAGGAGGTTGTTTCACAGAAAAGAAAACGATTGACATGAAAATCACCAAAAAGAGCAGATTTGAATATGCTTGTTTCCACACCAACATTGACTATGGTTTGTGATTCCATATTTATACAAACACTAACAAACAAAATATACAATATTAAGAAATTGTGGCTAATCTTACCCTTTGTTATTCATTTGATTTTTTTCTGACAGCATATGAAGTCACTGTGGATTCAGTTATTGAAGAGAGCAGTTTTATGTTGTATTCAGCGACTGTGTCCGTGGTCCTCCGCTATTGTAAGATTTACTTTATTTTAGTGTTATATATAATGCATTGTAGTAATTATAATCAATCATGATTATCAAGATCATGATATGAGCATTTTAAAAAAGAAATTTTACATAGAGGACACTGTGCTGATTAAATTAGGAGTTTAACCTCTGACCCTCAGCGGGAGACATGAGCGTGAGCGCAAACAGCATACGGGTGTTTGCCATGAGAAAGCACTGCAAGGGCGAGCTAAAAGAGGGCAAGACATACCTCATCATGGGTAATGATGGCCCCACCAAAGACTTAAATGGAAAGTAAGTACATTTACATGTTTTCATTTTCCAGTCAATGTGTGTTCTATTGAAATGGGATGTTTGAATAAAACTGAATGAGGCTGTATTGCTGTCAGAAACTGATTTGCTGCTTACAGAATAGTATAGAATAATATTTGATAGTATGATTAATCAGTTAGTTTATTATATTGATAGTCCTACATTTTACAGAAAGATAACATACAAAAAACAGTATAACATAATTTTCGCAAAAAAAAAAAAAAAAAAAAATTCTCCTCTCCTCCTACCTTTTACATTATTGGGGATTTGTAGGTTCTCCTTTCTTTGCCTAATTTTACAGGGATGTTAATCATGAGAAGTGCAATTTGAATTTATTTGAATTGTTTCTGCTCTGGTATACATTATCATTCATTTTTTTTACATTACTATGTGTAATGTTTTATGCAGTAAAGACATTTATAGTGATAAAAAAAGATAAATATAAGATAAATAAATGTGACCCTTGCTAGGAAAACATGTTGGAATGCACACAGGCTGATTTTGAGCAAAAAACAAAAACAAAAAAAAAAATGTAAATTTTTTAAAAATATTTTAGCTTTTCAGCCTTCGTCTAGCAATCCCAATGCTCCAAATACTAATTTAACATCTAACATTATCTTTGTAGAAGTACCTTTTAATAAAATAAAAAGATTGCTGCTCTTGATTGAACTGCTTTTGTAGTTTTAATAATCAGTTTATTTGTAATGCACATACTGAAATGTTCTTTTTTTAATTATTATTGTGTTTTTATTACGTTAATGCATTTTAGAGGTAAAATGAAAAAGTAATGTACTATTTGTTTTTTATTTCTTCTTTTGTTGTTGTTTTTAAACAAATATTAAAAAAATGGCTGTATTGTGATTATATAGTAATTAATATTAGGAAAGTAAGTGGAGGAAATAATGCAGTTTTTTAATGGAGAATGAAAATTTGCTCAGTGTGACTCATTTTGCCAGCACAGGTCACAAATGCTATTATTTTGCGGGTGGAAATGTATCACCATTTTCACAAATATATTAATAAGCACAACTGCACAAAAGCACAAATGTTTTTAACAAGAAATGCTTCTGGAGCACCAAGTCATTGTGTGACTGTAGACTAGAGTAATGACTGCTGAAAATGCATAATTCCCATGACAGAAATAAATGACAATATAAAATATATTCAAATAGCATGATGATAATATTTGACAATTGATGACCTGAATCTAACAGACATGATCTCTTTCTCTCTCTCTCAGCATGCAGTACCTACTGGATTCAAAAACATGGGTTGAGGAGAAGCTATCTCCAACAATATGCAAAGCATCAGTCAACAGGTTTTACTGCAAGGAACTGAGAGATTTTGTAAATGAGTACCAAATTAATGGATGCAACATGTAGTCTGAATGGCAATTTTGGGGGAATTTAATTACTCATCTCACTGCAGCAGAAAAACAATCTACATTTATCCTGAATTGTACACTTTCTTGTCTTTTATGCAACCAATTATGGTAGCTTTAATCTGTTTTAAAATATATGTGCTTCTAAAACATTTTAGAGTCATTATCTATATAACAATCACAATAACAACAACAATTTTCAAAGCTAAATATTTTTCCTTTCACGTATTAGAGACACTATGTGTTTAAGAGACAACTCAGTGACCACACACAGATAAATCAACACACATCAATGTAGGTTTACAAAAACACACTTTCACATCCTCTTGCTGAGTTTCATGCCACTCCAGTCTTGGAGACTTGATTCCTTATAGTGGGGTGATTCAGCTTCCCAGCATAGGTGTATTTATTTTTTTTGAAGACTCATTTCGCTTGGTATTTGAGAGTGTGAGAGGGGCTTCTGTGCTCACGGTAAACTTGGTAACATCTGCAGGCGAGCGGTGGACGGGGGCGAGTACGTGTAACAGCGCACACACTCCTCTGAAGAGGAGGCTGAAAGGGCAGCACGTCACAGAATCCATATGGAATGGCTAAAAACTCCACTGAACGGTGGGTTGTATCGCCCACTCAGCACGAAAAATCAGACACTTCACTCAGAAGGCACCAAAATGAGCAGATGATGCTGTGCCAAGATAGCTAGGGATGGAGAAATGAGGCTTGTGATAGACTGACTAAGATAAGATGAGAATTTATCCTCTTAATTAGAGTTCTAGAATCAATGATCAAAGAGTTGGAATCTGTAATTACATTTGCATAATTATCAGGCAAATGCAAACATATTTGTTTCTTTAATCTGAAGAACTTTGAAGTTAATTTGAAGTATTTGATACAATAAAACTTTGTTACTCCCTTGGTTTATTCAATCAGTTTAAATTGATAAAGGCATCTGGTAAATTATTTAATATTATATGTAAATACACAGAACCTCCCCAAAATAAGTCCTATTTTATTCAACTTACAAATTTGAATTGAATGTTGATGTAAAATTACAGGATACCACAAAGTAATATGTATGAATTCAATTGCCAGGAAGCAGCTGACAGCGTAGATCACACATAAATGTCAACATGACAAATTTAGTCAAGCAATATTGAATATACTTTTTTTTTTTTTACACAAGCAACAATAGTTTCCAATTTTCTTGTTTTTTAAACTCTGTAAAATTTACAGTGAAAAATCGGTAGCTGTGGTTGCCAGAATTCAACTGTAAAAAATACGGTAACAATGTTTTAGGTTTTACAGTGTTAAGTTAAATTTACAGTTAAATACCGTAATTTCATTAACTGATATAATGTTAATATACCAACCTATTAAAGTACTAAAATCTGTTTTGTGCATTTGAAATACACTGATAATAGTGTGTTTTAATTAATAAACATTCAAATATGATGCAATTCTAAGTGCATGTGGTGTTAATGATGTTCTGACTGATTTTATTCCAAATTTAAATGGGAATCACACTTTTATACACTTACAATTTGTCTTGCAATCAACATCACAATCAATATCACAAGAATAATCATTTTAATAGAAGTCTAATACAATCTCCAGTGGAAGTCAAGAACATGCGTGTGCCTGTGTTATGTTTATTAGTGCTTAGCATGCTAAACCCTTGTTTATTATGGTAATAAAGCTTCTTTGAATCTTCTGGAGGAGGGGGAACATAAAGAGGTGCTAGCACTGAGAGTAGAGGTGGAGAGGAACAGACCCAGGCTTTATGCTCTTATATTATTCTAATCTCTGAGAGTCGGTCCAACATAAGCAACACGGTGGGATTGGCCATCACTTCAATCGGGCTCAGGTCAATGCTCACCTTGTTTGTGCTGTCACTATTAAACTTCTTGTTACGTTTGAATCAGTAAAGCCTGAATAAATATGCAGACTCAGAAATGCACATATTTTCTTTGGGAAAAAGGTCAAATGCTGTATTTAGGTAAATGATTTTGCATCACTTAACATCACCTTTATTTACTTGTTATGCATATCTTGAATTTTTGAATGTTTCCAGCATGGCCTTGCCAGCTTTCATGTTGGTGCAGTACAAAATAACTCAAATCAGTCAATAAGGTCTGATTTTCAATTCCCTGCTGAAAATCCAACTTGGTGGTAGGTTTCTAGCTGTACATTAGCTTGTGCAAGCTAGCAACAAAACAGAAACAACCTGATCATATCATATTAAAGGCTAATTCACACTGCAGTGACAAATTCAGACCAGTGCTGACAATTACGTACATAACTTTTTATCAGCATGATCTGAAGATGATTCGATTTTGGTGAAAATCGGGCCAACGGTCTAAGAGTAGTTTGAAAATGTAGGTTTTTAAAGTACAGTAAGGAAGTTTGGCTTCTCAGACATTCCATGACATAACTACTCGCAGGAAAAGTTGGTCAAGCTGGTCTAAAAAAATGCTGGGTTCAGCTTGTTGGGTCATTTTATTGAGTTATTTTTAATATTTTACCCAGGTGCTGGATAATTTTTTCTGTAACTAAGTTGCTGGGTCATTTTTAACGCTGGTTTATTTGTTTTCTGGGGAACCTGTCTCTGATGAAACATTATAGCTGCTATACAGTCAGAGTGCAGGCCTTTTGCTTTCTGAAGAAGAGAGCAGTTCTCAGCGCTGCTGATTTTGTACACTCTTTTCAGGAAAAAAGTCTTTAATGTGGTGTAAGTTATATTATTTTATGCAACGCAACAAAAGGACGATATGTCAGCTGGGTCAAAATAACTCATCATGTGTTCTGTCCAAAATTTACCCAGAGCTGGTTTGCCAAATAACCCAATTTGGGTTGTTTTTAAGCCAGCTTTTTTTCTTTTCTTTTCTTTTTTTTGAGTGAAGCTGGTCTAAGAGGCCAGCAAATTTAGAGCAGTAACACACCAGCTAACAGATGGTCATGTCATTTTTAGCTGGATTCAAGCTGGATTTGGGATTTTAGTTTCTAGCTGGTTAAACTGGTCATTAGCTGGTAGATCATCATAGACCAAAGAAACAAAAACAATTAAAGGTGGTAAACAAGGTTTTTGTGACATTGCAACTGGTTTTTAACAGTTCATTAGCAGGCAAACCAACATCGGGTGAAGGTAAAGGGTAAAGGCAGTCATGCTGGTTTTTGGACAATTAAAGCTGGTTTCTAGCTGATCATTAGCAAGTGGACCATCACTGGGTCAATTTTTATAGAACACAGTAGCTGGTTTCTATTTGGTGCAAGCTGGTAGACAATCTTGGACAAGCAACAAATCAACTACCGCCTGGTTATACCAGCTTAAGATGGTAAAGCTGTTTCTGAAACAAAGTAGATGGACAACCAGCCATGGAACTGCTTAAACCACAAAGCTTGCTCCAAAATACTAATTAATGACTTAAGAGTAAATATTTGCACTGTTAATGGCATCAAAGCATCCGTGTTATTTGTGTACAATACTGAGATTGTTTACAAAAATAATTTGTGGTCATTTAAATGGATTAGTCAACACAGGAATTTAGATTAGTTATTTTATGAAGCCATTTCTCATAAACAGCAAACGTAGTCTATAAATTACAAGCAAATGCAAATCTAAATGGATTAAAGAGTTTGTTTAGATAGTGGTAAATAGAAAGTTTTCCACAGAAACAAACAAACAATACTCTGTACTGTATAATGTGATTTTTTGGCTCATGAATTCCCAGAAATGCTTGTCAGTAGATGGTTGTTTTGTTAGGTGTGTATACAGCTCAAGGCTTGGCACTGCTTTAACTAAGAGAGTAAGGTCAGGTCAGCAACAGAACGGTGGTCTCTGATGTGGGCCTGCTTTAGCGTGATATAAATATCATACAAGCGGGGGCGCTAGTGAGCAGTGACCACCCATCATTTCCCATTAGCTGACATGACAAACACTCTCTGTGCTCTGCTACAGGATTTTCACGTTCAAACTCTCATCAGGTGTTAAGGAAAAGTACAAGCCAGATCTTTGTGGAAAAGGTCAAATGAAGTATGAAATTATTTTAGATTTATCTGTCCAACATGCCATAGAGGTTTTTAACTATTTTGGGATGTTGCCTCTGTGTTAATTTATCACAAAATATGATTTTTTTTGCTTATGTAATATGAGTATAACACTGTCAGGTAGAAAAATCCTTACTAATAAAAACCTGTGTGATGTTAATGAACCTATTGCAGTGGCCATATGAAAAGAGACAACTTCATATTGACAGTTTTTATCAATTTGTGACCCACAAAACCGGTCATAAGGGTCAATTTGTGGTAACAAAAATGTATACATCATCTGGAAGTCATCTTTCAGTGTATGTATGGTTTGTTAGGATAGGATAATATTTGGCCGAGATACAACTTTTTGAAAATCTGGAACCTGAGAGTGCAAAAAAAAATCTAAATATTGAGAAAATCACCTTTAAAGCTGTCCTTAGCCATGCATATTACTAATCAAAAATTAAGTTTTGATATATTTATGACAGAATATTTACAAAATATCTTCATGGAACATGATCTTTACTTAATATCCTATGATTTTTGGCATAAAAGAAAAATAATTTTGACCAGTGACCCATTTGGCAATGTATTTTTGGCTATAAATGCTACTTAAGACACATATATAAGTGTCACATATGTTTTATAAATATTAGAAGTTTACAAATACAAGTGACACAAAAATATTATAAAATGTTAGTAATGTTTCATATTTATATTTCTGATTTTCTTAGGTCTGAGAGCAGGTGAAGTATAATCTAATGTCATCATTTTGATCAAATAAATAAAAAATCTAATTAAATGTACATTTGTGTTAAAAGTGTAAATCTTATATTAATCTATATTTATAAACTCTTTAAGTCTGTTCAGTGATTAGGGAATTTCTTAGCAGGAGAAAACACCCCTAAAGCTGTTCAGGAGCAGGAAACATGCTCAATGTAAATTGTCAAGGAGGCGGAGTATGGAAAAACTTTAAGTAGGAGATTTGATTGCCCGGGTCCTTTGGCTAGTGGAGCTCCCGTTCACTGTCTCTCTTTTTCCATTAATCTCAATCAGTCACAGGAGGTTCTCAAAGCTGATGGAAGGAGCTTCACACAACACTTAGCAGGACAAAAGCAGTGCTAAAACACAGGTAAGACATACTCTATTACCCAATATTATAATCATTGTGTTCATTACCATAATCAATATTTGGCAGTAAGAATTACATTTATTTCAAGTGGGCTGCATGTTTGTTTTGTAATGTAAAAATTTTAGGGTAACACTTTATTTTGATGGTCCCTTTTGAACAATCTGTTGACAATAAGTAGCTTTGCACCTACATGTCAACT
>JAUMHE010000068.1:7961438-7980788 GCA_032359235.1 Enteromius mattozi | reverse complement strand
TAATACTCTGCTAGCACTCTATTGAGAGTTAGTAGATATGTAGGTGCAATGTTACTTATAATCAACAGAATATGTTATAGGGACCATCAAAATAAAGTGAAACCATCATGGTATGTACTTATTCACATTTATGTATGCTATTAATAATAATTTTTACAAATGTTTATAATTTAAAAAAACTTAAATATAAAGTTTATCAGTTGTCAATCAATAAATAAATAAATGAATATTTTATTATTTTTAGGGCTGTCTAAACAAGGCTTTTTGTAAGTTTTTATTTACATCATCTCCAACTATTAAATAATTCTTTGGATGCTTTTGTGGTGAGCGCTTAACTAGACTGGAGTATTTTTTTTTTTACTGGAAACTGGCCCTGGCAGTTTTCAGTTGGCCTAAGTAAAGATTATGTAAGAGCTGAGTCAAAGACATACAGTCCCTGTGAGAGGAGGACAGTGCGGCTCTGTTGCTGCGGTACAGTCCATCCGCTGATAGAGGTTTAAGAGCTTTTTTCCAAAAATGCAGTCTTGAGCCAGCCTGGCTCATCTTAGCCTCACATCAGTTTGAAAGGCATGTATTTTATTTACACAAATTTGCGCAGTGAATGAATGAATGAATGTGTGAATAAAACTGCATGCAAAGGCAAACTAACTCAGCTTTTCTCTTTTTCAGGGAACACGTCCATTATATCACAAATACCCATAAGATAGCTGAGAAAAAGAAATACAAAAAATTTGCAGTTTAGGTTTTATTTAATCAATTCAAACCATTTGATTGTATGAAAGACTTGACATCTTAATCCAGCATAAAATGTTAATCTCAATAGTTTTCCTCCTCGTCCTAAATCCTGTGCTTTCTCTTCAAGGCACACATAGCGAGAATAAAAATGGCACTACCAAATCTAAGGACCACACTATTAGCCACAATGTTCCCAAGCTAGTAACCACAACATTAACCACCAAAGTGAAAGTCCAAACCAATGGTGCTTCTTCACAAACCACCAATCAGACTCTTCCTTCCACACCGAATCCCATTGTGGATGGTGTACAGAAACCTGTGCCTTCTCTTCAAGACACAGTTAGTGAGAAGAAAAATTCTACTACTAAGTCAAAAGGGAACACCATTAATGTAAATGTTCAGAAACCAGTAACTACATTATCAAACGCTAAAACAAAAAACCAAAGTCAATCTACTTCCTCAAAAGCTAGCAGCATTAGTCAGACTCTTTCTTCCACTACAAAGCCTACTGTAGATGCTGTCCAGAATTCTGGGCCTGCTCTTCCAGGCAAATTTAATGAAAAGAAAAATTCTACTGCCAAAACAACAGCCAACACCGTTAGTCTTAATCTTCCAAAGTTAGGAACTACAGAATTAAATATGAAGCTGAAAAACCAAACTCATGCCACTTTGTCAAAAATCAGCATCAATCAAACTCTTCCATCAACTACAAAGTTGGTTGCTGATGAAATCACACTTAGCGAGAAGAAAAATTCTACTGTGAAGTCAACGATCCAAACTATTAGTGTTGATGTGTCAAATAAAGTAGCCACATTATTTAATAGCAAAACAAAAAACCAGACTCAATCTACTTCCTCAAAAATAAACAATGTCAGTCAGCGCCAAGACATTGTCCAGAAACATGTACCTTCTCTTCAGGACCAGCTTAGTGAGAAGAAAACTTCCACTGTTAAGTCTACAGCCCAAACTATTAAAGTTAGGACTACATTATTAAAGAGCAAACTGAAAAACCAAACGCAATCTATTTCCTCAAAAACTAGTAGAGGGAATCAGACTCTCTCATCATCAATAAAGCCTGATGTGGAAACCATCCAGAAACCTGTGCAAAGTGTACAAAACACAGTTAGCGAGAAGAAAAACTCTACTACCAAGTCAACAGTTGATAGTGTTAATGTTAATGCTGAGAAACCAGCAACTACATTATTGAAAAACAAAATGAAAGACCAAACTCAATCTACTTCCTCGGCAACTAGTAGAGGGAATCATACTCTCTCATCATCCACAAATCCTGGTGTGGAAACCATCCAGAAACCTGTGCAAAGTGTACAAAATACAGTTAGTGGAAAGAAAAAAAATTCTACCAAGTCAACAGTTGATAGTGTTAATGTTAATGCTGATAAACCAGTAACTACATTATTAAAGAACAAAATTAAAGACCAAACTCAATCTACTTCCTCAACAACTAGTAGAGGGAATCAGACTCTCTCATCATCAATAAAGCCTGATGTGGAAATCATCCATAAACCTGTGCAAAGTGTACAAAACACAGTTAGTGAAAAGAAAAACTCTACTACCAAATCAACAGTTGATAGTGTTAATGTTACTGCTAAGACACCAGCAAATACCTTACAAAAGACCAAAATTAAAGACCAAACTCATTCTACTTCCTCAACACTAACTACATTAGAGCATACCAAAGTGAAAAACCAGACTCATCAGAGTTCCTCAGAAACGAGTAGTATCAATCAGACTTTCCCACCTACCTCAAAGCTTGATGTGGATGAAAGCACACTTGGCAAGAAACAAAAATCAACATCCAAAACTGTTAATCCACTGAAGACAGTAACTACATCATTAAACACCAAAATGAAAATTAAAGTTGAATCTACTTCCTCAGAAATCAGCAATGTCAATCAGACTGTTGCATCTACCACAAAGCCTGTGGTTGATAGAGTCCAGAATCGAACTAAAGACAAACCTGCAGAGAGTTCACCAGTTAAATTAGTTATCACTGAGGGTTGCGCTCCTCAGCAGTCTCAAACAGACTCGGGTAACGTAACCAAAGTACAAGAAACCAATCTTAGTTTGAATCCTGGATCTCCTCTGGTAATGACTCATCACATCAACCTGGTTCAAGGAGCCTGCACAGGAAGCTGTGAAACTGAGATGGCCACACTGAGGGACAGAGTTGAGTTTCTTGAAAAGGAGATGGCAGTGATTAAAAAAATGTGTAAGTAAAGTTATTCACTAATAAAGATCATTTTTTAGTTAGCCTGGTGAATGGTAAAACAAGCATTAGTAATCCAAATTGTGTGTGCAACTGTTCAACAGGTTATAATTTACACACTGTATCATCTATCTTCAGGTGTTCAGTGTTCAGAAGAGCAATGCCCTAAAAACTGTAGTGGCCAGGGCAAATGTGAAGACAGAAAGTGTGTTTGTTTCCAGGGCTTTAGTGGCCCAGACTGCAGCGGCAAAACCTGCCCCCCTAACTGCAACAAAAAAGGGAAGTGTGTGAAGGGAAAGTGTGTGTGTCAGACTGGTTATACAGGCCTAGACTGCAGTAAGGGTAAGTAAGGCATATGAGAGTACAACACATAAACGGAATTGTGTTTCATTTGGGGCTAAACTATTCAATTACGATTTTTTTAAGTCTCTCTCTAAATTATTTCTCCAGCTGTTGACAAGATTACACTAACTGTTAAAACACTGGTTATGAAGATCCCCACTACCAAACCCGATACAAAACATGTGAAGCCAGAAAAGACCATATTCGTGAAAAAGACAGACACAAATGACCCAAAGACAAACACGACAGACAAGCCAACAGTGAAGCCAAGTCCAACCGTGTCTCCAGGTAAAGCCCAGTCCAATACCGCAAAGAGAGACAAGGTTAAGACCATTGGGCAAGTTCTGCTAAAAAATGAAGATCGAAGACGTCAAGAGCAAGTAAAAAAAGGCAAAACAACAATTATAAAACTAGATGTAAACAAACAATCACAAACTGATCTAAATCACAAGTCGAAGAAAAATAATCTTAAAGATGAGCCTGTCTATCAGAACACAACTCAGAGATCTGGAAAGAAGGTTAATGGTACCTCCAAAGTTTCAGAGAATGTGTTTACAGGCACCAAAGAGTCATCTATTTCAACTGTGTCCAAGACAAAAGTCACTATTAGAACTGTAGGTGATAAAGCAAAAGAAAGCAATACTATTAATGTTACATCTACTGGAAAAGACAAGCTATTGCACAGCAATGTCACAAAACCTCTCCAAGCAAAAAATTCTGATGAGCATAAAAATGGGACAAGTTTTGAATCCAAAACTCATACAAAACATTTTAACAAAACTCGCAGCAGATCATCAGTCATTGCATCAGTTGAGGTTCATAATATCACTTCTACTGGATTCATTATGTCTTGGGAAGCTCCTCGAGACAAGTTCAAGAACTTCACTATATCAAAAAGGGAAATCAGAGGAGGAAATGAAGATTCTGAGAAAATTCAGGATGGAGCAGCAGCTGTAAATGTAACAGATGTCCAAAGGCCCAGTTTAAACAGAACATCAACTAAAGTCCAAAGTGGCAAACCTGAAGGAAAGACTGTGAAAAAGTTTTACCAAGTTCTGGCTGGTACAGCACGGTCGTATCATTTTAAAGGCCTTCAACCTCAAACGCAGTATTCGGTTTCCTTGTTTGGCTCTGGTCTTGGCGTACGATCCAAAATTCACCGCCTTACACTATCCACAGGTAGGTTTCCCATACTTCCTGCTTTGGTTCACTGCAATAAACACCAGTGAAGAGCATTTACTTTCCTGCGGTGTGCTGGCAGCACTTAAGTATGCTTAAATCTCAAATGAATGCATGGAATACAGTACCTTGTGCATTTTAAATATTGATGTTGGCAAGGACCACTTACTCTATTTTAGTCATAAATACTAGGCATGGGTTCAGTGACATAAGGAGCACAAAACAGCCATAGATTTTCTTTGGCTGTCAACTTAACATAGAATTTCCACTGCCGAAATGAATGATGTGTACTGTATTGGTGAATGTGATATTCAAAATTCACCATTAAATCATTTTAAGACTGAATGCACCAACTGAATACTTGGATAATATGGCATATTTACACAGGAATATAAATGTCTCAGAACTCTAAAACATACATTTGTGGTGATATTTTTAATGTCACTGACTTCAGTTTAAACTGATTTTCTTTGACTGTGCTTCCAGGCCCTGAACCGCCCACTGACTTGATCTTCAGCAATATAACAGAGACTTCCTTCTCAGTATCATGGACAAAACCTAAAAGCATAGTTGCAGAATTTAAAGTCACGTACACCAACATTGTAACTGGTAATGTAGATGTCTTTGAGTTATCCTGCTTTTCTGCTATGACTATTAAGGGCTACTGTGTGCACCCTCACAATACACAATGATTTTGGTGATTTTATAATGCTTTACCTTTTTATACTACAGGTGAAAGTGGTTCCATGTCAGTTGACTCCCAGCTGTCCCATGTTCTCCTGTCTAAGCTCTCTGCTGGCTCCACCTATGACATTACTGTGAGCTCAGTTCTGGAGACACTTGAAAGCGAGTCAGTCACAGCCTCCGTCACAACAGGTGTGAACAATGATTATTGGGTTCTTTTTTATTTTATTTTTTATTTGATGTTATGGTTGAAGCTGATGTTTTGGAGTTACTGATGTCTCTTTCACATTTCTATAAATCCTAGTCCCGGATTCTCCTACTGAACTAAAGGTGGTGAATATCACAGACACTAAAGCTCTCCTGGTATGGAAACCATCACAAGCTAAAGTGGACAGCTATATACTCAGTTATGGAACTACAAAATGTAAGTGCAGTCAGGCTTATTAAATAGCTGGTTCTACACTAAAACGTCATTGCTTAATCAAGATTGTTTTGCTTTCTAGCTCCTAATGTGACTATTACAGTGACATTATCTGGCAGTACTGTGGAGCACCAACTCAGAGGACTCCACAGATCTTCTTTATACATGGTGAAAATCAAAAGTCAAGTCAACCGGCTCCAGAGTAGTCCAGTCTCCACAACCTTCATAACGGGAAGTGGTGCGTAAACTGTCACAACTCTTACTTACACCCAAGTAAACAAAATGACCCAAAACACTATAGACGTAACGTAAAATTATTTAAAATTTTAGTGTTGAGACTAATAATAACTAAATAGTCTATATAAAATTCAATCAGCTGATATAAGCCTAATAAAATACCAAAATCTGTAATATCAACTGGCATCCTTAGTTTTATTTGTTATGTAAAGGATAATGTACAGCAGGTTGTTATCGCAGAATAAAGCCTGACAGGCTTATCGGCAGCCCGATGCAAAGTGTCTTGCCCCAAAAGTATATAATAAGACAATAAATAAATAATATGGTACAAGAATAAAAAAACAAATTTAACCGGGGAGTCAGTCTAGTCATCTTCTATCCTCCGCTGAAATCCACTGCTTTTGCTTTTCCCGTACATGTTGGAATTAATGTTCTTAAAGTTATTATTAAAGTCCTCCATTTTAACTTGTGGTTAAGCATTTTTAAAGCACAGGATGACGCCAAACTGTCAGCGACAGCAGAGTGATATAATTACTAACGGTCAAGATGATTCGTAGTACCCAGATAAGCCTGTGTTATTAGTTTTACCAGTTGTTATCTGGGAATAAAAAACCTTGGAATGTAGCGACTGACCAGAATCGAGTATTCCATGAAGCCATGTAATAAATGGTTACATTTGGTATGACAAAATAGCATGATGAGCAAAACAACTGATTATTTATCACCATTTTAGTCTCACGACCAATTTGTACGTATTTTACGAGGTGGCTAATTCCTACGACCTCACTCATACAATTTTGTAGGATTTGTCTAAACCCCAGTGACAGTTAGGTTTAGGAGCGGGGTTGGGTGTAGGTCATTCGTACAAATTCATACGCATTGGCAACTTATAAAATACTTCATATGAATTTGTACAAATAAGCCACCTCATAAAATATGTACGAGTTTCCGTGACATCGGGTTGAATATTCTCTACAGAAGCTGCCCTATCTTGTTTTTATCCTCTTTGTCCATGCCTGTATGTTTTCTAGGATTGAAACTTCAGGTCGTGACTCCCGATGAGGTGACCTTTCGCTCAGCTGTGATTTCATGGAAGGCTCCCCGTGTTGCTTTCAAAAGTTATAGGCTGACATACCAACTGAGCGAGGAAGTCAAGGTGATTACATCAATAACTCAATAGCACCCGAGACAAATTTAGCAGCCTTCCCGTAATTTTACTGCACCCTGCTTTGTATTAACAGGAGGTGATTTTAAATCCATCTGTGACGCATTATGAGTTGACTGGACTGGCAGCCTTTTCAAACTATACTGTAAAAATAGAGGGAGAAAGAGACGGACAGTACATCAGTTTTGTCTTTGCTGAATTTACCAGTGGTGTGTAATGTTCCGTTTCGTAACACAATTTCACCCTTGGTTGCGTGCTATCTTTTATGGATTTGGTTTTCTTTATTCTTTCACTGTAGCCCAGCTCCCACACCCATACCCCACAGACTGCTCAGAGGTACAGGTCAACGGCATGAAGGAGTCAGGAGAGGCTGAGATTTACCCTGAAGGGAAAGATGGAGAGCCAGTCTGGGTCTACTGTGACATGGAGACTAATGGAGGAGGCTGGACAGTAAGAAACAAAAGCCTGGATTGATACCTATATTGTACACCCACAGCTTTCAACATGTTGTATTGAAGCATGACATATTTTATGTGTGAATCATAATTGTATATTTGTGTCACGATAGTGTGTCACAAAACACTAAAACACTGTAATTTATAAGAATGTATTTAAGTACAAATTGAATGTTATGTTTTTAAACACTTCATTGCATGTTCATTATTATAATGTATTATAGTTTAAATTTCTATAAAATTACTTAAACTTACAGTAAGTATGTATTTACATTTATATATAATTTCTTTAGTATTTCTATTAATATGCAGTCTTTAAATAGTTTAATTGCACTGTTAAATGTAGAGACAACCATTTATAATAAACTAAAATCCAGCATTTTAACAAGCTTGTATGACATGTATTTAAATATATCTACGTATTTGTAATGATAAAGTTGCAATTTAGTACATTTAAAATATATGGTTACCCTTTATTTTATTCACAATGACACTTTAATGTATTTTGCACACAGAAAGACAGATGTTGGATTTTTTTTTGTGCACTTTTATTATGCTGTTCATTTTATTAATTTGCATTGTTCTAATCTTATGTATTTTTATCTGTATGGTCACCCCACTTAACTTAACGGATATATGGCTACGTATATGGTTTTTGAATTTGAGTAAGATTTATTTATTTATTTATTTTTTTTTACAAATGCAGGTTTTCCAGAGGAGAATGGATGGATCTACTGATTTCTTCAGGAGCTGGAGAGACTACAGTAAAGGCTTTGGTTCCCTGAGTGGGGAATTCTGGCTGGGTGAGTATTTCCACAGTCAGTATTTTATTTATTTTTGTTGTTTTAGAAACCAATATATATATATATGTCTATGTATATGTATAGGCTACACATATGTTCTATTTTCCAGGTTCCCCCCTAAAGAATATCAGTTTAACAGGGGACTTTAAATTACATTTTGTGCCCTCTCTCCACAGGAAATGACATCCTTCACACTCTCACCAGTCATACTCCAATGAGCCTGCGGATTGACCTGCGTTCAGTAAATGACACGGCCTTTGCTCATTATGCCAATTTCAACATTAGCTCAGAGGCTAACCATTATGCCATCGAGCTGTCTGGATACTTTGGCACTGCTGGTAAGAAAAAATGTTTATACTTTGTATTAAAATAAACTGTATCAACAAAGACAATCAGACACTCTAGCAACATTTTGTCATTTTGCAGGTGATTCCATGAAATATCACAACCGCCGTCCGTTCTCCACCAAAGACAAAGACCCAAACACTCTTAGCATCCACTGTGCTAAGGCCTACTTGGGAGGCTGGTGGTATAAAAATTGCTACAAGGCAAACCTGAATGGCCTCTATGCCTCCTACTCAGACAACAAGGTACTGTATCAGCTGTTTTTGTAGCTCATACAATAGAGGTTTATCTTTGGTTTAAAGTACAATATTTAGACCATCAACTATAGCCATTACAGTGACACCAATAGGGCTGAGTCACAAACCGTTCATCACTTTCTTTTTTTTTCTTGTCTCTTAGGGTGTGGTTTGGATAGATTGGAAGGGCAAAGACGCATCGCTCCCATTTACTGAGATGAAGCTTCGACCATCCTATATCAGTCAAACGATCACAACAACCCCAACAACCCAAGGTTAAATCTACATAGTAAATAGTGCACATAGTGCAAATACACTGTACAAACTTCTACACACTGCTACTTCAATATTGTATATAGGTTACCAACATGCATACAAAACAAGCTTTGCAAAGTGAATATGCAAACAACCTCCAACCAATCAATTTTTGTAAGTTTCTTTTTACGTTATGTAGATTTTATGCATGTGTCGATTTACTTGTGTTAATGGAGGTCCAGCATTGATACTAACATTTCTGCTACTGGAATAACTGCACTGTCTTGATCTATTGGTACTTTTTTTGTTTTTTACCTTTTCATATGACTGGTTCCCTCTGTATGAAATTGTTTTATTTTGATGTTGTAGACATGTAGACAAAACCAATAAAACAAAGTAGTAACCAGTCCTAGATTCAGAAGTGAGTACTGTGAATTTTTTTTAAATATTTCTTTATATATTTATCATTTCATTATACTTACTAAATGTCTGTGCTGTTATATTTCTATACATGTATATAATATAAAATTAAATTAAAACCACATCATTTTAAGAAAGTATATGGATTTATGTTAATATACTGATTCTATGCATTAGTGCACATGAACCTATCAGTAAATTATTACAGCGTGACTTTGCTTTACAGGCAAATCCTTTTACAAATATCTAAGTTTAGCTAAAATGGCAGTTTAAGCAGACTGGTTTAACAGTAGCTCCATTCCTGTGCAGGGCTGAAGGCTTAGATTGTGGTTTGGCTATAGACAAGATTCCGCCTTACCTGACACTATACTTCTTTGATTGGTTTTTCAGGGTGGCAACTGTATTTCACTATATTCCCGAGCTTATGCTGAATCACTGCTTTATTTGCAATGAATGGGGCCTTTCCATCCAGTGCCTTGAGGCAATATATCAGCATGGAGCTCGGCAGTAAAGGTTATACAATAGCATGCACAGTAACTCAGTGTTAGAGTTCGCTTCCTTTTTTCGACGAAATACAAACTTTGTTGGTTATAAAGCCAATGGGGATTTGGTAATGTCATTCATCAAATCGTAACATTGGAGGTTCATTCTTCTTGGTTTGAGAGTAGCATTGAGATGAAGGTCAGGATAATATCTCTCTAACCTTGATGAGAGGATAAACTGACATACAGCACTTAATCACTCATGTGGGTTGGAGAGGGAAGATAATAAAAGGGGGGTGAAAGTAAAAGAAAAGCATTCGCAAAGTTTTCAGTAAAGAATCAACAGCATGTGTATCTCAGCGGTGAGCGTGTTGCTGTTACTCTTCATTTTGTGGATGCTTGTGGTTCAGCTCTGTAGACACACTGACAGGCCATGTGATGGAGATGCCAAAGCAAGCATACAACCAGACGGTAGGAGGTTTAAGTAATCTAAAAATATGCCCATTGATACCAGAAAAGTGAAGAAAGTGATTGTGATCTTCGTCAGCTCTCCGATTTAATATGCATGTTTTTTCCACTGACCTAGCGGCGGCTTCCAAACTTCTGAATTCCCTCTCTAAGCCCTTCTGTGGCACTCTTTCTTCATCACTTCCTGGTCCTCCCACTCTCCCTTTGCTGGGCAACATGCTGGATCTGGCCAAAGAACATCTACCCATCCACCTGACTTCACTGGCACTTCGTTATGGAAATATCTATCGACTCAACTGTGGAAACACAAGTAACTATTCTTTTTATTCCATTTCCATAATAGCAAAACTCAAGAAATGCTGAGTTGTTTAACCCAACCTTCTGGGCAGTAACCCAACCACTGAGTCTAAACAACCCAAGGTTACACTTTATTTCGATAGTCTATTTAGACATTCTACTAACTATAAGTAACTTTGTAACTACATGTCAACTAATTCTCATTAATTCACAACTACATTTCTACTAACTCTCAGATTAGACTGTTAGGGTGGGTTTAGGGTTAGTAGAGTAAGTTGACATGTACTTGCAAAGATTCTGATAGTCAGTATTTTGTATGTCATGGACCCATCAAAATAAAGTGTTAGGAGAGATTAAGCAGACAGTCTACTAATACTTTAATGACTGCTAGTTGACATGTAGTTGCAAAGTTACTTACTGTTAGTAGAATATTTAAAGTGGACTATCCAAATAAAGTGTTACCCAACCCAATTGCTGGATTTGTACATATTTTACCCAGAATTTTTTAGAGTGTACATACTTATTTCTTTCAGTGATATATTTTCTCCAGATAAATATAAAACCTACCTTGAGAAATATACAATGGACTTGTGTGACAGCTATTGTAATATTCACCTCCATTACATCATTAAAATCTTTTCATGTCTTTTATTGTTTTTTGCAGCTATGGTGATATTAAATAATACTGAGACAATCCGTGAGGCTCTAGTTAAAAAATGGTCTGACTTTGCTGGGAGGCCTCATTCATATACCGGTAATTTAGTTCTGTCAACTCCCCAGAATGTTTATCTTTTCAAAAGGACTGTCTATATATCATATCTCATTTGTGCTTCTTCTTGTACCTCACTCTTAGGTGATATAGTGTCAAAAGGAGGGCAAACCATTTCTCTGGGTGATTTCAGTGAGAGATGGAAGGCTCACAGGCGTGTGGCGCACAGTGCTCTGCATCGCTGCACAACGGATTCCCTGCACTCTGTCATAGAAAAGCAAGCACATCATCTCTGCCAGGTATAGGGACAGACACATACACTGTTACATCTTTTATCATGATGGACACTGATTGGTCTCCAGTCCACAGACTCAAGGTTAGAGGAGCGAGAAAATGTGAATGCACAGTTTAGGAAATGACAAGCGCCCTCTGACACACACATACACACACTTACTTGTTTGTTTTAGAAATGAATGAAAGGAGGGGTATGTAGTTAATTAAAACCTACACAATTAAATCTGGACAAAACTCTGGGCAAAGGTTGTGTAGTGTATTCCAGTCTTAAAACTAAGACTAACCCCCTAGAATCAGCTAAGCTCTCAAAGGCATTGTTTGTCTTAAGAATGAATGGTTTTGTTGGGATGAACTTAATTTCATCCCTTGTGCTTTTGAAACAGGTGTTGCAGAACTACAGTGGAAAAGCAGTGGATTTATCTGAAGATTTTACTGTGGCTGCGAGTAATGTCATCACAACACTAACCTTTGGCAAAAGTGTAAATGATGTTTAAACGTTATTTTCCACAATATGCTCTTCAGCCCCGTTTCCACCACAGAAACTTTCCCCAGGGACTAGGGACTTTGGGGCAGTACTCGGTGTGTTTCCACCGCAGGAACCAGTATCAAAATTAAGTTCTGGGTAAAAATTTACTGTGGTGGTGAGACTTGGGCACTGAACATGCTGATTGGTTGAGTTCACGCAGCATAGCATTTCAAGTTCACTGGAACACTGGAAGTTCAATGCAAATGAAGATTTAGGGTTTTTTTTATAATTCTGGCAGTTTAATGACTACAAAAACAACTGGTAAGAGACTACAAGTTACTTCCCTGGTCCGTTACTTCAAGAACTCAGAAACCCCGCCCCTGGGAACACACAACGATGGGGGCGAGGCAATGCTGCGCTGCCTTAGAGAAGAGGAAAAACTAGGGATGCACAAAAAAACCTATTTTTATATGAATCACGATTCTTTCTGCTAATGATTCTAATAGATTCACAAGTGTTCTAAAGCAGTGGTTCTCAGTCCTGTACCTCGCGTTGCCCTGCTCTGTCTCTCTCTCTCTCTCTCACTAACTCAGCTCAGTTCAAATGAACTGTTCCATTTATACCCTTATTTCATGTAGCTTTGAGAAGCTACATGGACACGCGTGCAGTTGGCGTACTGTATTAAAGCTTTAATCATGATAAAACCATATATTAAAAGCTAACAAAAGCAATAACATTTACAAATAGCCTATCTAAAAGTATGAGACACCAGCAAACAAACTTACCATTAAGAGCCGTGTTTGCACAGGTACTACGCGATACTCTTCACTAATTTTACTTCAGCATTTCATTCGGGCTCAAATAGATTAGCAATATAGATGACTATACAATACAACTGGAGCATGTTTAGACACGCACTAAAGATGTTTAGCCAATCACAACACACTCTGCCAGCTAACCAATCAGAGCCCATAGCAAATTTCTGAGGGAGGGGCTTCATAAAAAAAGGAAATGTCCAGCATGTTTTTCAGAGAAGGGCGTGGAATAATGGTAAAAAAAAAAAGTATCAACCACCCCTTTAAAGGGCTTCTCCACCCCAAGTGATGTTGATTAAACAAGTTTCGAGAGGAGCGCGTACGCATGATTAGCCATGGCTGGCTCTGCATTACCTAATCAATCTAATTCCGTTCTGTCCAATCATATCTACTAGTCTCCTCCTTAAATAAGCTCACTTCCTTCCCTTCCGTATCTCGTTACGCATCCCTCCTCCGCGCCATCTCTGCCTAGCTCCGCGACTTCCCGCACAGGGGGCACGCAGGGTTCGAGCCGGACGCCGAGCTCAGCCCTCGCTAGGGTTCAAACTACTAGGGCTCGGAGTCCGCCGATCTCCTGGCTCGCCCCCCGAACAGCATGCCAAACATGCTTTTTATTATCATAAGGAAGCACGAACTCGTGAAAAGTAACATTTTGTCATTAATCACTTACGCCCATGACATTCCAAACTTGTTGTTACAAGCTTTTTACAGTTGCTTTGTTCAGTCTCGGAACACAATTTAAGATATTTTAGATGAAAACCAGGAGGCTTGCGACTTTCCCATTGACAGCCAAGTATATTAACACTGTCAACGTTCATAAAAGTATGAGACTTCATCTGATTAATCCATCTGCCTTTAGTAGTTTAATCGTAATTTTATGAAGCGATGAGAATAGTTTTGATTTGGAAAGAAAGCAAAAATAACAATTTTATTCAACAATTTGGCACCGTAACGTCACTGTAGCATCACTACCACCATTTTGGAAAGTATCCACTGGATGCAAAAATGGCTGTGTCAGCCATAACACAAGATGGATACATTTTCAACACATATTTACACTTTAATTTAAACACAAACAGCGCATCCCTGTGTCACAGCTACTGAAAGTACAAATTTTGCGTCCAGTGGATACTTTCCAAAATGGCACTATAGAGACTTCACAGTGCCGAATTGTTGAATAAAGTCGTTATTTTTGTTTTATTTCCATACAAAAAGTAATCTCGTCGCTTCATAATGTTATGGTTGAACCAATAATGGCAGATGGAGTCTTCTGACAATGTCTTTCATACTTTTTACATTGTGACAGTATGATAAGAGTTCAGTAGAACTGCAGAAGCTGCAAGACTGTCTGAATGAGATTGTGTCTCTCTGGGGTTCACCTTGGATCTCAGCGCTGGACTCCTTCCCTCTCCTCAGGGTAACACTTTTGATCTTAATCCCAAAGTAGCTGGGTTTTAGAATTGATTTGACCCAAGAACCATTTCATTTGCAGTCTTTTTAAAGATTTATTTCATCACAGAAATTACCCAACCCTCCATTCTCTCGCCTCATGAAAGAGGTAGCCAGACGCGATGAGCTGATAGGGAAACACATCGAGGAGTTCAAGGTAAGAATGGTCAAATGATACAAGTACTGATCAAACATAGAAAACTAAATTTGCAAAACACATCTAATCAAGTGCCATTGTGTGATGTGTGCAGAAAAGTGACCATAAAGAAGGTGGCACAGTAACTTCCTCACTCCTGCAGAGCTTGGAACCCCCACAAGGGGGAGCCAATCAGATGGTGAGGAGCAATGAAACATTTGTTTCCAAAATGCATGCAGGAGTGGCCAATCCTGCCATTAAGAGAACAGTGGCCTTCCAGAAAAAAGTGTGGACATCTCAGACCAGGGTTTCTCAAACTGAAAAGAATAAAATTATTTGTCCCTTGTAATCTTTTTTATTAAAAGTCAATATATCACATTACATATTATCCAATGTTGTTAAAACTATAAATAAATGCAAATATTGTTGTCTTCTCTTAATAGACTCTGACAGACACTCATGTGCACATGACCACAGTGGATCTGCTGATTGGAGGGACAGAAACTACTGCTTCCTTGCTCAACTGGACTGTGGCCTTCCTTTTACACAGACCTGAGGTACTTTTCTGTAATAGGTGTCTTCCTTCAAGTAGGGGTGCTCAATCCTGGTCATGAGAGGCTTACACACAGGAGGACCCTTTTCACATTTCCTAGAACTATTGGCAGAAGTCATTGCTTTTTTGGAATTTTTGCACCACAGGAACTAGGAACGGTTTTAGTTCTAGGTACTAGCTTAGAACAAAGCTAAACTAAGCTACCTGTTGTCTGCAGCATTGTGTCTTTTTCTCAGCCTCAATTATATGTAACACTGCATGTTGTCATAAGCCTAAACCCTGATTAAAAGTCACTTACCAGTGATTTTCTAGGGATCTAGTACAGCTTGCACAGGTGTGTTTGAGTAGAGATAGAGCAAAATAATGCACGGCATTGGCCCTCCATGGCAAGATATGAGGAACCCTGCTATAAAGTCAACTCAGGGTTTGATCCAGAGTTTGTGACACAACTAAAGCATAATGTCCATTTTCTTGAACCCAAAAAACAGTTTGCTCAAAACTAGTTTATTTGGGTAGCCACTGAAACTGGTTTCATGAAGGCCACATATCTACAAGTGTATAAAGAAACATTCAACAAAATTAAACCATGCTTCCATTGTCGTCCAGGTTCAGAATAAAGTGTACAAGGAGCTGTGTGATGTACTGGATGTGCGGTACCCTCAGTACACTGACCGACACAGACTGCCCTATCTGTGCGCTCTGATCAATGAGATGTTAAGACTTCGACCTGTTGCTCCCCTCGCTGTGCCCCACAGAGCCATACGAAACAGCAGGTAAGCATCAATGAAATTACAGTGCTGTAATTCTTCACGATTCATTTAAACTTAGTTTGTCATCTCTGGTGACGTATACAGTTTGTCGTGATTTTTCTAAGATCTGACTCTGAACTGCTCTTCACAGATCATTGTGTGGTTAAGCTGACTAATGAAATCGACTGTGAGGCTTTGTTTGAGAAAAAATCATGCGTTTTAGACCCATCCAACTTCACACTCATAAAATAAAATAATACGAAACAAATTTTGTCATTTATTTTGCATTATCCTCTTTTATTTGGCATGAAGTTAAGTATGTTGGCATGAGAGTGTGACCCAAATGTGTGAAAGTTTAAGTTTTCTTATGTTTGAGCTGAACTTTGTGCATTCTGGGATTGCTTCTGGCACAAACATCCCTTCAAATTTAGCCAAAACTGCATAATCAAGATTCCAAATTTTTGGAACAGCCTCTGCTTTGTAGGCATGACGTCCTAATGCTGAATCCTTAATGCTGCCCCTACAGGCTGCTCACTGGATTTTTACAATTTAACCAAGATTTAAATAACTGTGCTGCATTAATTTGTAAGTTAGATTCCTGTAAGAAATTCATACAGTCCACTTGTTTAGTATTGCAGGCCACTTCATCCCCAAGAATACAATAATCATTCCTAATCTGTATGGTGCCCACCATGATCCAGAGGTCTGGGATGATGCATACAGCTTCAAACCAGGTACAAAAGCACATATTTTCCATCTTTTTTTAATTTGCAAATTTACAAAGTACATAATGCAGTGCTCATTAACTGTGACAGTGAATCTGATTTATTACAGAACGCTTTTTGGAAGGTGGTGGCGGGTCCCCTCGTGCCCTGATTCCTTTTGGAGGAGGGGCTCGACTGTGCCTGGGAGAGGCAATAGCCAAAATGGAGTTGTTTCTTTTCACAGCCTATTTGTTGCGAGACTTTCAGTTCCTGCCTGCCAGTAAAGAGGAGCCCCTGCCTGACCTGCGAGGTGTTGCCAGTGTGGTTCTTAAAGTCAAACCATACACAGTTATAGCACACCCAAGAGAACAGTAACTGATTATGAACAGAATGCATAGGAATGTAGTCGGAATGATTAGAAATGAGTCCTAAAACCCAAATACGTACAATGACATTTTCATTTCTCCATCATCTCAGTGTTAATGGGTTTTTTTTAATAGGTTTTTGGTTGAGTGTCTGAAATAAGGTCAAGATCACGTTTTATTCTACAACACAAAGTACATTAGTAATACACTACTCATGATTTTGTTAGGGTTACTCCACCCCAAAATTACAATTTTGTCATTAATCACTTGCCCCCCGTGTTGTTCCAAACCTGTAAAAGCTTTGTTCGTCTTCGGAACACAATCTAAGAAATGGCTGTCCCATTGACGACCATAAAATTTTTACTGTCAAGGTTGAGAAAAGTATGAAAAACATTGTCAGAATACTTGTCAGTGATTTGTTTTCTTTACGTACAAAAAGTATTCTCATAGCTTTCAGAATTCAAACAATGTCTTGAGACAATGATTGTGTTTTCCAAGGACAAACAAAGATTTTACAGGTTTGGAACAACATAGGTGTTAAGTGATTAATGACAAAATTTTGGGGTGGAGTAACCCTTTAAAGGTTTTATGTGTCTTCTAAATGGCTTCTAACAAGTGGCAAAATGGGACTGTAGAGGTTGTCAGGGACATTAAACGGTGAACTAGAAAACTCATCAAAGGTCTAGTCCACTTTTAAAGCCTTGTTACATTTATTGCATGACAATTTTAACTTTAACTTTCCAACTTGTAGATATATATATATACATATAAAAAAAAAAAGATTGCAAGAGTTGTTGGAAATTTAAATCAGATGCAAAATTCACTTTAACAGTTTAAAGGAATAGTTCACTCAAAAATGAAGATTACAGCGTATTTTACTCACCCCCAAGCCATCGATGGGTTTCTGTAACAAAAATATTTTTAGTTTTAAAATTTTAACCTAAATAAGCAGCTTACATCATATGTTGAGTCAGAGGTCAGCCAAGACGCGCTTTGGGGGACGTGCATATTCGACTCCGGTGCAGGGGATGTCTGCGATTAAGTGATTAAGGTGTTTTGTTGTTGGATGTAATATGAATATAGCAGTCATCATTTACATTTGAGCCACTGAAGACACAGAGGATTGACATTATTTTTTTATCTACAGAACAAATGAGTATAAGGGTTTTTTATGAATCTTTGCAAATCACTTTTCCTAATATTGTGTTAGATTAGCCAGTTCCATGGCTGAAGTTTACAGTCTGCTCATCACTGCACAGAAGAGAGGGGTGGGGTCAGTAGAGCTCATTAGCATTAAAGCAACATGTACTGGAATGGCTTGATAAAAACAGCTGATTTTGACAATAAAAAAAAAAAAACACTGAGAAATTTTAACCAAAGTATGTTATAGACTTTTCATTAAGACCCTAAAGAATCATAACTTGTGCAAAATCAGCATCCGATGACCCCTTTAAGAGTGGTGATGCTGAAGCCATGTGAACACAGTGTAGTTTTTTTTTATAACATAATTTTTAGCTTTTCACTTCTGCTGATTTAGTCTTCAAAATTCATAAAACGTTGTGTTTATATGTATCTTGAACAAAAATGTGTAGGAATCATACACAGACCTTATTTTCTTACTACTCAAAAGACACTTTAGAAAAATTCCTGCTAGCTTTTTGTCAATAATGCTATCTTCCAGGTTATTGGCCTGTAAAAATGTCATCCCCGCACTACTCTTAATAAATTCTTTTATGATTTAAGTTAGAAACACTCTGTATTTTTTGTGTGTATTTTAGGTCACAATTTTTGCAATATTGTTTAGCAATGGATGTCCTATTGACTACAGTTCATTGGTTTTATAAGAGTTTGTCATTATTATTTGTCTGTCAATAGACATTGCATGGTGATGCAATTACACTAATAATACATTAATAGTTTGAGCTAATAAATATATCTTAATATGTTTGAGTTGGTATGCGCCAATAGCCTTGTGGGCAGCACACCAACAGTGTTGTAAATATGTATGTATGTATAAATGCGTGTATGTATGTGTATGTGTGGCGTATATATATATATATATATATATATATATATAGTGCCCTCCACTAATATTGACACTCTTGGTAAATCTGAGCAAAAGTGGCTGTGAAAATAAATCTGCATTGTTTATCCTTTTGATCTTTCGTTCAGAAAATATATAAAATTCTAACCTATCATTGAATTAAAACAATTGAAAATGGGGAGAAAAACTCATGATGAAATAAATGTTTTTCTCAAATAGATGCTGGCCACAATTATTAGCACCCAATTATTGCTACGTCCTTTTCCCAAGATAACAGCTCTGAGTTTTCTCCTGTAACGCCTGAAGAGTTTGGAG